>JAMWFC010000009.1:589754-763749 GCA_027475525.1 Macrolepiota albuminosa | reverse complement strand
TCCTGAATACGTCAAGTGTTGGTTGGCCTATAATGTCCCTTGATGCGCTCAGTCCGAGTAGAAGCCTATCAACGCACCTCAATGATAATCTTAGGGAGGATCTAAATGAGTTTTTTGAAAGACAGATACACATCCTGTCAGACTTAGACATGACATATCCAAATGCTAAAGGAGTAGCTTTTGTACTCAACAAAAGAACAACGAGGTAGAAAGAAGCTAAGCTTACTAAAATTATTCCAGGCAGGGCAATAATGATAGAAGTACCATGGACTAAGAACAAAACATTTAAATATGTAAATGTTTATGCCCCAAATGACGCAAGACAAAACAAAGTTTTCTGGAGAGAACTAAAAGATCTATGGTCCACAGGACAACACAGACACAAACCCCAGGTGATACTGGGAGATACAAATATAGTTGAGGACGCACTAGACAAACTCCCTGCCTATGAAGATAACCAGCAAGCAATGAGCGTCCTGACTGAACTGAAATCTTATCTAGGATTGGTTGATGGCTGGAGGAGAGAAAACTTGACTAAAATTGACTTCTCATTCTATATGATGGGAAGAATGTGTCAATCAAGGATTGATAGAATATATATAGAAAAATCATTACTATGCCATACGTATGACTGGAAGATCAAAAGAACCAGGATAAACACCGATCATTTGCTTGTAACTGCTAGGATCTTGAACTCTTGGATGCCTCAGATAGGCAAAGAGAGATATGTGATCCCAATTAGACTGCTGTAAGACGAAAAACTGATCAGTAAGCTAGAGATAATGGGTATGGAACACCTACAAAGTTTTGAAAGCACAACACATGATTGTTGTGGGATGGAAAGCCTGCAGGTAGCCTACAAAAACTTAAAAGAAAAATGATAAAGGAGATAAGGGAATACTCAAAGATAAAATCACATAAAATTAAAAAAGAACTCGAGAATCTGCAGAGCGACTGAGATGCGATTCATAATGATCCTGGCCTGAATGAGGAACACAAAAGCTTAGAGGCAGCCTTATTAGACGATAGAATACAACTTCTGGAAAGGTGGAGGTTTGAGAGAGCAAGAGACACAGTGGCGGCAAGCTTCAAAATATATGGTGAAACACTTACAAAATCATGGATTAATATGAACCGAGAGGCAAAGCTGAGAGATTATATCATAGCTCTGAAACGACTTCCAGAAAAAGGTGGAGGACTTGAAAGGAGATCTTATAAAATGGCAGAAACCATGAGGAACTTCCATGCAAACCTCCAGAATGATGGAGTGCCAAGGAACAAACATGAATACGAAACCTGACTAAGAAAAGTTCTGTCAAATATAAACAAAAAATTCCTAGAGGAAGACAAGATATTGATAGGGAATGACATAACATGTGAAGAGATTGGAGAAGCAATAAATGACCTTCCAAATGGGAAAGCTGCGGGCCTAGATGAGATCTCGCAGGAACTGTGGAAAGCGCTACTGGAAAGATTTAACCAGAGAAATGCTGATGACACAGTGAGATTTGACGTGGCAAAAATGCTGAAAAATGTTTTCAATAGCATTAAGGTAGATGGAATGGAAATAGGAACTGGCTTTGCAGATGGGTGGCTATGCCCAATATACAAAAAGGAAGATAGAACAGACGCAGAGAATTATAGGCTTATTACAGTATTCAATACAAATTATAAGATCTTCACAAAGATCCTTTCAGCAAGACTAAGCAAAGTAGCGCCCAGAATTATATATGCGAACCAAGCAGAGTTTATAAAAGGGAGAAGGATAGAGGACCAGACAGAATTAGCACACCTCATGATAAGAAGATGTGAGGAAAAGAAAGAAAATGGGATGATAGTATGCCTAAATCAGAAAAAGGCTTATGACAGAATTCTACACCCTTTCATATGGGCATCTCTACAAAAGTTTAACTTTCCAGACACCTTCATTGATATGATCAAGGAATTATACAAGGATGAAAAAACAAAGGTCATATTGAATAATGAACTAAACACAATGTATCAGATAACAAGAGGAGTTCGACAGGGTAACCCAATGTCATGCCTGTTATTTAACATAGCCATAGAATCACTAGCCCTAATGTTAAGAAAATCAAGACTCAAAAGTTTTAAAATTAACGATGAATTGGAAAGGTTAATCGCAACCTTATTTACTGATGACACTACGGTCTATTTATCCAAAGATGACCAATTCAAAGACCTCACAAAGATCCTCACAAAATGGTGCAGAGTGTCAGGGACAAGGTTTAATATTCCAAAAACTGTCGTTGTCCCTGTTGGAACCAGTAAGTATAGAGATATACTCATACTGAGCAGAAGGAGCTCTGAAAGAGGTTTAAAGATTCCGAGTAATATAAAAATAGCTAAGGAGGGGGAGGCAACACGACTCCTAGGAATCTTTATTGGCAATGGCATAGATGATAACGGCATCTGGACTTCAACGATTGAAAAAGTTGCAAGCGACCTGAAAAGATGGAGCCGGAGCAAACCTACAATAGAAGGCAAACATCTGATAGTAAATATGGTAGTAGGAGGACGTACACAATACATGATGAATGTATAAGAGATGCCTAAACATGTAGAAATTGAGCTTACTAAGATGATAAAAGTCTTTATATGGGGAGAAGAAAACTGACCAATTATAGGTTTGGATACCTTGTGCCTTCTACATGAGAGAGGTGGAAAGAAACTAATGAATCTCGTGTTATGAAATGATGCAATTGAACTAATGAAGGTAAAAAAATACCTGAAGATCGGCACATCAAGACCCATGTGGGCAAGTGTAGTGGATGACATCCTGGAATTGAGAGTTGCAAAAAAGTGGACAAAACCAGAAGAGAACACATTCTACAACCCATTCCTGCAATACCTAGATGTTGACGCTAGAACAAGAGAGGAGAGCCTCCCCACATCAATATAACGAATGATAAGAACTGCGAGAAAATACTCAGTTAGTTTCTGTCCTCTCGCACTTGATGAAAGCGTTAAAAGACAGCTACCAATATGGTTCCACCTTGGATTGGAAGGAACAAAAAATTTAAGGATAAACTCGGAACAGGTGATCTGCCTAAGATTAAACCATAAGATTATGATAGTAGGAGAAATGACTGACTTTGTAGATCTTCTAGATACGGCGAATCTCTATATAATGGGACGACGCCTGGGAAAATGTGATGCTGACCAAGGCTGACCAAGAACCTTCCTTTTAGGGTAATAACATAAGAGTTGGCTCATTTCAGCATTAGAAATGCTTAGAAAATTCAGATAAAATCACTGAAAAATCAGAAAAAATTCGAGGCCTACTGATACACTGACTTGAGTTTTTCTGAGATTTATAAATGCTTAAAGAAATCTGAAAAATTCAAGAAAAATTCAATTTAGCTTACAATAATGTTCTGAGAGTTGAGGCAAACTGGGATTGAGCATTGAGTTGTGAAATACCGAGGCCTTGACCGAACAAAGTGAGGTTGAGGCTGGGATTGAGCATTGAGTTGTGAAATACCGAGGCCTTGACCGAACGAAGTGAGGTTGAGGCTGGGATTGAGCATTGAGTTGTGAAATACCGAGGCCTTGACCGAACGAAGTGAGGTTGAGGCTGGGATTAAGCACTGAGTTCTCTATACATACTTGGAGCTCTAACCGAACAAAGTGAGGTTAGGGTGGAGGCTTAGTTGGGGGGGGTTTGGGGGCGAAGCCCCCAACGAGCTACAAAATTCGTGCCGAAAGTGAGGTTAGGGTGGAGGCTTAGTTGGGGGGGGTTTGGGGGCGAAGCCCCCAACGAGCTACAAAATTCGTGCCGAAGGCACAAATTGTAGCTCGTATTAATCAAAGCCATAAACCAAGGAGTAACTGTGCCTGTACAACCTGCAAAAAGATGAGAATTGGGGGCTGTGCCAACCCAAATAAGTGCAGGAAGTGCGCAAAGGAGTGAATAGACAAACTAGGCCATAAATGGTCTCCACGCACAAAAACGGACACCTGTGAGTTGACTGAAGAAAAAAGAACCCTACTGAAGGAGGTAGAGGGCCAAATTTTTGACCCAGAAGTAGTGATGAAGTCTTCGCTGAAGGAGGGCTTTAGGGTTTTCACGAGAAGTCAAAATGTGCAAGGCACAAAGGATGATAACTATTGTAGGGAAAGCCCTTCCCCATTAATACTAACAACAATATATACAGATGGGTCATGCATAAAGAACAGCTCTATTGATGTGGTAGCGGGAGCTAGTATCTGGTTTGGGAAAGATGATATAAGAAACAAGGCTATTAGACTACTCAGGGACCTCATGCAGTCAAATAACACAGGAGAAGCAATGGCTATCCTGAAAGCGGCCTACGTCACACCAGATGAAAAGCCCATGAAAATTATAAGCAACTCAAAATTCGTTCTCGATAGCTTGACAACGCACCTAGCGAAAAATGAGGATAACAGTTAGATAGAAGTCGCAAACAAAGAGCTAATGCGAGCCTTGGCGGCAAAGCTTAAGAGCAGAAGAGGTATCACTATTTTTGAGAAAGTGAAAGGATACTTGGAAGATGAAGAAAACGAAGGAGCTGACAATCTTGCAGGCCAAGGAGCAAGGAACAGTGAACTAATAAACATTGATATGATAATCCCTGCAAAATATGACCTACAAGGGGCAAGGCTGAGTAAAGCAACACAGGCTTTGCTATATAGAGCTATGATAGAGATGAAAGAGACACCTGCAAGACGTGGAACGTTAATCCACCTTGATATGACAAGATGGATGGTGAACGACATAAATGGTGATGCATCAACTGACAAAAAAATATAGAGGTCACTTAAAGACAAAGACCTATTGAGGGAAACCCGATCTTTTCTGTGGAGGACAATGCATAACAGATACAAGATTGGGAGATTCTGGGAAAATATACTGAACTTTAAAAGAAGGGCATACTATAGAGTATGCAACAATGCTACCAAAGCCATGGAACACATCCTTATGGAATGCTCTGCCTCAGAACAAGAAACTGTTTGGAGGCTAGTTAAAAAGATTTATGAGAAAAGAGGTATTGAGTTTGAAAAGCCAACGCTGGGAAAGCAGCTCGGCTGCACCCTGATTAGAAAGAAACAACTTAGAGATAAATTGGAGGCAGATAGATTCTCGAAGATTGTGATGTCGGAGGCTACAAGTACAATTTGGAAGATACAATGCAAATGGCAAATCTCTAGAGAAGCAAACCCGAAAAATATGGTGAACGAGATCAAAATAGTTAATAAATTGAGGAAGATGATTGCTCAAAAACTCAATTTAGACTGCCTGACAACAGACAAATCCTACTTTGGTAAGAAGGCAAAAAGGACAAAGAGGGTCCAGAATACATGGAAAAATTTCTTACTAGGAGACGTTGAACCCCTCAAGGCTTGGAGGACAGCAACTGAGGTTTTAGTGGATATTGGGTGAACGAGTCCCACACAATGTGCATAAATGCATTTTCTTCGGGGTGGATCCAATTCTTGAATGGTTACAATTATGGGAGTTACATGATTGATTTTATTCCAGGCTGCAAAGGTCGACCTTGTGGACTGTCCGCATACTTGTAGAGATAACTACAAAAAAAAAAAAAAAAAAAAAATACTACACTGCTTACTACTCTTTATTTATTTTTTATACTAGCTAGCACTTTGCTAAATATAGCCATGTTGTCTGCATTGAATCTGCATGTCTGATAAACAGACAAAAAAATTTCTCTATGAGCATAAAATGTTGTTTATATTCATATGATATATGACAAATGTCATTAGTCAAAAAATTTTATTCAAGAGCAGCATTAGCATAAAAGACTATATCAATTTGTTTTCCTCTATTAGTAACTTCTGATCTTTGGTTGGTTCCTCTTCATCTTCAACTACTTCCTCCATTCATAATGTCTTTGCAGGAGCTCTGTTTCCAACAGGAGTTGTTATTTTGGAGTTAGCAACTAAAATAATGTCTTGCAAATTGAATGACAATACTGTTTTGCTTTGCTGTGATTATGTTAATAGTATGAAAACTGCTACAACACCTGATCCAACTGCCAGCTCTTCATTCTCAATGTGTTTCAATGCCTGATAATTGCCAAGACTGAACTGAGTGCATCCATCAAATACTGATATCAAAAAGTCAAATAGTTTCAACTATTATATTTCAATTATATAATAATAGTTACTTACTTTTACTTGCAAATGCTTTAACAGGTCTATCCTCCTTTAAATAAGATGCTACAGTTTGAGCTGCCTTTTTAGGAGATAGAGATTCAAGCTTGTCATCCAGATCTACTTCAGTTTCAGAACTACCAACTGTCACACCATCAATATCATGTTGATTTACAAATTTAAAATAAGAATGAACAGTTTAACTTGTAAGTTGAAAGAAATATGTCTTTCTTGTATATAGAAAGGACCAAATTCTTGATTTTTAAGATCTCAGAAGCAACTGCAATTGTCTGAGGAAAAGTTTGATCAGATATAGCAAGAGATACACTGTGCATGCAATAGGAGGCCAACAATTGACTAAAGCTGACTATACCAACAATAAAGAAGCATGAGAATTTAGCATTTTTTAGTGCATTGACACTGCAAATGTATTGGTTATGTTGCAGTTTGGTTGGTTTGGCTGCTGCTAAATTGATAAGTTCTTGATATTTTAGCTGACTTTCTTCTAAAGCATAAAGATGGTGGTGTGCCTTTGGAAAGGCTTGTCTTAAGTTAACTACAGGAACATCAACTTTTAAATCTTGTTCAAATTCTAAAAGAGGTATGGATACAAGAAGTCTTGGCTTTTCAGTTGGAGCACTACATCATATTAGTATTTTTGCATTCTGCAAATACTACTGTTTGAAATTCATACCTTGATGCAGAACATTGAATTATATCTTGACTATTTTTAATAAAGAGTACTTGGAGCTTGATATCGCTTAATCTAAAGGAAATTTAACAAATATGAATTATAAAGCATTGATTGATGAACACACTGCTGCAATAAATCAGAATCTTTGCCTCTAGCTAAACTCTTCTTTGTTGGTAAGTTGGAAGGCTGCTAATGAGCTGCCTTCTAAATCACTACTAGCAAATGATCTTCTTAATACTCACATTAATATTATTTTATTCCTGACACACAAAAAATCACTTGCCTTTTATAAGATTTCAGAGTAGTCAAGTCAAAATCATTGACTTTTGATCTCTTGCTTGGATTACTTATTGCTTCACTATCAGATTCAGATGCACTATATTCTCTAGTAGAATCTGCATTTCCTTGCTTTTGCCTGCAGTAGATGGGTTCAGACTAATCAAAACTTAATATGTGAAGTATTGTGCCTTACATTTTGTTAAATTTTCAGTTTTAGAAGTTAAGGGCAACAATTTGCACAAGCTGCTATATTTTGCCTTCTTTTCATGCAACGTCTTTGCCCAAATAGTGACTACTCAGGATTACCCTGAATTTGATCTGCTATTTATTTTCTGAGCAGTTCCAAATTTGCAAAATAATTGCTTTTCTAACAGCTACTATAATAAACTTGCATGGGAAAAAAATCACCTGTCAACTTTAACATTCAACGGGTAACTGCATCTATTACCAAACTATTATGCAGTAGCCTAGCTTATTTCAACGCTTTCAATTATACAACTTATACTATCCTGCTTTAGACATTATAACTGCAAGCATTTCTAAAGCATCTGATCTTCCTATGAAGGACAAGTTAGATATACTAGCCAATGACGAAGCTGGCAAGTAGCTTGGTTTTCTATGCATGCTTATATGAATTTATTTTCCTCTGCTTATGGTCATCTTCCTTGTAGCAACTATGAGCGCTGTTCTACTCGAACTATCCATATACAGTCAATAACTGAAGAAGCGCATTACTATGATATATCTCTTGATAAACAGCAAGGCGAAGTATTGCCAGCAGATGCCTTCACATCTATATCAGGGTCAACAAAGTGCCATGTAGAATAGGAAGAAGAGGAAACTGCTAAGAGAATTCTCAAGAAAATAGCTGCAGGCAATAGTCTTGTTTAACCATTTCAGCAATCGAGTTCAGCCACCAGAAGGTCTAAATCAAGCATATTTGTCCAGAGCTGGAACTTCAAAGTTTTAGAAGCCAATTTTGTTTTTAATGTCATATTTTCTCAACTACATCAATTGATATATGTATCAAAAATGTTTAATAATGCTTATAATTGTATATATATTTTGTATAAAAGAAGTAAATAAAAACAAATATTAATATATAATTTTTTATGCACCAATGACATGTAACATCATCTACTCGCCAATAGCAAGTTCTGGATTCATTCAAGCTCACTGTTAATCATGCTGCTCCCTTTCATCTGCTTCAATCTGTAAACTTTCTTCGACTATTTGACATACTTGGGGCTTGTTCCAGCTTATTCAGTATCATATCTTTAGAGTTGCTGTCTGTAGAATTGTATCTCCTAAACATATAGAGCATGGTTTCATTGCAATCTAAAATGGACTGGAAGTGAGTCTTGCTGCTATATACAAACTTTTTTCATATCCTTGATGCAGCTCTTTAGAGCAGACAAAATTTCTGGCATTGTTACTTTCTATCAAGGAGATGTCTACTATTCTTCAAGCTCAAGCTGCCATGTTCCTATTCCACTATTTGATGCTAAAATCAGTGTAAAAAGCGCTATTTTTCATATCCAAACCACCAGCAAAGAAGATTTTACTGTGGCTTGCATTTGTTTCATATAACCCTTGTTATGTTGGCCCTCTATTGAAATGACTTTCAAAAGTGCCCAAACATCTATACCATTGCATTGAAAAAGTGCAAAAGAGGTATCACCTACCTGCTGAAGTTCAAGACTTGTAAATAAAATTAGATTGGTGGTTGTCACTGGCAACATCTGTTATAAGCAAAGAACTTAAAATCTTAGTCAGGCATCCCTTCTTTCCTTGGGCTATTGGTTATATAGGAAAAGAGGATAGTCATGGACGTATGCTGACATTAATTTACAGATCTCAAAAATTGTTCAAAGTTTGGATAGAATTGTTGTCACATTTTATTGTCAAAGGTAGGTCAGCCAACAATACTGGCACAGATATGTACTGGTACCAAGCACTTTTGGCCCATAAATTTCAGCCTGAACTATTAGAAGCGCTCCAATTGTCAGTGATTTGTGATTTTTCCACAACTACTGAATACACTGGTATCTGTGTTGATATTACCAGTAAAAACACAAATCAACCAACTGTTAAATGGTTTTTAAAGTACAACGTTCCCATATGGTATCAATGGGGGATGCAAGAAATGTCAATTTCTTCTCTTGCTTATCTTGCCTCTCTTTTGAACTAATTCCAGCATGTAGTACTAGTTTTGAGCAACTCTGTACAGAAAGTCTGTACTATGGGAAAGTAGCCTAAATATGAAGTCTTTTTTGCTCCTTGCAATACTCACAACACAAGGCGTCTCTTGTATGAAAATGCTATTGAGTGACAGATCTACTTAAACAGAGAGCACCATCTGTCTATAGTCAGTGCTAAAGTTTTCAAATAGATTCCCAGTAATGATGACAAAACTGTCTGATATTGCATTCAAATGTGCAGGTCTGATAGAAAAGAAATGCTTGAAGAGTATAGTCAAGCACAGACGTGCTATGATTCATTCTCAAGTGAATGGAATTGCTGCAAAGAATCTGGTCCTAGCAATGAAGATAGTGACAGGGAATTTTATAGCTTTTTAAACTAGCTAACTGGCTCTATCAGTTGCCTCAAGCCCCTATATAAGAACAATCTACTATTCAGGACTCTTACTCCCTCACCACAAGCAGAGCAATTTTTGAACTCTGAACATCTTGATGTACTTTGTATCCACTCTTTTTACTACTCTGTTAATTCACTGAAATTCATACCATCAGCATTGTCTGAATTCTCATTGTTGGCATCATCAGAGCTCATATCACTCATATATCCAAAGCTCACATTGAATGAGTCTCAGAAAATTGCTGCCCTAGAGCAGGAAATTTTTGAGATCCTTGCCTTACACTATAGCTTCACAAAAACCTCTTCTCTGCCCTCCTCTTTACTATTGTTGACTAGCAAAGCAGAATGCAAGAAGCTTGCTCATTTGCTAGGTCTGTCATGGTCTCAGTACTAGCCTTACATTGGGCAAGTTCTAGGTGCATCTCTGGCAAAGTCTTATCTTGAGGGAATAATAGAGGGATGCTGGCCCAAGAATGATAATTATAATTTTAATGTTACAAACTGTTTTTCAATAGATATGTCTGACCATGGTCAATACCTACACATCATTGAGAGTATGGAAGAGAAGCCTCGAATTGTTTACATGTTCAACTTTAGTATCAAGTCTGAAAGGCTGTGGAAGTTAACGATCACTAATACAACAGATGCATTATTGGTATGTTGACTTTATTCTTGCTTTTGCAAATTGGATATTGCAGAGTATCTCCTTCAACATGGCATTGCATTTCAAACCTTTCTTCCCTCAGAAATTGCTCTTAAAGCATCCTGCAAATCCTTTCCTCCTGGTATACTCTTGATGCAACTGTCTGATTTGCAGTATGGAGTCAAGGATTATGCATCTTATGTTTGGCATCAGAAAATTCTGTTAACTCAGCCTCAGAGTTGTGCTGTACTAATGCAAGGTGAGATCATCTGGAGGTTGAGTACTTCAGTTGTCAGCTTTTCATCTGTACTTCAGGGACCTACAGATTAGTCAGCAATTTCCAACACAATGATTGTAGTTTGTGACCCAAAAACAAATGAGTTGTTTATAGACGATGCCTTTACTGAAGTAGAATTCACCCTTGTTTCTATGTCCTATCTTTGCTCAGCTAGTAAGACCTTTCTATTTTCTATCTGCTTCTCATCTTTGCTCAGAGACTCTGAACCAAACTGCTCTCCATTTCTGGTTACCTACAGTAATGGCTTTTAATAGTAGTGGTGAGAATTATGGTTGCTAGAATGAACAACGTGAGATGCATTCTTGCAATAATTAGATGAGATTAATGATATCAATCACAGAGCAAGTTTTCAAGGGCCGTTGCTGAGTAAGAAATGGCACAATCTCATGCGTGGTTTGAAGGATGTTGGACTTTTAAAATCTGCTATGAAGTCCTTCTTTCAGGCTTTCATCAAACAATATATGATAAAATAATTCATCAAACATTTCTATATAAATATATTAAGAGATATTGATAGCACCTATGAGTATCTAATGCATTTGGAAGATCAAGTCTTTGGAGATACAGAGTCATCCCTGATAAGTTTCACTGATAAAACTACACAGTCCTGAGCACAGTAAGTATTGGAGGATGAATGATGTCTTATCTGCATACTGCAAAATTGATTAGGGTATTGTACTCACACCTAACATTGATGAATTTAGAATGAGTATCCTTACAGATGATGAAGATATCTCCATGCCAGTTTCTGGCTAACAAAACAAGGACATGGTGATTTAGTGGGAGATTGACATAGTTGTTAAAGAATAGGTGATAGCTGACTGTCTGATGCCTTCTGATAATAATTACAATGGTATGGTGTATATGTGGCTGAAGCTTATGGTTCTGTAATATAAATTCAAGGTAGAGTCATCTTCTGTGGCAATTCATCTGACACTGGACCCTTCTGATAGAATAATATCACCTATTGATGTTATTAGACCAGTCCTATATTTGAGTCAGATTTGCAGCAGCTGCAAGATAGCTCACTTTATTAGAAGATGTAAAGGTTTGAGCAAGGTGACTATGTCATGCTGACAACTAGGTAAAGAGTCAGTAATGCATTTCAAGGCAATGAGAGAGTAGACTTGAAGTCAACAGTAAGGTCATTCATAGCATCTAGCAGCTTAAAACAGGAATCTCTTTTGTCTTTGTCTTTTCAGATTGCTGATAATGCATGTGTTTGACATAGAATTGAAATAGGATCTCCATGTGCCATCCTTTTTTTCTTTGAGCTATCTTTAAGCTCTCTTTGATCTCTTTGTCTGCTTTTAACATGACACATGATTAAACAGGGATCTCCTTTGTCTTTGTCTTTTTAGATTGCTGATAATGCATGCATGCATTCAACAAAGAACCAGAATTCAGGATCTCCACATGGCCTTTGAGCTCTCTTTGAGCTCTTTATCTGCTTTTAACATGACATGCAACTTTACCCTTTAAATGGCTGCTATTTCATTGAGACCATAATGACTTGCAACCTTCCAATCCCATGAACAGAGATTCTAATGACATTGTATATTTTGCTGTCAGTTCTTTTGGATGCATGCTTTGACATATTGTATCTCTTTGAGATTACTGCTTCTGCTAGGCTGGATAATCCTCCTCCTGTCCAGCCTGAGAGTATGGGGCTTAATATCTTCCATGTAACTCTGTGGCCTCAGAAGCATCTTAGAATCAAAAAAGATGATGAAAATACGGACTCTCTAACTGTGATTACAACTTTTTTTTATTAATGTTTATCATCCATTGACCTTGCTTTCATAGCTATTTCACAGTCTTGAAAATAAGATAATGTGGTTACAGATGAGTTGTCTGAATTTCTATCTGGTATTTGACAAAACCTTGAGCAGATGGTGAAGTTGGAATGTGAGAAATCAGAACTACTAAGATATCTTCAACTCTATGAATCTGCAAGTCTGAGACCATTAATTACAGTGGGTTTTATGTGGACAAGTTCTCAAAATTTACTAATTGAGACTTCAACTAGCAAATCATCCGCATACTACAAACTGATTGCCCACTTCCAGGTCAGGCCTCTATAAGGCAGAAGAAGGTGTCTATTTATCAAAATTAAGTTTTAAGGAAGACACTAACTGAGCTCAAATAGTTTCAATCCTGTGAAGACAAGAACAACCTTGGACATGGTACTTCAGCCGCTGCCCCAAAAAGTGCACTCCCTGGCCAGCTCTTTTGTCTACAGAAGGATCTATGGAGGGTGCAAAAGACAATAGAGAAGAAGGATGTTCAGCTAAAAAGGATAAGATGCAAAATGATCCATACTAGTGAGAGTTATCAGGCCACGTTGGAAGCAAGGAAATCGTTCTTTGACAGATATGAGACTGCTATAAAGGTAAATCTATTGTCTACTCCTTAGCTTATTGATTATAGTTTCTTATTCCATTATAGGGAAAGAAGAAAGATACTAAGCTTTCTGTCAGGGGACCTCCTTCTCTTTTCTTATTTCTTCATTCTATGCTACTACAACATTCACTCTGACTGCCCCAGGACACCTTTAATTGACCTCCAGGACCACAGAGACTGTTTAGGGCCCTGGAGGTCTAGATTACCTCTGTTTGGCACTGGTCCAGTTCCATCACGTACGCTTTAACTCTGGCTCTCTATCAGTACCCATATCATGACCTCATTCTTGCTTTACCCCCGGCGAGCATCTACTAGTACCCGGTAAACAGCGCCAAACAAGACCAGGCCTATACCGGGGGTTAGGGTTAGTGGTCTGATGTGATGTACAGTTAGTTTCCATGCCTCCACCACCGATGCTGATGTGCCACGCCTGGCTAAGTGAATCCTTAGACTTGTTCTCTTTGAATTTTCCTCTGCCAGGCAAGTAGTTACCGACGTGTCATTATTATTTCATTCTAATATATTTTGGATTTCTCTCTGCCAGTTGTGTGATAGTGCTGCAACCTCCAGAGGTCGTCCTTACACTTTCTATTGCTTTGCAGAAAGCAAAAGATGAGGTGACCGAAGCATTGAAAGAACAAAAAAAAGCAGAAATTGTGTTGATAGTCCTACAACAAGAAAATGACAAAGTGCAAGCTATTTTGGAATAGAAAGACATGACCTTCTATGCTGCACTAAAGGTAGGTTCAACTCCGTATACATCTTTTCTTCTCTCACCACCATCATTTTGCAGGAAGTCAATGACACCAAGGCCAGGGCTATTTAGAAGAAAACTGTTGAGCTTCAGGGCCTATCAAAAGCTTTAGATGCCCTGCAACAGCAAAGGGATTATCTGCAGGAAGAAAATAATAGGGCAATCAGAGCAATTAAAGAACGGGATGATGAATTGTGGAGGATGACAATCACCTTTGATGCCCTGCAGCAGGAAAAGGAAGAAGCTGTCAAGGTCTGCTTTTCCATTACTCTTCTTTTATATCTCACCACCTCTGCAAAAAACAAAAGAGATAGCAATGAAGGCAATTGGTGATAAAGTCATTGAGCTACAGAGAGTGACAGGTGCTCTAGATGCCTTGCAGTGCAATAAAGACTGCATACAAGCTGCATTAAATGAGAAAGACAAGGCTTTTGATGCTTTACTCAAGGTATGCTATTTTACATTCAAGTTGTTGTCTTTATGCTCACTATCTCATCTCAAAAGGTGAAAGATAAGGTGTTAGCAATGCAGACAATGCTTCAAACACAAGATGCCAAAGTTGCTGCTGTTGAGACAGAAAAAATATCTCTTCTGGACCAATTGCAAACTGAGAAGGCATCCTCTGCATCTCTGAGCACAGAATTTGAAAACAAATTGACTATGGCTCACAACAAGATTAGTAACAAAGCCATCAAGCTACAAAGGATGACAAATGCTCTGGATGCCCTGCAGTGCGATAAGGACCACATACAATCTGCATTGGATGAGAAACACAAGGCTTTCAATGCTTTACTCAAGATATGCTATTTTACATTCAAGTTGTTGTCTTTATGCTCACTGTCTCATCTCAGGAGGTGAAAGATGAGGCGCTAGCAATGCAAACAATACTTCAAATACAAGATGCCAAAGTTGCTGCTGTTGAGGCAGAAAAAATATCTCTTCTGGACCAATTGCAAACTAAGAAGGTGTCCTCCACATTTCTGAGCACAGAATTTGAGAACAAATTGACTATTGCTCACAACAAGATCTCCACTAGAGACAAGACTATTGAGGTTCTACTCCTTAGACTTTTGGCCATGCAAAATGAATTGGCATTAGCACATGCCAATGTAAGTTAGTTGTAAGCTTATGTCTATCATTTTTTTTCAAGTCTCTTTGCTAGCAGCAAAAAATATGAACATCAGATGCTTCTGTCAAGAAATTGTTGGCTGTTGGTACTTTTAGCTAGTTCCATTATAGCAGCTCAACTTCACAAACAACAGGACAAGGCAACACTTGAACAGTCATTAATTACGGCCCACCAGTTCTTAATAATGTACAAGGCAAAGGTGGACTCACTAGATGTCAAATTAGAGGATGCATGATTCCAGTTGCAAGCTATTGAAGCTGAGAAGGCCAGAATACCAAAGTTGGAGATGTTTCAGGATATGCCCGTGACACTTGAAGATGTAGTTATGCATGAACAAGAATCTGTGAGATTGTGATCATATTATATTGATTTCTGTTTCCATATTTATAAATAGGCTCCTATAGTACATGTATATTAGTGGCCGTCCATCTATCAATAAACAAGTGCAGTCTAAAGAGACACCATATAAGCATGACATTCACAGTTTGACTTCTGCAACTATGGGCAGACAAACAAGAAATTTGAATGGCTGATCCTAAGACAATTATGTGGTGATCGACAAATCATGCTGTTCTCAGCAGATATCAAAGTTCCCTGTAGTATCTAGCGCTCTCTTAGCATCTGATTGTCCTGGCCCATCACTTTCTGTTCCATTGTTGTCCTTTGCTGCTTCTCCTAGATATTTATATGGAGGTATGGTCTCAACCTGTGAACATATGGAAATCCTCATCCTTAAAAATGACAGTGGTAGGGTTGGTAATAATATAAAAGGCAGCAATGGTTCTACACTTCAGATGAGGGTCAAATGAAGTGGATGGTAGGAAAATTTGTAAGGCCAAGTTATAGGCTTACCAGAGTTTCAGAAGCTACCAACAAAAATAAATTTTATAAAATGGTTACTTAGTACATTTACATACTAACACAAATAAAATATCTTTGATCATTATGACTTTCAGCAGTTTCCTATCACTACATGTAAAGAAAACCAAAAGCCAAAGGTAGAGTAATGGAATATCTATGTTGCTGAATATCTAATTATTTAATAGCATGAGAATAAGAATGAATATTTTATTCTTAATATGTTACATAAGAGATAAAGACAATCAAGAGAAGCTACTTAGTAATGTGGATGGGAGGAATTCCATAGGCATTATGTAAATTCAGTGTGTCTGACTTCTTGCAACTACACCATCACACAAGCTACCTCAAGTTCTGGGTTCACTCAAGCTCTTTCCTTTTTCTTAAGTTCTGAGTTCATCCAAACTCGCTTCTTTTCCTTGAGGTTTGGGTTCACCAAGCTTGCCTATTTTCTCTCTGGTTCTCTACTTATTTTTCTCTCTGCTACTCTGCTTTTCTTACAGACTTCTCACCAAAATTTTTTTTTGTTTATTAGCCTAATATTTAGCAAAGCAACCTTTGATTGTAGTATACAGCAGTCTTATCACTACATAGGAGCAAGTCCTGTTGCTCTTGTACAAGTTCATTCACATATTAAATCCAACTTTGACAGCTTGGACATCACTTCCAGGACACTGTGAATATTTATGCATCTCTCCTGTTCCTTAAATTGCAAGCTGCCAACTCTTTAATTGCCGATTGATCCAGCTATTTCTTTCATTTGGGAAAGCCTGTACATGAGACATTGATTTTCACATTGTTAATCACTTAGCAGAACAAGCAATGTTCTAAAGGAGGTGAGCATGATTTGAAGGTGATGAGCATGCTGTTTGCAAATTTGTAGTCAAAAGTCAATTATATGATGCCCTCAAACAAAAAATTGAAGTTAAGAATCTTGAGATGATTTGTTCTTTGAGCTTGCTTTGTCTTGCTCTGAATCATTGTCAATGCATGGAACACACACTATGAGCAACTTGCAGCTTCTCTCTTCTATCAATACTATATGCCCTTTCATTCTAATGTCTTGATGCATGCTTTAATATTCTATCTCTTCTAGGTTACTGACCCAAATAGTTCTGATTTTGCTCAGCCTGCCCATGAAAACGGCATCAGAGGTGGTGCTCTCAATGATAACCAACATGATAAAGACAATGACAATGACCTGTTGAATATGGTCAGAAGACTTGAAGAAGAAGTAGAAGAGCTATGGAACCAGATGAATAGACTTTGTACTCCTGCTCAGAGAAAGATACTAGTTTTCAAGACATCTCCCTTCAAGGTTTCTCAGACACATGTCAATTGCATCGGCTATCACAATACCTATATGCACATTATTAGAGAGGAGATGAAATTTATTTTAGGTACCAAAAAAGATGTTGACTTCTTCAAGGTTGTCAATGAGTGGCCAAAGCTTTTCATGTCTGTTGTCAATGTAGCAAATTTTGCTGCAGATAACACTGCCCCAGGATCAAATATTGACAAACCCCAAATCTGGATCCATTCCCCTCAGAATATATGGAATTTTGAACTTGCCAACTAGTTTGCAGCACATGTCATAGAAAAGTATCCCTATAGGAATCTGGATCCTACATAGGTCGCTCAATACTTCATTGCCCATCTGGACACCCTGAGAAAGGCCTATGATAAATGGCGACCTCAAGAGAATGAGGATGCAGACAGTGCTGAAGTTTGGTTCAGCAAAGAATTTCAGAGAAGCTGCAAGGTTAAACGTAGGAGGAGGAGACAGACAGAGATATGTATCTCACATGCGTACAGATTCAAGTTACTGATTATCTGGCAGCTGTATCACTCTCAGAAAGCTATCTGCAAAGAAATAATAGATGTTTTGAGCTGAGACATCTTGTTCTATATAATAGAGCTGCTCAGTGTAGATAGTTAAAGCTCAGACAAGTCTGATAGTGAGCCCTATGAGTACGGGGCAAAAATATAAACATGGCGCAGTTCTTGTATCACAAGCCTCCTCCGCTTTATTAATAGTCATAGGACTACAACGAACTCATATGGAAACTCATATGCTGGCATCAGACTACAAGTCTGATATATCAGCAACAATGATTATACATTGTAGTCGTTGAGTGACATTGTAGCTTGCCTTCCTCTCAACTTCTACAGTGATACCTAGTTTTAAAGCCTTGCCACACAATTGCAAGTCATCCTCAACCCTCAACCTGAAATTCAGCTGCCTCATATTTAGTGAAATAGTTTGGCATAGTTTATTTGTATGCTTGTAATTCAACTTGACTATCTATCATATTGCAAAGTTTCAGTTTGTAGCCTTGTAGTGTGTGATGGTGCTATGTGGTGGTGCGGGTGCTTGACAAGTCAGCTAATGCATGACTACAATCATGATTGCACATGCATGTGTCTTGCAAAGTCGTCACCTCAACTTCAGCATACTCTATTGTAGGCTGGTAATTCAACTTGACCATCTCCTATATTGCAAAGTTTCAGCTGCAGCCTTGTAGTCCTGTGTGTAATGTTACTGTGATCTCTTTTCTTTGTTTCTTTGTGCTAAAAACAACAATACTCAAGTAAACTCGACATGTCTTCCTTTTCTGAAAAATCAATCTTCAGCCTCAATTACCACATCTCTAGGCCTTCAATAAAGCCTTGAAAAGTAAGATGTATCTACACAACTCTGTCATTATATCTGATGAGTCAACTAATATGTGTACTAATTACTTCACTAAAACAATACATACAGATTATGGAAAACATCCAAAAAGTTGATTTCATTTCTTCAAACATAAGTACTGGTATCTCTCTTAATGCATAAAACTGGACATTTTGTTTATAGGTATCAGCTATGCAAGTACTGAAGACTTTACTCAAAATAAAGCAATAGAGACCGTCAGGGGTCAACATCCAATATTTGCACTAAGATTGGCATAAGAAAGTGTCCACTTTGTTTACTAAAAGTCTACAGATGATACCATTTTGATCTTTTTGTACATAATCTTTTGAATTTGTGTTTTTGATACACAATAGAAGATGATTAATATACATACTTCAAAGTTGCAATTGTTTGGCTCTATAGTTAAAGAGTGTTTTGTCACTCTTCTGAATCTCCAGCCTCTGTCATGCATCCTGACATATATTTATCATCACTCTCCTTCCAGAAATGAAAGTTTGCAGAGTCAGATGGAGGATAGGCAGAAATCAACTGTCTGGATGTATGAGCCAATTTCACAGTACCTGGAAGACAATGGAACCAAGACTGACATTAATATGACATGCTCTGTGCACATTGAAACAGAGACAAAGATGGAGCCTTCTTCAGCTTCCTCCACTATCTCTTTGATGGCATCAGTATCTCTATTAGATGACTATATGCTTATGCTGAGAACATCTTTGACACTCTGTTCATCACTATAGAGGATAAGAGAGGGCATTTGGTTTTCTCTGAGAAATCCTGGGGCAGCTGAGGATTGGATAAGGGAGGAGGATGTGGATGTTGCAATGGCCAATCACAGCTGTGCAAAATGTTTTTGGTTCTCCATTCATCATCTTGGAGGGTGAAAGAGGGCATTTGGTCTTCTCTGACGAGCTCTGGGGCAGCTGAGAATTGGATGAGGAAGAGTAAAGGCTGGTCAGAGTTGATCTGCCTTTGCACATGTCTTTAATTTCCTGCCTTCACATTACGCAACTATCTTACATGCCTGCTACCTCTCCCGTTTTGGCCTTGCTCCACATCTGGAGCTTTACATCTCACTTAGAAAGACCAGAAATGGAGGATGAGTGAGTTAGAATTATAGATAGATCTCAGGCCTACTGTGTTAAATACTTGCTTGTGGTTTGTAATTTTTGCTGTCATTGTGCTGTTCTTAAAATCTCCCTTGAAAAGTCAATTGCCTTGAGCACGTTAGTACTCATCTGAAGGAGTCTATTACCAAACTTTTAATAACATTTTGCAGCTTAATAATAGCCACCATGGCATTACCTCAAGGAAAATATGTTGTTAATGGGTTTGCTACATGTATAATTGAGTTATATGGCATGTCATTGTCTATTACAATGGCATTGGTCACCTACATTGTGATGCTGGATATCCTTAAAATCTTATGCCTATCGACCATGCTGAACTTCTTGTCTCCAAGCTTTGTTTTTATTTTTCTTGTTACAGCCATCTTTATGATCTTTACTGTTTACACTAGCTGCATTGCCATTCTTTCTATTGTAATTGCTTCCCATCTCAATGTGATCATTCCTCTCATCATAATTTTTATGTTGGCTGTTCTTTTATTTTCAATAAAAGCTTTTCTTGATTTCACCTGCCGTTTAATTTTTTTATGTGAGTGCTTTTTTTTGTCATTACTATTGCATTTCTTGTACTGCATAAACCAATATATTGTTGCCTATCACTGCATTAGCTGCACACAAGTATACCAAACCGATGAGGAAGAAGATCAGCATGTGCTTATCATGTGATCAGTACCATGCTCATTAATGCAACAATGTTTCTAATAGATCTTTTTTGAAAAATATTTAAAGAATTTCTAATCAGTTTTTTTTTAGAAATATATCATGTTTTTCCAATTTATTTTTCTAAAACAACTTAAAGAAAGTTTATTGAAAAACATTTGATATAAAAAATTACAAAGATAACTTTTGAAAAATCAAAAGATACATGTGCCATATTTTTCAAGAAACAGTCTAGCAATACAATTTGTATTCCTCACATAGTTCTTGAGAAATAGAGAAAGAAAATTTTTAAAAATAGCTCAAGAAACATACAAAAAACACAATAAGTGTTTTTTTTACTATTATTCAATTTATACTTTTAGTTTTTCTAGAGAAACACTTGTTAGAAGTCACATGACCTGTTTCTAACAGATGTTTCTCCAGAAATCTCTGCCATGCCTTAAAGTGAATGCATCCTTTTGCTAGAGTTGGTGTTCTGACTTGAAGGTGTTGTCTGCTACTTACAAGTAGCCAATAAGGCAAGGAGATCAGTTTTGTGATGTGTGCGCATATAATCCATGTCATCTATTATTCAGCTGATGAGGACAACTGCCTTCACATTGTGGAGGGATGACAAGTCTGTGGGTACATCATACCTGTTATCTCTCAGATGCTTGTCAGCTTATGCTTTTCCTTTGTCATGTCAATGACATGACTCTTTTTCTGAGCTGGGCTTGGGTTGGTGTGGTGTCTCTAGTCACTATAATAAGGAGAGTCTGGCCAGGCTTTCCATTGGTGTTTTAATCAGAAACTTGCTACATGTTTTTATACTGAAAGTTTCTGAACTTTCAGCAGCTGTTGTTGCCTGCATTAGAGATGATCTGCATCCTTCTAGGCTTTCAGCTGGCATTGTGGCCAGCTAGGAGACTGATTTGCCTCTCTTGGTAGGTGCCTCATATGAGGCATTATATTGGAGCATCACATCCCAAGCTCCTATCCAAGCCAGGAAGTACAGCATTGTTTCTAGCATACCAGCCATGACAGGGTGACATGCCAGGATCATAAATGGGGGCAGGGGTAGTGGTCCCATTGTTCTCCTTGCTATTACTGGGATTTGCCCCCATTCTAGCATTGCTTGAGAGCTGAATAGCCTCCTATATAGTATTTGCTAGAATTGGCCCCCAGTATAATGTGGCAAATAAATGCCTGATGCTGTCTTTTGAGGTGAAGAACTGCCTGTGGATATATTTTTGGGCAAAAAGCTGTCAGGGGACTCCTCATTTCTTTCTTTCTTCACTCCTTATCTCTTCACTCTCTCTTCATTCATTCTCTTATTTCTTCTGACATAGTTTCATTTTACTGTTTCTATTCTTTCAACACTATCTGTTAATACTATTCTCAGCCCTTGAGGTGCTCTGGTTCTTTAGCTACTTTTACTGTTTCTATTCTTTCAACACTATCTGTTAATACTATTCTCAGCCCTTGAGGTGCTCTGGTTCTTTAGCTACCATTTAGACAAGTATGGGCCCCTTTTCACCGCTTTCAGACCACTTACATAAGCCAGAGGATTTATCAGAGTTTGCCTCTTATTTGTACAATTGTTTGTGTAGGCAATTTTTGAGTTTTTAAGGTTTTGTTGTACTGTACAGTTGTTTCCCATGCTTCAGAGGCCCCAGAAGTGTCCAACCTAGCATAGGGAATCTCTCGACTTATTCTTTTTGGATCTCCCCCTGCCAGGTGAGTAGCTATCATGATATTGTTAGTATATATTCTAATACACTTTGGATCTCCCTCTGCTAGCTGTGTGACTGAGCCACAGCCTCTAGAGGTCATTCTTACAAAAGCTGCCCTGCATAAGTTGTTGTGGCTGATAGCCACTAATAAGTGGCTGCTGCAGCAGGTAGCCCACCACTGATTGTTGCTGCTACTATAGCAAGTCCACAGACTGTTGCAATTGTCTCTACTGAGGCACATTGATAGGACCCCATACAGGATCATCATATTAACAGCAGGCTACAGCAACACAGCACCAGATCAGAATACCTTAGTACATGCTATCTGACCATTTTTGGCAATATTTGACAGCCACATATGGCAAGAAGCAGATCTGATCAATGATAGTGCCAGCAGCATAGAATGACAATTGACAAATGACATCAATCACTAATGACAGTGCTTAGCGAGAAGACTGATAATCTATCAAAAATAACAGACAGCTTGGCATTTGACCTTGGCATCTGACAGTGCTTAGCACCTCAATTTAGTGCCTGACATTGCTTAGCATCTTGGATAGACAGAAGGTTGATGGATTGATGGTTTAGCATTACAATCTGCCACTTGGCACTGCTTAGCATATTGAATGGATGGTAAGGATCTGAAACTATTGGAGCCACATTATAAAATTTTTCAGTTTACTGCACTTTGACGTTATTAGTTACTTGGCAACGGTGAACTCTGTGTAGTATAAAAAGTACTTACTGACTTGTGCATAATCAGCAGAACAGAGTTTCTTGCTCCATTCACTCTAGCCTCCCTTATAGTCTAAATTTCATTTATGGTCAGCAATGTCAAAATAATTAGCAATTGCAGACTACCACTATCTAACAAAATCCTCACACCTTGCATCTATGGCAGGCATTAACATTATTTAGACCTTGCTAAGCTCCCCATGTTCTTGCCATATACTTTGCCACTTTCCACTTATCAATCTTTCCACAAGCACATCTACCCTTAATGCTTGATACTTGCCAACCCCATTCCCAACTTTACCTCATTTTATAGACATGATCTCTAGGACCTGTCCAGGACTTCCCACAACACCTTAAGCATGCCCAACACAAGCTTTTGGCTTGGTAACATTATTCTTACATTTGTTACTGACCAAACTTTGGGCATCATCAACATTTTAGGTCTGTAGAAAAGCCATCTGCCTCTTCTTTAGCTGACAGTATGCCCAATGGTGAAAAATCACTCTGCTGCTGCTGCTGGGTCTCCTGATCCATGGGCATGTTGTCCATAGTTGAAGAAAGAAAGAAAAAAAAGAAATTTCAAATTTTACAATGTGTCTCAGCCATACTTGCTGACTAACTCAGCCAAGTCATGATTAGCACTGCTAATCAAATTAAGCACCAGCACACTTATCTAACTGGCTGCATAGGATGCACAGAACTTGATAACCTTCTGGGCTATATGTAGCCATCAATACCATCTCTGAATGTATTCTAGGGTCCATGCAGCACCAAAGTGCCTTACTAGAGCATGTGTCTGGTCCAGTATGCACATCACAATGTTTTGCACTTGTGGAGTGCAGGTGACTGCCATTCCCTGATAGTTTTCTGTTATTATTATGCAGATAGTCATTGGAGTTGCTGATAACCTCAACAAATAGAGAGCCATGTCCATACTTCCAAACCACTTCCTTATGGAAGTCCTCTGTCTCTAGATTAGATAGCTGGAATAAAGGCAATTCATCTTCTAGCATCACATGGTGACAAGTTCACCTGAGTTTTAAAAACCTCAAGCACCTTGTGGTCAGTAATGATATAGATAGGATACTCCATCAACTTATCTTCCCACTTGAGAAGAGCCTCAAGTATTGCTAGAGTCTCTAGCTCATGCATAGCATAGTTTTGCTGAGCAGTAGTAAACTTCTTCAACATAAACTCTGATAGGTGGCATGTCTGCCAGCTGCTTCTTTGGCCATACATGGCCCTGACACCTGTCTTTGATGCATTGCATATGAGCTAAATAAGCTCATTCTATCTTGGGTTGATTGGTCAAATGACCAGGGTTTTAGTACAGATCTGCTTGACCATCTCAAAACACTGCTAGTGAAGTAGCTGCCAACTGAACAGTGATCCATTCTGTGTCATGGCTATCAAATGGCCCAGTATATGCTGTGACATCAGGCAAAAAGCTCAATATATAATTGACAAGACCAACAAATTGTTGGATGTCATTGTAATTTTATGGTGTTTGCCACTCCCATATGCAATCAAGCTTGTCTTGATCTGGATGAATACTCTGCTTATCAATGACATGCCCAAGACAGTCTATACTGTAAGTGTAGAGCTCATGCTTCTTCCATTTCAAGTACAGCTTGTACTTGCATAGTCATTCAAACACGACTCTGAGGTGCTGTTCATGCTCTTCAATGGAATCAGAAAAGATGAATATGTCATCTAAGTAGATGTGCATGAAGTGTCTGATCACATCACAGAATATAGAGGTCATCAACCTCTGAAAAGTAGCTGGGACATTACAGTCCCCAATTTGCATGATATTGCTGGTGAACATACCCATGATCAATGCAAACATGGTCTTGGGTATGTCTTTGGTGCAGATGCACACCTGCTCATAAGTGTTGGTGAGGTCCATGGGGAATGAGGTTGACTTTGTGAACTGTCTACCCCCCTATCACAATAACCACCAAAAAAAAACTTGTATATTGAAGTATAGTTACTTTCCAAAATATAAATATTCTGAAAGGTAGAGGTTTTTCACAAACTCCAGCCTAAGTGATTCACTCTCTGGAAACCACTGAGCTTTTGTCTATAATTTGCCTGTCTATTTTCTACTCTACTTGAGCTATCTATACCTCTTGTACACTGGCTCAAAAAACTGCCCCAATGTTTGGCTTTTTTGGAAAGATTCACATGACAAACCTAGGCAAAAAATTGTAGAAAATCACATGACATACAACTGCATCCTGGCTTTATAATGATGTATGGATCATGTGATCTGGACAAGAACTTGCTGATTAATAAATCAAACAAAATATTCAATCACTGGGGCAGTTTTTTGACTCATTTTAATTTTCATATTTTCTCAATACCTTTCAGCAGTAGAAGATGGAAACACCTTGTGGGAAGTATAAACAATGTCATTTTAATTTTCATATTTTCTCAATACCTTTCAGCAGTAGAAGATGGAAACACCTTGTGGGAAGTATAAACAATGTCATGTGATCTTATTTATACTAATTTGACATGTTCAACTTCAATCAATCATTTTTTTGACACTTTACCACCATCATGTGACCTGTTTCTGCTGCCAATCGCTCTTTTGTTTCTTTTCTCCTCAATGAGAGGTATTCTCAGCATCAAATCCAAGCAAAAACTGGCCTGAGAAAGGGCACTGTAGGGAGAATCAGCAAAGAACTGGAGAGCAACAAAGAGAATCATCCTGGAAGTTGTCCTTCCAAGCTTACAGCACATGACAAACAGTCTATTATTTGTCAAATTACTACTGGGAAGCTGGAGCAGTTCACAAACTTTGGATGTATAGCAGGAATTTGTGAAACAAGTACCATTGATGAATAGATACCCTCCAAAAACAAATTAAGGGCGACCTACCCAACTTGATATAACATTCTTATGTGAACCCTCTTGGTAATATTCAAATAAACAAGGCTGGCAGCATTGAAAACACAACAGAGCAATTTATTCAAAGTGTCCTTGAAATACGAGATTAAGAATCAGACACGAACGGAGGGAGCAGAACGAGTTTTCTAGTTCGTTGAATTTCCAACCCATTTGTGATGAAGTACCTGCGACCCTCAAAGCTCCAAGAATCGATTCCCCTGACACAATAAGCCAGTCCATCCAAATAGTGTTCTACTTCATCCTGGATCTCTTTGCCAAAGAATGGGACATTCAAGAAATCGTGCGTAAGCTTCGCGTAGTAGTTCTCAATCCACTTAATTGCTCCATTTAAATCAACGTCTTCTTGATTCATCACGATCGTGATAATGTTGTGGCCGCCATGTCCCCGGGCTTGTTCGACGTTATAAGAGTACAGATCCTATTTCAAGTCCAAAATGAAACATGAATATCCCGATAAAATAGAAGCATAAACAGAAAATTTACATTAGTGAGAATAATCATGTTGATGAAGGCATTAATAAGTCTCCGTATAACAGGATCTTCAGAGACCTGATCTGGAAGGTTGAGTCCAAACTCAATGATATCTAACGTAGGCTTTGCGCCGGATGTGTCCTGGCGGAGAGTAAAATAGTTGTCAATGTTCCTGATCAGGTTTTGAGCGCGATCCTGAGCTTGCTGAACAACTGAGGCAGTGTATTCGTCGAATGACTTGATGAACCGATGGCATGCACCTTTGGATACATTCTCCTAGTAAGTCAGCTCACGAAGTCTTCAATTGATAAAAAGCAGGGAAATCTTTTCATCCACCGAAATGGAGAACCTTACCGGATGCTATGAAAATTTTCTGGTCGGTTACTCCGTGATCGGTCAAAGTACCCAGGCGTGCTTCCCAAGGTCGAAATGAAACCGAAAACCTTATTTACAACTTCATTTTTGGACTATGAAGCCATCGAAAGAGGAGAGATATACATTGACGTAGCCAATCGCGTTAACGGATTGCTTCTTGAAAGACCATGACACGGTGCTTCCATTTGATTGTTGAATTGTGGACAGCCAACACTAGCAAAAAGTTGGCTAGAATATATGCCAAACATGATGTAGTACCCATTTGGAAGGAAAAATCCCAGGTTGTTCCCAGCTTGTCATATAAGTCAAACTCAAACGGTTGACCTACCACATGACTGGGTAGTTATCTGCCGTTATCTGCCAAACAAATGTTATCTGCCATTACCTGTGTAGATACAAATAGAATATTTAGTCCTCAGAGGTCTCGACAGTAAGTTGAGAACGACTGTATTGACCTGTAGATACAAATAGAATATTTAGTCTACAAGCCCAGTAAGCACAACGAATAATAGATGTAAGTAAGTAACGTACCCTCAGAGGTCTTGACAGTCAGTTGAGAACGACTGAGGGAATAGAAAAATTTTGTCCGGCCTTGAGGGCCCAGAATAAGGTTTGATGGGAAAAACATGGTCGTTATTGATCATTTTGTTAGTCGTGGTTCGCATTTTGTTGAGTGTGTTTTGAGTGGTGAGGAGGGTGAGGGGGTACCCATGTTTAAGATTGTCGGTATTTTCGTGACTTGATTTTGTGCCGGATCAATTGGTAAAAATAATTTGTCTTGGAATTGATATAGAGATCGTGTAATACTAACAAAAATCATGTGCGCGTATCATACGAAACTACTGCGTAAGGAGAGCAAGAAGTGAGAGTTTCCTCGTGGGCAGGGGCACAGCAAAAAAAAATAAACGCGGTTTATCCCCGTTTATGATGGTTTGATGATGTCTTGATGTCTTCGGAATAAGCTTAAGAGAGGTCACACAAATCAAAATCGTTGTAATATTAATCGACTCGGCAGGCGACAGGTCTGAGATCGATTTTCGTCCAGATTGCGGCCAGTGGCACAAAGCTATACATGTCTAGTTAGACAGTATAATGCATCATTATGCCATCAAACCTTATTCTGGGCCCTCAAGGCCGGACAAAATTTTTCTATTCCCTCAGTCGTTCTCAACTGACTGTCAAGACCTCTGAGGGTACGTTACTTACTTACATCTATTATTCGTTGTGCTTACTGGGCTTGTAGACTAAATATTCTATTTGTATCTACAGGTCAATACAGTCGTTCTCAACTTACTGTCGAGACCTCTGAGGACTAAATATTCTATTTGTATCTACACAGGTAATGGCAGATAACATTTGTTTGGCAGATAACGGCAGATAACTACCCAGTCATGTGGTAGGTCAACCGTTTGAGTTTGACTTATATGACAAGCTGGGAACAACCTGGGATTTTTCCTTCCAAATGGGTACTACATCATGTTTGGCATATATTCTAGCCAACTTTTTGCTAGTGTTGGCTGTCCACAATTCAACAATCAAATGGAAGCACCGTGTCATGGTCTTTCAAGAAGCAATCCGTTAACGCGATTGGCTACGTCAATGTATATCTCTCCTCTTTCGATGGCTTCATAGTCCAAAAATGAAGTTGTAAATAAGGTTTTCGGTTTCATTTCGACCTTGGGAAGCACGCCTGGGTACTTTGACCGATCACGGAGTAACCGACCAGAAAATTTTCATAGCATCCGGTAAGGTTCTCCATTTCGGTGGATGAAAAGATTTCCCTGCTTTTTATCAATTGAAGACTTCGTGAGCTGACTTACTAGGAGAATGTATCCAAAGGTGCATGCCATCGGTTCATCAAGTCATTCGACGAATACACTGCCTCAGTTGTTCAGCAAGCTCAGGATCGCGCTCAAAACCTGATCAGGAACATTGACAACTATTTTACTCTCCGCCAGGACACATCCGGCGCAAAGCCTACGTTAGATATCATTGAGTTTGGACTCAACCTTCCAGATCAGGTCTCTGAAGATCCTGTTATACGGAGACTTATTAATGCCTTCATCAACATGATTATTCTCACTAATGTAAATTTTCTGTTTATGCTTCTATTTTATCGGGATATTCATGTTTCATTTTGGACTTGAAATAGGATCTGTACTCTTATAACGTCGAACAAGCCCGGGGACATGGCGGCCACAACATTATCACGATCGTGATGAATCAAGAAGACGTTGATTTAAATGGAGCAATTAAGTGGATTGAGAACTACTACGCGAAGCTTACGCACGATTTCTTGAATGTCCCATTCTTTGGCAAAGAGATCCAGGATGAAGTAGAACACTATTTGGATGGACTGGCTTATTGTGTCAGGGGAATCGATTCTTGGAGCTTTGAGGGTCGCAGGTACTTCATCACAAATGGGTTGGAAATTCAACGAACTAGAAAACTCGTTCTGCTCCCTCCGTTCGTGTCTGATTCTTAATATCATATTTCTTTGCTTGTTGTGCCGGCACCATAATCACGGGCAGCCAGGAAGCAACAAACAGTCACAGCCTCATCATGCGAAGCAGAGTACATGACCGCTTTCAAGAGTGCCCAAGAGTGTATTTGGCTCTGGGCTGCTGAGCAAACCTACCTCGATTTTTAGTGACAATGACTCAGCTATCACGCTATCTGAAGACCGACCCCCTCCTACACGCTCATGTCAAATACATAATGTAGACATCAAATACAATACCATTCTTTACGTGAGCGAGTACAGTACAGTCTGGCAAACTAACCCTAGGCCACACGGCCGACATATTTATATTCACCACGTGCTTTCGAACTTTTTGTTGGGTCAACAGCATCCACGATGAACTATCGACTGGACAGGCAAATTAGATTGTATACATTCCATTTCTTTCCTATCCGAGGTACCTGCTCTATATCAACAATGAATCTCCAAAAACGTCACTCCATTGATCACATTCCAGGAGCGGTTCCTTCTAAAATTCGGGTTATGGATGGAAGATGATTTTTTTTATGAATGCATTTTATGATATAAATTCAGGACTTCGTGAGCAGACAGACTTACAACTGGTAGAAGGCCATGATCCTCCCGGAATCCGTTATCCTCCCTGACACACTCTCGGAATGGCCTTGGAAGCGCAGAATGAATCCGCACTACCTCCAGGTCAAAGCAGAAGCATCAGCATGGATCCGAAGTCTTGTTACATTCACGCCTGGTTTACAACGAACATTTGACCTCAGTGATTTTGGTGAGTCTTTCCTCCTTGCTGCCAGGGAATTTGTCCAGATTATTTTGGTATTAGAGTTGCTCGCTTCTCTTATATTCCCTTTGGAGAAAAAAGGTACCCTCAATCCTTTGTTACTTATCCTTATTGAATCAAATATCTGGGGTATGAAGACGTCCTTCGTGCGGGTTGCGATATCTTGTATCTGTTCGGGTTATATGAGGAATACACCGACACTGCAACACCTCATGAAGCTCAACAAGTGGCCACAATGGTTATGGATGCCATACGCAATCCTGACAAGACCAGGCCAGCCGGCGAGTACATCATTGCAGAGGTTGCCCGCCAGTACGCTTGGCACATAATCAATTACTACTATAACTCATCGTTGTGTTCTTCCAGATTCTGGAAGTCGTCATCGAAGAGTGCATCCGAAAGTGCACGCCTTCGGTTCATCAAGTCATTCGACGAATACACTACCTCAGTTGTTCAGCAAGCTCAGGATCGCGCTCTAAAGCTGATCAGGAATGTTGACGATTATTTGACTGTCCGCCGAGACACATGCGGCGTAAAGTCTACTGTCGGGATTCTTGAGTTGGGACTCAACCTTCCGGATAAAGTCTATGAAGATCCTGTTATACAGAGACTTTTCAATGCCTCCATCGACATGATCATTCTCACCAATGTAAATTTTTCCATTTTCTGCTTCTGCTTTATGTGACTATTCATGTTTCATTTTCAACTTGGATTAGGACATGTATTCTTACAACGTCGAACAAGCCCGGGGCGATGGTGGCCATAATGTTATCACTATTTTGATGAAACATGAAAATGTTGATTTGAATGGAGCAATGAAGTGGATTAAAAACTACTACGCGAAGCTTACGCGCGATTTTTTGAACGACCTCCACTATGCCCCATTCTTTGGAACAGAGGTCCAGGCTGAAGTGGAACGCTATTTGGATGGCCTGGCTTATCTTGTCAGGGGAAACGATTCTTGGAGCTTTGAGAGTCGCAGGTACTTTATTGAAGGTGGGTTGGAAATCCTCCAAAGTAGAAAACTTGTTCTTCTTCCTCCGTCCGTGTCTGTTCCTTGATCTTATATGGTGGCATTGTCAAAGTATGTTATGACTTGACAGATCTAGAATGATACACCATAGCATATATATAGAGCTGAGCTTTATGGATTTCGAATGATGCACCATAAGTGAATGATCTGGGTACAGCTGTAGTTGTCAAGGGCAGGGACTTGATAGCTGTAGTACGAAGTAAGTGTCGAGAATCTCAGTCTTTGAATAAAGAACTCTGTTAACCTGTAGTACGAAGTAAGTGTCGAGAATTACAGGAATAGGTAAGATAAAAATAAAATAAGTAAGTAGTGATTACGCACCCTCAGTCTTTGAATAAAGAACTGAGGGGCGGTAACTCCGGCGCACGCAACATAAAGAAAATGCGGTGGCTTAGGAAACTGTATAGTACGATCGAGATGTAAGTACGAGCTAAAAAGGAAATGGTTTAAAGACCGAGAAGTAACCGGGGGCGCCGCCGCCACAGATAAGAGTCTACTCCAACAATAGCTGACTGTAGAAGACACAAAAGTAGAGTCTTTGACTTCACCACTTGATCATTGAAACAGTTGCTAGTACAATATTTTACAGCTATCGAAACGAGATAATAGCGTTGTATTTTATTTATCTATTTTATAGATGTTTGGGCGAGACACCTCGCTGGTGCTCCGAACCCTCACGACCGGTAGCAAGTTTTTTGAGAGTTTAATGTCTGATCAGCAAATGTGTCAGTCGCGATTCCCCGCTCAAGCTTAGGAGACCACGACGCATCGCTCAGATATTGATCAGATTCCCCTTGGATTCATAGCATGGCTTCTTGCGCAGACTGAGGTGGATTTTATGCTCACCAAGATTCACTCGTTACTTTCTGAACACGAGTATTAACCTCAAGACAGATTTGTGTAAGGAGCCTTTAAGAGGTTGTGATCATGGGTGAATTAACGGCGAGCATTTTCCCAGGCAATGACTGTTGGGAAACATTCCACCAAGCCACAGTGGCTTAGTGGAATGTCAATGTCTCCCAACAATGACCATGGCATCTCCAGTAAATGAGAAAATACAAAGAGGTCCAACCCTCATGTTTCATAACAATGTGGGGTGGGACACCATAACAAAGGAGTTTAACTGAACCTGGGTGTGTTATTGATGTAATAAAAGCAGCCGACCCCGACATCGTGATGCATAATGTGGTAGAATTACAGTAGAATAGTAATGCAATATCTAGTGTAACTTATATGGTGCAATTAATGCATTAGTAAGGCAAGAAAAGAATTACTAAAACATACCAATACCAAGATTCGAACATGTGCATCACAGACCTGAACACATGATAATTAACAGCACTAACCATGTGACTAAGTTGCCTCAGTAAAAAAAGTAAAAAAGCGCATGTAGTAAAGGGGAGACAAGCTCCCCTTTAATAAATATCCCTGTCCTAAGCCTTAACCAAACCTCTAACTAAGCCCTAACACCTAACTAACAAAATCCTAACCAACAAGGCCTAACCAGCTGACTGGTGTCAGCACTAGACAGGTCTCGCAACAGTATCTATAGTCCGTGACTTACATTATTTTAGATGGCATGGTGGTCTATTGGTTATATCATTAATTTCCTGCTTACTTACATAAAATATCCTCTGTTCAATCCTTTGTTGATGCATTTTTCTGCATTTAGAAATTGAGTAATACATCACTGACCGTACATGCATAAGTGATGCATTATTTATGTGTAAGGTTACAGAAGAAATTGCATTACCATCATGATGCATTAGTTATCTTTATGTTACAGAGGAAATTGCATCACTATTTTACTATAATTCTACTCTATATTGCATTAGAATGTCAGGGACAGGTGATAAAAGTTGTCCAACAACCACACAGTCAAGTTACCAGACAAGTCAGAGCTCACTTCAGGAGGACCTATGTGGCTTGTCTTGGCTCCAACATGTGTATGTATAATATAGATGCTGAAAGAGTCTCCTCAGGCAAGTGATAAAGGTGCTTGTCAGCCATAATTCACACCTCAGTAGGAATTTTGCAGCACAGTTTTTAAGGTAGATTGTGAACCACTTATATGGATCTGTAGGATGGTTGGACTTCAGAATGACAACTTTGTTACCTTCAAAATATGTATCTGATTTTTGAGCTGGCAGCAGGAACTTATAACAATCATCAAAAATCCTAGCGAACAAGTACTTGATGACTCTCTGATCATTTCTGAGGTGCATGCTATCAGGTTGGCATAGCTCACCAAAACAGAGGAGGCTATAGAAACCCATGAGCAGAAGTGTGACAAAGAGGAGGTTATCATGGTCTGCAAAGCAGATTAACACAGTGTCGCACAAAACATGCATTTATTGGTGAGTACTATGCTAAGTTTGTACCTAGTGAAAGGACAGGATGCAGCTGCGGTGTATGGCACCAAACGAGGAAACACATCATACAGACGTGCCCGAGATATGAAGAACACCAATACATACTCAGGAAAGTCAACAAACAACTTGACCTAGGAAAATTCCTAGGCACGAAGGAGGGTTTGGAGGCAATGACAAAGTTTTTGGCAAAGATAGGAGCCTTCTCCAAGACGGGCAAAAAACACGAACAACGATTGAGGCCAGAAGAAGACAACAAAGAAAATGACAAAGACAAGGAGAGGTGGTGGGTGTAAGGGCGACCTCTAGAGGCTGTGGCTCAGTCACACAGCTGGCAGAGGGAGATCCAAAGTGTATTAGAATATATACTGACAATATCAAGGTAGCTACTCACCTGGCAGAGGGAGATCCAAAGAGAACAAGTCTGGGGATTTCCTATGCCAGGTTGGATGCTTCTGGGGCCTCTGAAGCATGGGAAACAACTGTACAGTACAACAAAACCTTAAAAATTCAAAAATTGCCTACACAAACAATTGCACAAATAAGGGGCAAACTCTGGCAAACTCTGGCTTATATAAGCAGTCTGGAAGCGGTGCTGAGGGGACCACACTTGTCTGAATAATAGCTAAAGAACCAGAGCACCTCAAAGGCTAAGAATAGTACTAACAGATAGTGTTGAGAGAATAGAAACAGCAAAATAAGAGAATAATAGAAGAAATAAGAAAGGCTAAGAATAGTACTAACAGATAGTGTTGAGAGAATAGAAACAGCAAAATAAGAGAATAATAGAAGAAATAAGGAAATGAATGAAAGGAGAGTGAAAGAATTCCTCATCCTCCTGCTCCTTCTGTCAACAATAGGTACCAGGAAGACATTGACCAATATAGGTCACTCATTTTGGCTTCTTGAGATTCAGCGATGGACCAGACAAATCTCCTGCTGCTAAAGAACTCGGTTGTTTTCTCTTCTTTGAAATTGGTGATGGATCAGACAAATTTCATGCTGCCAGTCTATGACTTATCTGGTTTTCTCATGCCAGTGCTGTTGATAGACCAGCCTCAGTTGACGGATCAGGTTATTCTTCACCCCCACTTTGTTCTTCTCCCCTTCTGCTCCTCTGAGACCATTTATTCACAGCATCCTTCAACTGCCTGATCATATCCTTGTCAGAAAGCTTGCTTTAGAGTAGCGGAATAACTTTGTTGATGAAACTTCTCCTGGCACAAGGAGGAGTTTCTTGTCATCCTTGACCTGGCTAACTATCAATCACATGTCAGTCTACAGAATGACTATTAGTACATGTCTATTAGGCAGGAGTACTTACATCTTACTAGGTCCTTCAGCTGTCCTTTGAGTTGATGCAGGTCTCCTCTGCAAGCAAGGTATAATACTCGAACATTCATGTTAACAACCCATTAGTGGAGTTCTTCATTAGACATGGCAGATGGAGGATTAAAGAAACAGATGAGAACTTTATATGAAGCAAATTCTGAAAATAGATATCATGTGACCTTGTTTAAATTACAAAAAAAGTTTGATTTATTGCTTGACAAACTTTACTTTGTTTATCATACTGTATAGTAAATAACAATTAGCTAAGCAGGTCAAAAATGCAGAAGTCTTAATGTTTATTGCACTAAGCAGGAGTTGAACTGGCCTAATGCAAGACACAATGAATACCTATTGATAATATTCCACTACACCACAGATGCTTGCTGAATACTGCTATGATGTAAACAAATATCAGTCTAATATTCCATGTGTAGTAAATAACAATTAGCTAAGCAGGTCAAAAATTCTAGACAGTTTGATATCAATGCACTAGTAGGAGTCGAACCTGCCTACTGCAAGACACAATAAATAATATTCTACTACACCACAGATGCTTACTGAATACTGCTATGATGTAAGTAAATATCAGTCTAATATTTCATGTGTAGTAAATAACAATTAACTAAGCAGGTCAAAAATTACTGATAGTTTGACATAAATGCAGTAGTGGAAGTTGAACCTGCCAACTACAAGATACAAGGAGTATGAATTGGAAATATTCCACTACACTACAGATGCTTACTGTACAGACTATAGTATAAATCAGCTACACCTCATGTATAGGATACCATTCCAGCAGACCCCTTCTGCTCTCTGTCAATTTACTACAAGTAAAAATTAATAACACTATCTGTTCAAATTCTGTATGGGTCTATTTGTGCACTATATATACACTATCCTGAATTGTAGTAAGCATCTGTGGTATAATAGAATATTGATAAATTGATAATTCATATTGTGTACAAAAGGCAGGTTTGACTTCCACTAGTGCACATTATATAATAGCACCAAGTCTGCTGGTGTCATTAGTTTGATCCGTTTAAAACTCCAGAGATTTCTGCAGAGGGATAGGCTGGGACCAATTTGCGCATGTGTTTCTTCCAGCACATGTGACAATTTGATGATACACTGTTGCTACTTTTAGGCTGATCTTTGTGAAAAAGATAGCCAGCCCTGGTATATCATCACTTGTCACGTGTGCTGCAATAAACACATGTGCAAGCTCCTTCATCCTATTCTTTTTCAGTAGTTTCTAGAGTTTTGAAAGAATCAACTTAATGATGTTAGCAAGCAAATAAACAGATATTTTACAGGGGCTTACAGGCTCTATTATTTGTTATTTTTATACAGAACTAATGAGTATGGTGTACATGTAGAGCAAAAATGGACCTGTATAAAAACATATCATTAGACGCTATTAAGGTGGAGTAGAAGGAGTCAAACCCACCACTGTACACAATGTTAAATATCAATATACAAATATTCCACTAAACTACCAGGACTGGTTGCATAGACGTCAGCTGGCTCACATGCTGATGTCTGCTACCGCCTGCTGGCATGCCAGTAGACAGCGGACACTCATGTACCTCCTTCCACTCTTTCCTCTCTTTCTTCCCAGTGTCATCCTCTCCACTTTCCACACTACCTCACACACTACATTCATATGCCACATGCATCCTGCTTTCCTCCTCCTCTCTGATCTGACATCTACTGGCGTGCCAGTGGACATCCATGCTCCTCCTCTTCTCTTTTTCTCTTCTTTCTCCCCATCTCCATCCCTTTTTGCTACCCTCTATGCTCTCTGAGATGCTATCTCATACAGCAGATGCCCACACACCTCTTTTCTTCTCTCCCACTCTGATGCCAGGCAATGTCAGACAATGCCAGAGGTTGCCAACAGATATCAACAGATATCTGGTGGATGCCGATGGATATCAGCAGATATCCAGTAGATGCCAACAAATGTACAACAGATACTGACAGATTCTGATAAATGCCAGCAGGTCATGACAGCTGCCAACAAACTCCAACAGATGCCAGCTGATGGCAGATAATGCCAATGCCCCTTTCAAGCTATGAAAACTCTTTTGGAAGGTATGCCACCCCCTTTTCACCTTAAAATATCCATATGGAAACCTGCGGGAACATAGGTGGGCAGCTGTTCGTTGTGTTATCTGACCTTTGATTCTATCCATTGGTAACAGACCTGTGGTGCAACAGTTAAATTGTCAGTGCATTTTATTGCTGAAGGCTTCCTCAAGGCCAGAGGTTCGATTTCCCCCCATAGACATATGGCAGGGATGATGAGTTACTATTTTTTTTGGTCCAACCAGCCTCCATGGGCCTGCATAGGTTTGAGTGAGTCAATGTAGGTCTGTGTAAATGTCTGCTGGTAGCTTTTGTAGGCCTGCATATGTCTGCAGGGCCCTTTTGTGGACATATGCTAGCATCGGAGGTGAGAAAAGGAGGGAAGGGGAGGCATGCAGCCTTGAGTTATTGTGGAGAGGAAGAGAGAGGGGAGGGAAGTGGGGAATCTCAAGAAGGGTTTATCCATGCCATGACATCCACCAATGGAAAAGGTTTTCACTTGTGGACTGATCTCTGCTGGCAGCCAGATGCACATTAACATCTGCTAGTGTCTGCTAGCATTCACTGGGCCTGTGCACATGTGTATGCCTGCTTTTTATCAATTCACTGGACCATGTCATACAGCACATTGTAACATATCTATAGCTCTGTATTCTATGGCACTGTGGGGACTGCTCTGCTACAGTGTAGCAGACTCTGCTGAACATGTATGGTACAGTACAAAGTGAGCTTCTATACAACATATGACATGTACTGTTGTGATGCCCTACCCTGTTTTTATTGTGTTCATCTTCTATCAATTGGCATTCTGAAATGATGTCAAAAGCTTATGCAATAATGGAAATAGTTCAAAATAAATAATAAGACAAAATAGCTGACAAAACAATCAGCCAGCAAAAAAAATGAGATGATACAATGCTGTACCAGCAGTCAGAGACACAACATGCACCAAAAGTCAAAATAAATATTTAATTATAAGGCTGAAAACTGTAAGCTTTCTGATAGCAGTCTCAACAAATTATATCTCCAAAAACACCCCAACAAATACACAGAAAGTACAGATTAGAGCAAGGACCAACTTAGGCTATCAACTCAACAATAGTCTAGCTACTGTTATCGCAAGTGTAAGGGTGACCTCCCAAGGCTGTGGCTCAGTCACACAGCTGGCAGAGGAAGATTCAAAGTGTATTAGAGTATATACTAACAATATCAGAACAAGTTTAGGGATTCCCTATGCCAGGTTGTATGCTTCTGGGGGCTCTGAAGCATGGAAAACAACTGTACAGCACAACAAAACCTTAAAAACTCAAAAATTGCCTAAATAAACAACTGTGCAAACAAGGCAGGAAAACTCTGGACTTTGAAAGTCAGAAAGGCAAACTCTGGCTTATATAATCAGTCTGAAAGTGGTGCTAAAGAGCCCACACTTATCTGAATGATAGCTAAAGAACCAGAGAATCTCAAAGACTGAGAATAGTACTAAAAGATAGTGTTGAAAAAAACAACAAAACGAGAGAATGATAGAAGCAATAAGGAAATGAATAAAAGGAGAAGAATAAAAGGAGAGTGAAGGAATATGGAGTGAAAGAAGAAAGAAATGAGGAGTTCCCTGACAGAGAGGTGAAGCATGAGGCTAGCAAATAGAGTAAATTAGCATCAATCGAAGAATAAAAGGAGAGTGAAGGAATATGGAGTGAAAGAAGAAAGAAATGAGGAGTTCCCTGACAAAGAGGTGAAGTATGAGGCTAGCAAATAGAGTAAATTAGCATCAATCTGGAGTAATCTGGATCAATACAAGATCTGATTTAAAAATAACCAGATTGGAATGTTCTGATGAATGGAAGAGATGAATGGAATGGTGGCACTGAAACAGGCATCACAAAAATGAAAAATGGAATGACAAATTAGGTTAGGAATGCTGTGAGGTCAAGAGCAAAAGTCATGTGTATCTGGTGGTCTGTGCACTATAAAAAAAGTATAAATAGCCCAAGTAGAGTAGAGAATAAACAGGCAATTAATAGGCAAAGGCTTGGTGGTTTTCAGGAAGTGAATGACTTAAGCTGGAGTTTGTTAAGACATATCTATATTCTAGAGTATTACTTGCTTGTATGGGCCGTTGCTAGCACGGTGTGCCTGAGATCCACCTTGTCACAAACTTGACAATATATTTTTTATAATTATTTTTTTAATTGTTATTCTTATTATTATTTTATTATTTTTATACTTTTACAAATGTATGCAAAGATAAAAATAAACAGATAAATAAATACAAATAAGTGAACTGATTGTTCCACCAAATGCTTATGTAATACATCATATGTCTAAAATAAGATAACGGAATAATCACATGAATATGGACATGTGGAACTGCGAAGACTACTACTATGTGTCCAAACCTTTAATTAATAAATATTAAAACATTTTTAATATATGTAAATATATATTATGTCACTTCTGCAGTTCGTTGCACTACACAAATATTTTCTTGACAATGTAAAAAAAAATAGCAGAAAAGTACGACTAACTGGTTTTTTTACATATTTAAATTTCATTATTTATTGTATTATTTTATTATTTATTTATTTTCAAATATTTTCCCTTTTTAAAATACACATATAAATACTTTTATTGAGTTTAATATCAGGTATATGAAAGTCCGTTAATATACTATAGTACATTAGATGTAAGATATAATGATATGCAAAATACATTACCATAATACGAGGCCCACTAAGCGTTACATACAAAACTGAATTACCTACAAAAGAATACATAGGAATCACCTATGCAAGAATGCCTGTAATATACCTGCACTAATAAAATTAGTCGCTGAGTAAACTGAAGAGAAAACAGAATACTCACAATCTCCCTCAAAGAGTTGTTGAACATGTGGCGAGCAATTAAGTGCCTCGGAACAACATATTGAACAATGATATTGCATGCTGTCCAGCTGTGTGCAGCACCCAAAAAGAAATACATGAATGCTTCGTCAAAGCATTGCTCATTGTCACTTGGATGTACATAAAAAGTGGCAACGAGGCAGTTATTTTGATTGAATTCTTTGATCATAAGATGTTGAGTGGTTCAGTCGTAATGAGTGTAAGCGCTGCTATGAATATACAAGTTTGATATTATAAAAATGCCTCTACATGCTAAAATGGACTGAAAAACTCATCAAAATACGAGTTTGACAATGTTAGCATGCATTAATACATCGAAGTACTGACTGGAAACTATACTTAATCCATCGGCCACATTCTCCCTCATGCATATGCTGTGTAACATGGTGGCAGACATGCGTGGGTGCCAGCATCAAATACTAGTGATTGGTAGTGTGGTTATGATATTAAGTGAATAGAATAATAAGTGTAAATGTATATAGAGGTATATTGAGAGAACACATCAACAGCATACATTTGTCATGTAAATAAGTGAGTTCACACTAACTATATGTTTTACTGACAACTCAACATACTGGTTGGTTTATCGATTTAGTATATTGTAGTTCATCCTATCAGTGTTTGAGTAACATATCGTATTTTCCATAAAGATTCATGCAGAAATGTTTTGGTGTGACTCACATAAATTCATAGACTGAGCAGACTGACATACTTTCTGTACCATATTAATTGACATAATTTTACCCATCAGATCATATGAGCCCAGAGCGATTAATAAGTATCAAGTCAATATACAGTAATGATATTTGCTTCCAGCAGGTGTTTATCAAGGAAGTCCATAGCAACATAGAATGCTAGTACTAATACCTCCAAGCAGCAGTGAGAAGGCATTTTCCAGAGCATGCAATAGCATTTTATAAAAGTGAGCTAGACATAACATGGCCAGTATAAAAAACCACTGAAAAGAAACAACAGACTGAAAGTGGAGAGCATGCAAGAGGAAGAAGAGGTGAAGGCTTATGTACGTACTGTAATATATAAGGAACAAAATAGTAATACATAACATCAAATATATACAAATCATAAGATGTTTCAACATACTATAAAGTTGTACTTTTTTTAAAACAAATATATATATATATATATAGATTTACAAGTAGAAACTAGTTTTTCTTGTTGGCTAGCCTTGTACAAAGCAGCATAACAACGAGTAAATGTATATGTGTGTGTTTGCTACATACTCTCCAACAGTTGTTCAACCAAACTATTATATAATACAAAGTCATGTTTATCAAATCATTATTTAATTTTACTGTTCATTTCTTTTATAATATACAATTATGTTTAAAAATGCAGGTAACATAGATGGTCGCAAAATCAGTCATGTGAATCTACAGTGGACATCATGTGCTCAAACTTATTATTACTAATTAATAACCCAATTTTAATACACGTGAATATATATTATATTAGCATTTGAATGCACAACCAAATGGCCTTCTTGTACTAGTTAAACAGCAGCAAAATAAATAAATAAATAAATAAAATATATAAGTAAACTAGTCATCCTACCAAATGCTTATATAATATGCACATTTGTTCGCTTGATAGGTATACTGAGGATCGTCTTTATGGACTACTTATTCCTTGGTTAGCTATAAGTAATGAAAATAAATTATATTCTTTATGAGCACATTTAACATATATTATGTCAGCATTTGTGTGTATGATCGCCAATGATTTTTTGAAGATCATATGACCTCACATCATCCAAAATCATGTGAACTGTCCTCTTTTGCAAGGGGTTATTTGAATAATATGACTTATATATAGCCTTAAATACACAGACTTAATTCAAACTAAACAACTTCTCAACAGTAATATACGCTCACATCACTCTAACGTATAACACTATTGTTGCTTTACTACCTCTGCAGACTCATATATCCAACGTATCTAGACTGCTTTCTTCAACAATCAAACTTCTACCAGTAATCAAACTATCATGAAACCACATCCTCAAGGACAAATCCATGTATTGACAAGTAAAATGACTGTTTGCAAAGTATATGATACCTTTTAGGATATATCGTCTGTCTCCTGACCTATAAACTGGCATATTGATATATCTATTAATTGCGATGTTGATTGATGCCACATCAAAAGACAGTATTGGTGCTGTGTATACTGTTCTTATTATTCTAACTAATTCAGACGCACATGTTCTGCACTGAGATTTGGTAAAAAACTCCATGTCTCTTAGGAAATGTTGTATTGATGGTTGTGAATTATCTAGTATGGCAATCTGACACAAATTTGACATAACAGCTCTTCTGTTAACTGCATGACCACGTGGACAGTACATGTATGATGTATATACATTTTGCCTGTATGTAAGCAACTCTTCAATCACAGCATGAACACTTGTTAGTTTACCATACAAAAAGTTTTTCAGATTGCAAATGTTCATACAATTTCTCAAATCCTCTCTTGCATCCTCCAGCATGATTTTACTTTCATGTGTTAATAAGAAGGTGCTTTCCATGCTTCGCATAATTGATGTCCCAAATGATCAGAAATTTGTCGACCATAGTGACATGTCATCTTGCCATATATTGTACAATATAGTTATTACTGCGTCGTACATGCAACTGTTGGCATTCCACTTAGTTCCAACCAGTCCTTCACATCTGTCCAGATTTAATTTCTGTTCACCGCTTATAAGATTTTTCAAAATTTTCAAGTTGGGTGAACCATCGTCATAGTTCTAGTTTATTTTGCTGGGTATTGGTTGAAGATGCACTATGGGCTGAGTGCCCTTAGCTGGAATAAATCTGCTTTTAGAGAACTGTGGTAGCTTAATAGATCTATTTTCACTAGCAACCTGCCATTTGATATCCGGAAATGATGCATCACTGTAAGGGTTCTTGTCACTCCAATGTAAAGCCATATAAAGTTTAGGGAGCATGTAATCTTTTTGTTTGCATTGTCTAAATGAATAAATTACATCAGATCATTTAGGTGAATTGACAAACCTTTGAGGGAGCTGGTTCATATATCTGAGTTTGGTTATTTTATCGAGCAGTTCCAAGTCACAAAATTTCCTGTGCAATGTGCTACTTGATTTGCCTTGTATTTTGTTAGCATCAAATCCTTGGATGATAAGTGTTTCTGCAGCTGTAGCACTGTGAGATAGTGCAGTGTAGTAGGCTTGGTGTGATTAACACTTGGTTAAGTCTACTGGATTGTAAGGTCTAGTTTTTTCTTGACTCGCATAATCTGTCATAGCGTAGTTTACCAATACCTCTACCTGTAATCAAGACAAAGACACACTGTCACCACTAGAGAGTCTACATTTAAGATGCATGCTTGTACATATAATCGGGACTGCAGCTTGAGTTGATAGGCTAGTGGGCCTACTTGCCTTACTATAAGAAAGGATCCTGGACAACAATGAGAGCTTCTGAGAAGGCCAAGTAGTAGCAATGTCAGAGGCATCCAGATAAATTCAATCTCCAGGCTTGTACTTGGGGGCTGGAGTTCGTCCACAATCATAGTAGCAGGCCATGTCATCCTTTGCCTTAGTTAAGGCAGCCTTGGCTTCCTCCTGGGCTGCCTTCATCCACTCTCAGAACTCATTGACAGCTTCATTCTCTGAAGGTTGTCCCTGAGGCTCAAATCCCATCTGAGAGTGTTGACTAGTATCTAAAAGGAAGGGAGACATCTGGGTAGCAGCATGTACATGGTTGTTGTACTGAAACTCTGCCTCTGGTCATAGGTCATCCCAGTCATTCTGTCATTTATTGCAGAAAAGCTGGAGGTACTGTTTTAGTTCTTGGTTGACATGCTCAGTCTGGCCATCAGACTGGGGAACCCATGGAGTTTCCAGATATGCAAGAGTCTGGTAACTCCACAATGAAGTCTACTGATGTAGTACTTGGTTGCAAGTAGTACTGATAGTTCTGGGGCTTTCTTGAAGTCCTAGAAAGTGACCTCTAATCCACATTGGTGCTTGATGATAAGGTTGATGTATTGAGTGCTTCACAGAATGAAGATCCTGCAATGCAGAAGAAGGTTCTCAATAAACTCCAGCCTAAGTAGCTCACTCCCTGGGAACCACCAAGCCTTTGTCTACCAATAGACTTCCAATAAGAGGTGTTCAATAAACTCTAGCCTAGGTGATTCACTCCCTGGGAACCACTGAGCCTTTGCCTATCAAATGCCTGTCTATTCTCTACTAAACTTGGGCTATTTATACTGTTTTTCTGGTGCACAGACCACTATCTACACCTGACTCTTTGTTGTAAACTCCCCAGCCTCTGAAACATATTTGATAGTCCAATTTCCCTTTTGGGAAGCCTGTTTTGGTGCCACCAGTTCCACCATTCAACTTCTTGTTCCACCATTCCTCTGGATGTTTCTGATTGCCACTTCCCCATTTGCTTCTGCTCCATTTAGCACAATCATTCCCTGCATTCCATGCTTCTTTTGACATCCCTCCATGCTTCTTTTCTTCCCCTTTCAGTCATGTCAAATTGGGCATTGTCAGATCATCACAATTTGATCCCATTTTGTCACTTTTGCCAGCTCCCATGCTTCCCCTCCTCCATTACAGTGGTTGGACTATTGTTGAGCTGATAGTTTGAGCTGGTCTCTGCCTGTAGTTCTGTACTTTTTGTGTATTTATTGGGATGCTACCAGGAGGCTTACAGTTTTCAGCCCATAATTAAATGTTTATTTTGACTTCTGGTGCATGGTGTGTCCCTGACTGCTGGTACAGCGTCGTATCACTGAGGCCATGCTCCAATGCTCAGCTGAAATAGGCAGAGAATGAAGCTGTCTCATGGGAGGCTGATGACAAGGCTTAGTCCAAAGGCAGAGGTCGCAGGTAGAGATGTAGGAGCCTATATACCATGACATCTGAGGCCACCAGTAATTCCAGGAGCTCTTTTGTCTTCCATCTGCCAGAATAACCTGCTGCTACCCAAGAGTCATGATGCTGTTCCACAATCTGCCTTCAGAGGTCTGGCAGGTTGGGAACATAAATGTGCCCCTAAAAGGTGAGAAGACCATTCTCCAAAAACTACTCATCAGTGCAGACAGACTTTACTCCAGTTTTCTCTCAAGCATGCAAGGCCAGGGCAGCCTTGGCTATGAGATCTTTTTGAGCACCCTCCCAGTTACCTCAGCAGATGTCTCGAAGGATGCTCACTTCTTCTCCTTGGCCAACTACACCCTCTAGAGCACAGATAGCAAACAGTTCTGGCTTTAGGAGTACAATATTGTCATTGTTGCTTGCTCTTGAACCATGGTCTGCTCACCTAAAAAGTGCATCTAGCTTGCCCATGCTCTGTCTAGGTTTGTGATGTAGTGAAAAGTCAAAGTTGGCCAGATACAAGGACCATTGAGCCTGTTGGCAGTTAAGTTTCTTGGCTGTCTGAAAGTACTCTAAGTTCTTGTGATCAGCCCACACCTCAAATTTATGCCTGGCACCCTCAAGGAGATGTCACCACTCCTTAAATAATTGAATGATAGCTAGCATCTCCTTGTCATGGATCTCATAATTTTGCTCCACAGCATTAAGACTCTTGGAGTAGAAAGCCACAGGATGCCACTTACCATCCTCCTTTGACTGTTGAGAGAGGATAGCTTCAGTAGCAAAATCTGAGCTATTGGCTTCAACATGGAAGGGAGAGTCATCATCTGGGAACAGGAGGACAGGCTTTGAAGTGATAGCATGTTCAAGGGCATCAAAGGCTGTCTGCTGTGCTACGTCCTAGTGCCAAGGAGTGTCCTTAGTGGTGAGATCAAAGAGGGGCTGGGCATGGTGCAAGAAATTCTGAATGAAACTTCATGAAGCCCAGGAAGGCCTGAACCTCCTTCTTGTTCTTAGGCTCTGGCCATTCTGCCACACTAGCCACCTTGACTGGGTCCATCTCAGCCATTCCATAAGAGATGATCAGTCCAAGATATTTGACCTTAGTCTGCTCAAACTCACACTTCTCTGGCTTAAGCTAGAGCTGGTGTTGGCAAAGACGTTCCAGTACAATATGTGTAATCCAATGATGCTCCTCTAGAGTCTTGGTATAGATGAGGATATCATCAAGATATACACACACAACACCTTCTGCTATGAGGTCTCAGAAAATGTTGTTCATCATGGTCTGAAAGATGGCAGAGCTATTAGTGAGGCCAAAGAACATTACTAGAGGTTCAAAGAGTCCATGATTTGTTCAGAATGCTGTCTTCCACTCATCACCTTCTTTGATGCGCACATTGTTGTAGTCCCAGTGGACATCCAACTTGGTGAAATAAGGTTGTTGACAAGCCCTGAAATGAGTGGTAAGGTGTAGCAAATCCTCACAGTTATCGCATTCAAGACTCAGTAGTCCTGAACCAGATATAGAAATCCATCCTTCTTCTTAATGAAGAAGACTAGAGAGGCCATCAGAGACTTTGAGGGGTAGATGTGACCAGAGTCTAAATTTTCTTGCAAAAAGGCATCAAGCTCATCCTGTTTTTTAAGAGAGAGAGGATAGACCTTGCAGCTAGAGGGCTCAGCATTGGGCATGAGCTCAATAGCATGGTCCCACTGCTTGCGCTCTGGCAGAGAGTCGAATGATGCCTTGGAGAAAACATCCTCAAAGTCTTGCAGATAATGAGGAACTGCATCTTAAAATGACTTAGGAGCAGAGTTAGCAGCAAATGCCTGAGCTAGCCACTAGGAAGTAGTTTGGCTAGCTCTAATCTCTGCTACAGTCAGTGGAGGTCATAATGTAGTTGCATAAATCCTATCACCTGTCTTGATAGCCTTGTCTGGAGACTCAGGATCAGGAGCACACCCAAATTCATCCTTGCATCCATCTTCCATCTGGGCTTCACTCCCTACACCTTGAACGTCCTCATAGAGGGCCTCTCTATAAGGGAATGCCAAGGGGGGAGGATCCAGTAGGTCAAGGTCTGCAAAGGGGAGATGTCCAACTCAGCAAGCCTGGATAGCAGCATGTGCATGGACTGACTCTCTACACTCATCTCTAACTTCCTTGGCATATGTGGAACACCATCAAGGGCAGTTGCTCATGCTCACCTTACCCTTAGCCCAGTCAATCTCAGGATTGTGATTATGCAGCTAGGAGAACCCAAGTATCATGTCCTGCTTTTCTAGACTAGTGAACGCAAAGACAGCACGCTCAGAATGAGTCTGATAGCGAAGAACTGAATCCACCACTAAGCGGATAGATCCAGCTTCATTGAGTGTGCCGTCAATGTTATAGACTGGAATAGGATGAGAGAGGGGTAGGGTAGTGAGCTGGTGTTGTTCCACATAATTAGTATCCAGGAAGAGTCCAGTAGCACCACTGTCCAAAAGAGCTACAATGCTTCGAGTCTGCTGAGTGTCAGTTGTCTCAATCTCCATATTCAGACACAGAGAATTCAGAGAAGAAGTAGAGGCAACAACATAGCAATGAGGAAGGCATCATTCCCAAGCTGGGACATGTGGTCATTGGACATGAGGAGGAGGAGAGGAGGTCTTAACTGAGGCTTGGACCAAGGAGGTATTTTGTATGTTGGAGGGGGTGCTTACAGTTTCAGTCAGAGAATCATGAACAGGGAGTGGTATATTAGAAGATTCTACTGATAGACATGTGAACTGATTAGCACCAGGTGGCGGAGGCATACAACTCATCCATTGCTCTATTGAAAATCCTCCTCTGCAGAACCAAAGGACCCATTCAATGGTTCTGCTACAGCTTCCACAGGACCCAAAGACTCCTCCAAAGGTTCTGTTTCAGTTTGTACATCTGGGAAGGGGTTTCCTCAGACATCTTGGGCAGCAAGGAGCTGGAGAAGGAGCTCTTCCTACTCTAAGGCTGAGAGATAGTGCACCTCCAACCCCTGGGAGCAATATCGAGCGAAGTGACCAGGCTTTCCACAGTAATGGCAGAGGAGAGGAAGGGAGGAATGTTGACAAGAGGCATCAACATCCATAGATACTCCAAGAGAAAGGGGATGCACTGCGGTACCTGAGCTGGGGGTGGAGCGCAAAATAGAAGAGAAGGCTGGATAGGATGACAAGCAGAAAAAGATGCCTGTGAGGAGGAGCTCATGTTGATGATGCCCAAAAGTAGATCAGTAGCAGATACAGTTTACAGCTACTAACCTATGTAACAATGCATTGGGCATGCTAAGATTGAGGGAGTCCCAGGCAGTTCCCAAAGAACAAGTCAGAAAATGAGTTGAACAGCAAGATTCAGTGAAACTTGGTAACAATAGTCGGCAAGAATGTGCAGTAAGGAGGGTGTGCCAATGATGAAGTGCACCTAAAAAAGGTAGGGAGATGAATATGGGTAAGTGCAGCAAGAGGATGTGGGAAGGAAACTAGAGGCTTAGCATTGACTAAGCTGTGTGATGCCTGCTGTAGGTGCAAGGCATGTAAGTTCCATAAGCGTAACTGCAACAAGCAGGCTAAGAGTGTTCAGACAATTGGTGACTATGAACTTAGTCAGCTCAAAAGAAATCTGAACTGTGAGGTGAACTGAGGGGTGTAAAGTGGGGTACTCTCTTCTGTGATAACTAGTGACAATGGTAAGTATTTATAGTGAGAAACAAGTTCCTCATTGCCAAGTACTTAAGGATCACCAAGGGACGGTAGACCGTAAGTAATGTAATTAAATGCCATACATTAAACTAAATGTTGAGAAATGAAGCAAGCAAGCTGTCCATCTGGCCAAGGGAGGGGTGCCAAGAGGTATCAGGTGCCAGGGTAAATGTCAGGCCATCCATCATGAGTAAATGACATTATTCCTAATCTGTAAGTGCTGTCATCGGCTAGCCATGCCACATGCTGATTGATTGCTGCTACCTATCAATGTTTGCTGATGGCATGATGTCAGCTGTCATTCCAGCTGCTGTTGATGCTATCATTGATTGGATCTGTTGCTTGCCGTGCATGGCCATTGGGTAAGGTCTAAAATAGATAAATTGTGTGTGCCAAGTTTGGCACATGTGCAGCAAGGTGTCCAGAACCAATGCTGAGCCTGCTGTTGATGTGCCTAGCCTGTGTGGGGTCCTATCAATATCATAACTCTATGAGCTGCCACTGATCATGTGCTACCTGATACCAGGTCTCAATACTCATGTTGTCAGATTGTCCCTCAGCTATGCTGTCAATCTGGTCCATAAGAGAGGGAAGGAGGCCCTCTCAGAAGGTGAGACAGAGCTGAAGACCATCCAGATAGCAGGCCTATTCAGCAAGAGCTCTGAAAGAGTCAATATACTCATCTAAGGTCTGCTTCCCCTGCCTGTATTGATGAGGATCTCAGAGAGTGAGGGCTGCCATATTAGCAGGGTCCAAGGGGAAGAACTCTGTCCAAAACTCCTTCTCAAACTGATCCCCATTTCCAAAGCTCTCTACTCCTCCAGGGCATTGAAAGACTTGTAGCACATACATCAAAGCTCACCCAGACTTCATGTAGAAAAGAACCCAAGCAATCTTGAAAGCATCAGAGGGGAAAGCCTCACCACTGAGCTGAATATAGGTGATGCATGACTGCAGGAAACACTCATCTATTGCTCGATCACCATTGAATGTGTCTGGGAGTGCTGGGCAAGGAATATTGGCATGAACTGGGGGGAGGCCCCAAAGTGAGGGACTGGGGGTGTGTCAGCCCTAACTGTAGGTGTCTGCAGAGGAGTAGGAGTGAGAGGGAGGTGCTCTTAGAGGGCCTGAAGGGAATGGGAGATGATGTCTGTGGTCTGATGTAATCCAGCAAGTTTGGTGGTGTCAAGGTGAGGGAAGCTTGAGTAGTCTGCACCTGAGTCTCCAGAGCAAGCAAGCAACCCCAGGCATCATCCTGAGGGGCAGAAGCATCCAGAGGAGTGTCTGAGGGGGCTGGTTGGGTCATAGAAGTGACAGAGGGGCAGGGAGTAATCCAGTGGAGGAGTGACCTAAAAGGGCAAGAGAGGGCTCAAGCAGGCTGAAGGGGGCTTCCAGACCAAAATGTAGAGACTTGTTCTCCTGTAAGGGTGACCTCTAGAGGCTGTGGCTCAGTCACATAGCTGGCAGAGGGAGATCCAAAGTGTATTAGAGTATGTACTGACAATATCATAATAACTACTCACCTGGCAGAGGGAGATCCAAAGAAAACAGGTCTAGGGATTCCCTATGCCAGGTTGGATGCTTCTGGGGCCTCTGAAGCATGGGAAACAACTGTACAGTACAACAAAACCTTAAAAACTTGACAATTGCCTACACAAACAATTGCACAAATAAGAGGCAAACTTTGGCAAACTCTGGCTTATGTAAGAGGTCTGGAAGCAGTGCTGAGGGGCCCACACTTGTCTGAATGGTAGCTAAAAAACCAGAGCACCTCAAGGGCTGAGAATGTTGAGTGCTGCTGAGCACTGTAAGCATTGAAGTATTGATATCCAACAAGGGACAACTTTAATTTTGCTATATTTCTCTTCCTATATTAACTCTCCACTCTGACATACCATATTATAGATATATAAACCTGCTACCAGATGTTGTGCATACCCTCAGTCAAGTATATGAGACTGAGGGTAAGCAATCACATACTCAGAATGACAGACATCATGCTAATAGCTATACCTAGTTGCATTACTTACTTGTGTGATCTAGGCATTAACTTCTAACAGAGAATAGTACTAACAGATAGTGTTGAAAGAATAGAAACAGTAAAATGAGATAATGTCAAAAGAAATAAGAGAATGAATGAAAGAAGAGTGAAGAGATAAGGAGTGAAGGAAGAAAAAAATGAGGAGTCCCCTGACACTTTGAGTATCAGAGGGAGTTCAATCCTGTAGGCATGAGATGAGACCTTTTTCAAGATCTTGAATGGGCCAAGGTGCTTGTGATTAAATTTCAGGAAGAGCCTACAGATGTGGAGATGATGTTAATCTAGCCATATTTTTGTTCCAGGAGGCCAATTGAGAGTGTCCTTGCACTTCTAGTCAGCATGTTTCATGTAGGCCTGATTTGCAATGCTGATCTCTTCACAGAGAAACTTGTGGAGCAATTGAAGGTCCTAGGCAACTTTGTGAGTGGTGTGTAACAGGATGTCCTGGAAAAAGAGAGCTAATTGAGAGTGGTACTCTTTGTTAGTAAAGAAGAGTAATATGCCAGTAGCAGAATGGGGCATGTTGTTATATGTGAACTTAGTAGGAGGAGTTCAGCATGCCAGTCATTTTGTAGGTAGTTGACATATAAGTGGAGGTACTGTTTGAGAGACTGATTGACTTGTTCAGTTTAGCCATTGATCTTTAGGTGATAAGCAGTAGAAAGGCTAGTCTTTACCTCAAGCACCTTACACAGGAAGGTCCAGAACTTAGACACAAAGAGGGGGCCGCAGTTGAACACAATGTTATCTAGAAGTCTGTGTTTGGCAAAGACATGCTCAAGGAAAAGCCAAGCAAAGTCTGGGGCAGTATCTGTTATGTGGCAGGTAGGAAAATGCCCTGTTTGGTCAGCTTGCACACAATAACAAGGATGGCATCAAACCCTTCTGATTCTAGAAGTTTGATGATGTAGTCTATAGAAATCAAGGACCAGAGCCATCATCCTATTAGTAGCAGTTTCAGTAATCTATAGGGTCAGTGCTGGGAGACCTTGGCTCAGAGACAGGATTTGCATGATCAAATGTAGTGGGTCATGTCCTTCTTCAGTTCTGGCCAAAAGTAAGTCCAGGAGACAAGCTAGAGGGTCTTACATATTTGTAACAAAGTTACAGTTGTATGAGAGCTTAATGTTCACACTGCACAGAAATGTTCACACTGCACAGAATCAGACCAGTCTGGTCTATTGACTATGTAGTATAAACAAAAATAAGCTGCTTAGTAAGCAGCAGGTATCTATGTATTTATAATTATATAACTAATATTATATTATAATAAATATAATATAATATTCTAATACTATACTAAGTAAAAGCTATGTGGCCAATGCCACATAGTGGACTATGCTACACATCTTCCAATCAGACTGAACTATGGTCTCAAAGCACTACAATGGTCAGGCCGTTGGTAAGTCAGGGACGGGGGCAATTGGAGAGTCCCCAGGCTCCTGGAATAGATCAGCAGTCATGTCGTCCATATCATAGTTGAGGAGTTCATCCTCAGGTGCAGGCTCATGAGAAGTGCCTAATGGCCCTGCCAGAGGCAGAGAATTGTCATAGTCCTATAGTGGGGTCAGCATAGTGGTGGGGTCAAAGGTTGGCCCTAGAGTAGGTGGTTGGGGATCAGGAAGATTTCCATTGTCAGATGGGTACTGGCACATTCAGATCTCTCAGGCATGAATGTCCTGTCTGATGAGGAGATACATCCCCTTGGTGAATGCATCATCAAATGCACAACGACTCTCCTGCTACTAGAGCATCAGGTGTTGGCAATTGCCAATGGTGGCCTCATGCCACCCATCCCACTGAGCAAGGGACTGAGGTGTCCCATAATGATCAAGGCATTGTAGCCTCTCATCTTTGATAGTGGCTGCCTTGTTGTAGAGCCAGTTGTTGCCAAAGAAGATGTGGGCCAAGTAGGTGACCCCATAGGTGTAAGTGTGGTCAACCCAGCTGACCAGGATTTGATTGTGAAGAAGGATGTGTAATGCGTCCAAAGTGGTAAAGACAGAAGCTGATGCTTCTGGGATGTCCACAGCCTGAGCCTCAAAGTTTGGGTCCTCAATGTAGAGGGGCACAGAGGATTGCCCTGTAGCTGCCTTGTATTTGGCAACAGCCTCTTTATGGAGGCCTGGCTATGCAAATACATAAGCCAGGTGCTTGGCCACCATGGCCTTGGATGGGTGGCTGGTGCTGATAGTGTGTACTAGCACAAACCCAAAGAGGCTGTGCCAATGAATGTGCATGGCATGGCCCACATGTTGGGCATCTCAGAACATTTATAGAGAAGGGCATATGAGCCCAAGTAGTCCAAAGCAAAAGGTTGCTTTGAATCAGAGGAAGTCAGGCTGATAAAGGCCAGCCTCCTACTTTCCTTGTGGCAGTAGATCCATGAAGGAGCAATCATCCACAGGACTTTCTCCTGCTTCTCTGAACTCACAAAAGATACTGCAATGGTCTTGTATGGGACCTCATCGAGTAATTGAAACATTACTCTGTCTCAGGCTGTAGGGTGACAATTCATAGTCACCCATTTAAATTTGTTGAGCAAGAGGTAGCCCAACTGACACTGACAAATTGGCGTAAACTGGTTGTTCACCAGTGAATGGAGCCTGCAGAGCTCTCAGGGGCTGTGGGGGAACCTGCGAGGTGCAACTTGGTATACCTTACTGTTGTGGGGCCCCTTTTGGGACATCCTCGGAGAAGTGCACATTGATGTATGCATGCCCTTCCGGATGCTTACCCCAATGATCCTTTTGGGGTTGCAAGGCCTTAGCCTCAGTGGGGCATGTACTGATGCCTCAGAAACTCTGCTCTCCAGAGTGCGTGGTAGATACCATGGATAATGGTTGCAAAGATCAACCTCAGATGCACCACTAGCAAGGCACTGAATCAGCTGGGGGACAGCTGGAGCAGGGACATCTTCCTAGAGGAGGATGTCTTGTCCTAGACTGGCCTCCTGGTCAGGAACGGCAATGCTCAACTGAGTTGAGCAGGAGGGTGCATCCTCCACTCTTTGCCAATGCGCCCTTTTGCTGGAGTTGGTGTCCTGACTTGAGGATGTAGTCTGCTGCTTACAAGCAGCCAATAGGGCAAGGAGATCAGTTTTGTGCTGAGCATGCATGTGATCTATATTGTCCATCATCCAACTGATGAGGACAACAGCTTCTGCATTGCGGAGGAACAACAAGTCTGCAGATACATTGTACTCATTGTCCCCCAGGCATTGGAGGAGAGTAGCCAGGACTAAGTCCTGGTTGAGACTGGGCTCAACAGCCCATGCTTTTTCTTTGTTGCATTGAGGACACAACTCTTCTTCTGAGCTGTGCTTGGGTTGGTGCAGCATCTCCAGCCGCTGTAACAAGGAGAGCCTGGCCAGGCTCTCTGTCAGTACATTGGCCAGAGACTTACTGCTTTGTTCTGTATTGAGAGCTTCTGTGTTCTCACTGGCTGTCTTTGCTGGCAGGAGGAATGATTTACATCCCTCTGGACTGTTGGCTGGCATTGTTGCCACCTTGGAGATCAATTTTCCTCCCTCAGTGGGCACCTCATATGAGGCACCGTACTCAGGCATTGTGTCCCAAGCTCCCATCCAAGCCAGGGAGTATGGCATCATTGCTGGCACACCAGCCATGCCAGGATAGTGTGCTGGGGCTATAAACTGGGGCAAAGGATGTGCCCCTATTGGCCCCCTTGCCAGTATGGAGGCAAGCTGCCCCCATCCTGACATTGCTTGGTGGCTAAATAGCCCCCCATATTGGACTTGCTGGGATTGGCCCTCAGCATGATGTGGTGCATAAGTGCCCTGTGCCATCTGACAAGGCAGAAAACCACCTACAGGTGCATTTTGGGGCATAAAGTTGCTCTGCATGAGTTGTTGTGGTGGATAGCCACTGATCACTGGCTGCTGCTGTGGGAAGCCCACAGCCTGTTGTGATTGTCCCCACTGAAGCACATTTTGGGTCAGTGGGAGAGCCATCTGCCCTCCCTTCAGCTGATGGTAAGACCAACGGCACAAACTCAAACTGTTGCTGCTGCTGCTGCTCACTGAGGTCCACAGGCATGTTGTCTATGGTTGAGGAAAGAAAGAGAAAAAAGAAATTTCAAATTTTTAAACGTGTCTCAGCCACAGTTGCTGACCAACTCAGCCAAGCCGCAATCAGCACTGCCAATCAAATTAAGCACTGGTGCACTTACCTAACTGATGTGGGCACTTAATGCCCTTCAACTCCAAATAACAGTCAAGTGCCACCAGCTTGAAGCAATGGGAGTATGGCTCCCATGTTGTGTCCCTGAGGGACCATCATACCTCAAACTCAAGCATATTCTGCTCAGTTCACTGGTGCCCTATGATGCACTCAACAAACCATTTGTCATTGTCTTATGCCCCAAAGTCATAGGGGCCTGGGGTCACCCTGTTAGGAAATAACACATTGTCAGACATGCTATATGGTCACAACAGTGACACATGGAACTTTGGAATGATTTGTCATTCCTGTAATGCCTGTGTCAGCTCCAGCACATAGTTGGAGGTACTTGGCTCTGCATATAGCATGTGGTATTGGCCTACCCATTTTGGGCAGAGTTTACTTGCCCATCCCTTGGAAAGCCTCAGATTATGTGTTGACAGGTAGACCAATGCTCCCACTGATATTGGCAGGTCCATTTGCCTACAGTGATTGGCGTTTTTTGCCTGAAAGACTCATATCTCAATGATGGCATCATGTGCCACTGCAATATTCTCCAGGGCCTGCCTGGCAAACTCAACTACTCCTTGATGGGCCACCACATCCAGACGAATTTCATGCAGCATGGAGGGCAAGTACCCTCTGATATTGGCAGGTCCGTTCACCTATGATGATTGGCATTTTTTGCCTGAAAGACTCACATCTCAATGATGGTGTCATGTGCCGCTGCAATATCCTCCAGGGCCTGCCTGGCAAACTCAACTACTCCTTGGTAGGCCACCACATCTGCATGAATTTTGTGCAGCATGAAGAGCATGTACCCTCTATTGAGCTCAAAGGGCACATACCCTGTCCTATCTGAGATACTCACATTAATCACAAACTCAGTGAGTGAACACCAGTCCACCCAGTCTCGTTGATCAGGGTGAACAACTGCTCTCAGGATCTGGCCTATACTGCGGTTGGCCTGCTAAGTCTGCCAATCTATCTGAGGATAGAATGAAGTCAACATGAGGAGTCTAGCTCCTAACAGCTTATGGAGTAACCTCAACCATTATGATGTGAATTTTGAGTCACAGTCACTCATGATGGTACTAGGCAGCCCATGCAGCCTAACAATCTCCCTGAGGTAGATCCATGACAGCTCCTTAGCCGTCAGCTTTGTTCACACTGGTATAAGGTGCACCATGCTTGTCATGTGACATATCACCACCCAGAGGTAGTCAAATCCTCTAGACTCAGGAAAGGGACCTACAAAGTCCATTCCAATAGAATCCCAAGGCTTTACCAGCACAGGTAGCTGGTGCAGCTTCCTGGCAGGAGATCCAGGGGACAACTTTGCCCTCTGACATGCTGTGCATGATGCGCAGAACTTGATAACCTCCTGGGCCATGCGTGGCCACCAATACCATCTATGGATGTATCCCAACATCTGTGTGGCACCAAAGTGCCCCACCAGTGCATGGGCCTGGTCCAGTACTCATGTCACAATAATTCATGTATGGGGAAGGCAGACCACTGCCACTCCTTGACGGTTCTCTGTTGTGATCAGTCCATCAGGCCCCTGTCTGAAACAAGGATGGTCATCAGGATTGGTGATTATCTCGGTGAAGAGAGAGTCATGTCCATACTCCTGCACCACTTCCATATGGAAGTCATTGTTGCCCAGGCTAGGTGGCTGAGATGAAGGCGATTCACCTTCTAGCATCTCAGTCAGAGTAAAGGGTTTATCAGAGCGCTTGGGTTCCCCAGGTAACGCTGGTTCCATGACTTCATGCTCCTTGAGCAGCTGTGTGGCTATGTCCTGCTCCTCACACTGCTCTCTGAGGTGAGTACTTTGCCTCCGTTCATCATCACGCATTGCGTGTATGTCCAGGACATGTTTCTTGATCTCCTGGTACTGGTGGAGAGGTAGATCCTTCCTGTCTGGATCTATGCAGCAGTCTGCCTGCACATACTCATGAGGCTCATGAGCCTCCCTGACTACATCACTCTCAAAGTAGTGAAATAATCAGTCTGCCACTTTATTGAGTTCACCTTTAACATAGGTGATGTCAAACTGGTATCTCAACATGTAGTCAATCCAACATTGCTGATGCAGCAACAAGTTTACCTGAGTTTTGAAGAACTCAAGCACCTTGTGATCAGTTATGATATGGATGGGGTATCCCATTAGCTTATTCTCCTACTTGAGGAGGGCCTCAAGAATTGCTAGGGTCTCTAGCCATGCACAGCATAGTTTTGCTGGGCAGTCATGAACTTCTTTGACATGAATCCTGCTGGCTGGCAAGTCTGCCAGTTACTTCCCTGGCCATACATGGCACCAATGCCTGTTTTAGACACATTGCAAATAAGCTAAATAGGCTCGTCCTGTCTAGGATCAATTGGTCAAATAACCAGATTCTTTGTACAGATCTATTTGACCATTTCAAAGCACCGCTAGTGCAGTGGCCTCCAATTGAATGGTGACCTGTTCTGCATCATGGCCATGAGTGGCCCAGTATAAGCAGTAACATTGGGCAAGAAGCTCAATATGTAGTTGACAAGGCCAACGAACCATTGGATGTCATTGTAGTTTTGTGGTGTGTGCCATTTCCAAATGCAGTCAAGCTTGTCCTGATTGGGGTGTATACCCCGTTCATTGATGACATGCCCTAGGCAGTCTATACTTTGAGTGTAAAGCTCACACTTTTTCCATTTCAAGTACAACTTGTACTTGCGTAGTTATTTGAATACAACTCTGAGGTGCTGCTCATGCTCCTCCATGGAATCCAAATAGATGAATATATCATCTAGGTAGATGTGCATAAACCGTCCTATCACATCTCAGAATATAGAGGTCATTAACCTCTGAAAGGTTGTGGGAGCATTACAGTCCCCAATCTGCATTATATTGCTTGTACACATGCCCATGATCAAGGCAAACACAGTCTTGGGTAGAAGTCCTCAATAGTTTACAAATGTAAGTGTGATTGTTAATTAACTACTTATTACTAACTTTTATATTTTAGCATATAACTTAATATTGTTGATACTATACATATAACTTGGAATTGTAGCGTTATTCCTTGGGTTTACAAATGTGAGTGTGATTGTTAATTATCTACTTATTACTAACTTTTATATTTTTACATCTAACTTGATATTTGTTGATACTGTACTAATAGAATATATATAACTTGGAATTGTAGCATCATTTCTTGATAAATGTGAAACTCTCTATTTATTAACAACATATGCTGGAATCAGTAAGACATAATGAAAGTCATCTAACTTGATATTGGTTGATACTGTACTAATAGAATATAACTTGGAATTGTAGCATCATTTTTTAAAAAATGTGAAACTCTCTATTCATTAACAACATATGCTAAAATTAGTTAGACATGATAAATAGAATATATATAACTTGGAATTGTAGCATCATTTCTTGATAAATGTGAAACTCTCTATTTATTAACAACATATGCTGGAATCAGTAAGACATAATGAAAGTCATCTAACTTGATATTGGTTGATACTGTACTAATAGAATATAACTTGGAATTGTAGCATCATTTTTTAAAAAATGTGAAACTCTCTATTCATTAACAACATATGCTAAAATTAGTTAGACATGATAAATGTAGCATCATTTTTTAAAAAATGTGAAACTCTCTATTCATTAACAACATATGCTAAAATTAGTTAGACATGATAAAAGTAAGATCATAATAGAAGCTGAGTTACTAATATACATATTTGGAGCCCCTAACCAAACAAAGTGAGGTTGAGGTAGAGACTGAGTTACTCATATACATACTTGGAGCCCTAACCAAACAAAGTGAGGTTGGGGTAGAGGCTAAGTTACTTATACATACTTGGAGCCCTAACCAAACAAAGTGAGGTTAGAGTGGAGGCTTAGTTGGAGGGGTTTGGGGGCAAAGCCCCCAACAAGCTACAAAATTCATGTCAAAGACACAAATCATAGCTTGTCTATATAGAATAGGACAACTGTTTCATGGGAATGATTAATTAGTCAGTTCTGACTAAGGCTGGCAAAGGCTGACCAAGAACCTTCCTTTTAGAGTAACAATGTAAGAGTTAGCTCATTTGAGTATTAAAAAATTCCAAGAAAATCACTAAAAAAAATTCAGGAAAAACTCAGGAGTTGATGATACATTGATTTAGGTTTTCTTTTAGAATTTATAAATGCTTAGATAAATCTGAAATTTTTATAAAAATTTAATTGGTCTGTTTTTCAGGAGATGTTAGTAGAAAATGCTCAAATAATTCCAGGAAAATCACTCAAAAATCAGGAAAAATCCAAAGGCTACACTATTTTCTAGTTTTTTTTTTAAGATTTACAAATGCTTAAAAAATAAACATTCAAGAGAAATTCAATTTAGCTTACATTAATGCTTTGAAAGTTGAGAAAGCTGTCAGAGGACTCCTCATTTCTTTCTTCTTTCACTCCTTATTCCTTCACTCTCCTTTCATTCATTTCCTTATTTCTTCTATCATTCTCTCATTTTGCTGTTTCTATTCTCTCAACACTATCTGTTAGTACTATTCTCAGCCTTTGAGGTGCTCTGGTTTGTAGTACGAAGTAAGTGTCGAGAACCTCAGTCTTTGAATAAAGAACTCTGTTAACCTGTAGTACGAAGTAAGTGTCGAGAACTACAGGAATAGGTAAGATAAACATAAAATAAGTAAGTAGTGATTACGCACCCTCAGTCTTTGAATAAAGAACTGAGGGGCGGTAACTCCGGCGCACGCAACATAAAGAAAATGCGGTGGCTTAGGAAACTGTATAGTACGATCAAGATGTAAGTATGAGCTAAAAAGGAAATGGTTAAAGACCGAGAAGTAACTGGGGGCGCCGCCACCACAGATAAGAGTCTACTTCAACACTCCCCCAGACTCGAGCTGTGAGTCGAGCCCCAAGAGTCCTACCAAGTATGAGTGTGTGACGTGTCCAAGAGGTTTCGTGAATAAGTCGGCCAGATTTTCAGAAGATGGGATATGGATGACCTCTATCTTGCCAAGCTTCACGCGTTCCCAAATGTAATGGTGTCTGATGTCGATGTGTTTGGCTCGGGCGTGTCCTTTTGTGTACTGAGCGAGCGAGAGCGCAGGAGAGTTGTCAATATGAAGTTTAGCCGGTAATGTCTGAGCGAGGTCAACCTCCATGAGCCAGTTAAACATCCACATAGCCTGCTGGGCTCCACGGGTCAGAGCCATGTATTCTGCCTCCGTGGTCGAGAGGGCAACAGTGGGTTGTCGTTTGGAGCTCCAAGATACGGCTCCCCCAGCCATAGTGAATACATACCCCCCGTAGACCTGCGTAAATCCAAGTCACCACCATAATCGGCATCGACATAGCCAACCGCTTTGATGTCAGCACTGCGCCGATAAAGGATGCGGTAGTCCAATGTCCCGTTCACGTACTGCATCACGTGAGCCAATGCCCTCCAGTGAGCAGGTCCGGGGTTAGTTTGGAAACACGCAAGAAGTCCGACCACAAAAGACAAATCAGGTCGGGTGGCAGCCTGAGCCCACATGAGGGATCCCAAGGCCTCACGGTATGGCTTGTCTTGCATGTAATGATGGTCGTCATCAGTCTGTGGGAATTGGGACTCGGTCAGGACCAGGCCTGCAGGTAGCGGTGTTTTACGGGGGCTTGAAGTTCAAAACCCGAAGTGTTCCTGTAAGGGTGACCTCCGGAGGTTGCGGCACTATCACACAACTGGCAGAGGGAAATCCAAAGTATATCAGAGCCAGTAACGACAGTACAATCAATAACTAATCACCTGGCAGAGGGAAATCCAAAGAGAACAAGTCTAAGGATTCCTCTGCCAGTGCGGCACATCAGTACGGGGGCGGACAGGCGTGGGAACAACTGTACAGTATCCAACGGCTAGCTCCGGGAGGCCAGGAGAACTCCAGGGCATGGGAAATGCTCCGGAGTTCTCCGGAAACTCCGGAAAAGGAAATTGTGACCAGACAAGAGTGAGGAGTCCCAGGGCATGGGAAATGCTCCGGAGTTCTCCGGAAACTCCGGAAAAGGAAATTGTGACCAGACAAGAGTGAGGAGTCTCCTGACATCACCCCCCCTTTAGGGCGCGGCGTCTCGACGTGCCGGGTAGAAGAACTCACGGATGGCCTGATCCGCTAGAGAAAGGGGGTAAACTCCCCGTATGGTTCGCGGGGCCTCAGGATGCCGGCGGTGGAAGTCCTGGGTGAGAGCCAGGGCGTGGACATCTTCAGATGGCTCCCAGAAGATGTCTTCGATACCATAGCCCTTCCACTTCACCTTGTACTGTAGCTTCCCACGGAATAAGCGGCTGTCCAAGATCTTCTCCACTTCGTACTCCACCCCGCTGTCTGCTAGGACTGGCGGTGGCGGCGGTGGTGCTCGTCGCCCAGGGATGGGGTCTTCCGGGGCTGGAGAAAGCTTGACCACGTTGAAGACCGGGTGGAGTTGGCGCATGCCTGCAGGCAGCCGGAGTCGGTAGGCTAGGGGCCCCACCTGACGCTCAATGGGGTATGGCCCCAGTTGACGATGAGACAGCTTCTTTGAGGGTCGCGTGGTGGAGATGTCGGAGGCATCCAGGAATACGCGGTCTCTGGGCTTGTACTTGGGAGCTGGTGTCCGGCCCTGGTTGTAGTATCGCGCCATGTCGTCCTTTGCCTTAGTTAGCGCAGCCTTCGCCTCCTCCTGTGCCTTCTGCATGCGATGTTGTAGTATCGTGCCATGTCGTCCTTTGCCTTAGTTAGCGCAGCCTTCGCCTCCTCCTGTGCCTTCTGCATGCGATCCACAAACTCGTTGACCGATTCGTTCTCTGACCGCCGTGTGCGTGGCTCAAAACCCATCCGGGGGTGCCGCCCCATGTCAAGGAAGAAGGGTGATACCTGCGTCGAGGCATGGACATGGTTGTTGTACTGGAATTCCGCCTCCGGCAGGAGCTCATCCCAGTCGTCCTGACGCTCGTTGCAGAATAGCCGCAGGTATTGCTCAAGCTCCTGGTTAACACGTTTGGTCTGGCCGTCGGATTGCGGGTGGTAGGCAGTGGAGGTGTGGAGCTTCACATGCAGGAGGCGGTAGAGCTCCCGGGTGAACTCCGCAACAAACTGTGGGCCCCGGTTGGACACGTACGCATCGGAAAGGCCGTGGAGTTTCCAGACATTCTTCCGGTACAGGTTAGCGGCACCCATGGCGGAGCAGGTCATGTGGGTCAGAATGAAGTGAGCCCGTTTGCCATAGAGGTCCACGACCACCAGGATAGCATCGTAGCCGTGTGCGTCCGGAAGCTCCACAATGAAGTCCACGGAGGCCACGCTCCACGGTTCTGCGGGTGTCGGCAAGGAGTGCAGCTGACCAGTAGGGAGACGGCACTGGGGCTTGGTCCGGAGGCAGAGATCACAGGTGCTGGTGTAGGAGCCTATGTATCTCGACATCTGGGGCCACCAGTAGTTCCGGGACACAAGTTCCAGCGCCCGGGGTGCCCGGCAATACGGGAGTTGTGGTGTTGCTCAACAATGCGTCGCCGGAGCTCCGGGTCGTTGGGTACATAGATGCAGCCGCGGTAGGTGAGGAGGCTGTCTTGGAGACTCCACTCGTTGGCATGCACTGCCCTCGTGCCCATGGGGCGATGAGACCGTAGAGCCAAGGCGGCCTTGGCCACGGAGTCCTCCTGCATCCCCTCCCGGTTTCCCTGACGGATATCCCGGAGAATGTTGACCTCGTCTCCCTGGGCGGATATCCCCTCCAGTGCCCGGATGGCAAACAGCTCCGGTCATAGGAGGGTGATGTTGTCGTTGTCTCTGGCCCTGGAGCCATGGTCGGCACACCTGGATAGGGCATCGGGCTTCCCCATGGACCTCCCCGGCTTGTGATGCAGTGAGAAGTCAAAGTTGGCAAGGTAGAGGGACCACCGGGCCTGGCGGCGGTTGAGCTTCTTTGCTGTCCGGAAGTACTCCAAGTTCTTGTGGTCTGTCCAGACTTCGAACTTGTGCCGGGCCCCCTCCAGGAAGTGGCGCCACTCCTCTAGTGACCGGATGATTGCCAGCATCTCCTTGTTGTGGATCTCATAGTTCCGCTCCACGGCATTGAGGCTCTTAGAGTAGAAGGCCACCGGATGCCACTTGCCGTCCCCCGGGAATTGCTGGGACAGGACGGCGCCGGTAGCAAAGTCGGAACTGTCTGCCTCGACTCAGAAAGGCTGATCGTCATCTGGGAAGAGGAGCACCGGCTTGGAGGTGACGGCTCGCTTCAGGGCATTGAAGGCCTGTTGCTCCGCGTCACCCCAAGTCCAGGCTGCCTCCTTCCGGGTGAGGTCAAAGAGGGGCCGTGCGTGGTGGGAAAAGTCCTGGATGAACCGCCGGTAGAAGTTGGTGAACCCCAGGAAGGCCTGTACCTCCTTCTTGTTCCGGGGCTCTGGCCACTGCGCAACGCCGGCCACCTTCACTGGGTCCATCTCCGCCGTACCGTGAGAGATGATGAGCCCGAGGTACTCGATCTGAGTTTTCTTGAACTCACATTTCTCCGGTTTGAGGTAGAGCTGATACTGGCGGAGGCGGTCTAGGACTATGCGGGTGATCCGGCGGTGCTCCTCTAGCGTCTTGGTGTAGATGAGGATATTGTCCAGGTACACACACACCACCCCATCTGCTATGAGGTCCCGGAATATGTCATTCATCATGGTTTGAAAGGTGGCGGGGCTGTTGGTGAGCCCGAAGAACATTACCAATGGTTCAAACAGGCCCCGGTTGGTCCGAAACGCAGCCTTCCACTCATCTCCCTCCTGGATGCGCACATTGTTGTAGCCCCAGCAGACGTCCAACTTGGTGAAGTAGCGTGCACCCCAGAGGTTGTTAATGAGTTCTGAGATGAGAGGGAGCGGGTAGCGGTTCTTGATGGTCATCGCATTAAGCACACGATAATCTTGGACCAACCGGAGGGTGCCATCCTTCTTCTTGATGAAAAACACCGGAGAGGCCATCGGCGACTTTGAGGGTCGAATTCTTCCAGTTTTGAGATTTTCCCGGAGGAAGGCATCTAGTTCATCCTGCTCCTTGGGCGCCAGTGGGTACACCTTGCAGTTGGCCGGCTTCGAGTCTGGTAGGAGCTCGATGGCATGATCCCACTGCTTGCGCTCCGGGAGAGAATCAAACGAGGCCTTGGAGAAAACATCCTCAAAGTCGTGCAGGTGGCCCGGGACAGTATCCCGGAATGGGCAAGGCGAGGTATTGGTGGCGAAGGCCTGGGCCAACCGTTGGGAAGTGGTCTGGCTGGCCCGGATCTCCCCTGCCGATGGCGGCAGACGCAACGCTGTGGCATAGATGCGGTCCCCTACCTCAATGGCCTTGTCTGGTAATTCTGGGTCCGGGACTGGCAGGAATTCTCCTTCGCGACCGTCTTCCATGGTGGCCTCTCCACCGCTGTGCCTGTTGTCCTCATAGAGGGCCTCTCTATGAGGGAACACCAGGGGCGGAGGATCCAACAGGTCGAGGTCGGCAAAGGGGATGTGTCCTGCCCGGCAGGCCCAGATGGCTGCACGTTCCCGCACAGCGGTGCGCCGCTCTATCCTTGCCTCCTTTGCACAGGTGGCGCAGTGTCGGGGGCACCGACTCATACTCACCTCTCCGGTAGTCCAGTCTATCTCCGGGTTGTGCTCCCGGAGCCACGTGTATCCCAGGATCATATCCTGCTTTCCCAAGCTGGTGACTGCGAAGGTGGCACGCTCGGCGTGGGCCCGATAGCGCAGAACCAGGTCTACAACGGCGCGGATGGAGCCTGCTTCATTGGGGGTACCGTCAATGTTGTAGACCGGAATTGGGGAAGGGAGAGGGCGAGTCGTGAGTTGGTGTCGGGCCACGTAGTCAGCATCCACAAAGAGCCCGGTGGCTCCGGAATCTAGAAGAGCAGTCACGCTCCGGGTCTGCTGTGTGTCAGTTGTTTCGACCTCCACCTTTAGCCAGAGCGAGTTGGTCGAGGGTGTTGAGGCTACCACGTAGCGCCTCGGAAGGCGACGTTGCCAGGCAGGGATGCGGGGTCGAGGGGGCCCGGCAGGAGGAGTCGGCGAGACCGGGGGGCTTTTAGATACGTCGAGGGGTGGGCTTACAATCGTAGGTGCCAAAGTGTCCTCAGGGGTTGTATTGGGCTCTTCTATGGACAGACATACAAATTGATTTGCACCAAGCGACGGGGGCGTACTCTTCACCCGTCGCTCCTCTAAAAATCCTCCGGGCTCCCTCCTTCTGACGCATCCGCACTCCGCTCCTGCTCCCGGGCCTCCGGCGCTGCCGTGTCTGGAGAGGGTGCTCCGGCTGCATCCTTGGCTGCCAGGAGCTGCAGGAGTAGCTCTTCCTGCTCCTCCGGGGCTAGGTAACGCACCTCGAGGCCAAGCGGGCAACGGCGTGCAAAGTGACCAGGGGTGCCGCAGCGCCGGCACAGAAGAGGTAGGTTGGCACGCTGGCGGGAGGAGTCCACATCCATAGGGGCCCCCGGGGGCAGTGTGGGCCCTGCGGAGGGAGCTGGGAGGCTGGGAGGGTGGAACACAGCTGCTACGGGACGGGGGAGAGGGATCCGAGGACGTGGGGCTGTTGCCATGGCCGGAGCTTGGCACAGGCTGCGCTTAAGTTCCATGAGCTGCCACTGGTCCCGGGCCACTCGGTACCAGGAGGCGACTTGGTTGTCTGGCACAGGCTGCGCTTAAGTTCCATGAGCTGCCACTGGTCCCGGGCCACTCGGTACCAGGAGGCGACTTGGTTGTCGGCTGGACGTCCTTCTGCAAGGTTGTCAATACGCTCCATCAGAGTGGATTGGAGCCCTTCCCAGAAGGTGAGGCAGAGTTGCAGTCCATCGGGGTACCTGGCCTGCTCAACTAGTGCCTGGAAGGAGTCAATGTATTCGTCCAGCGAGCGCCTCCCTTGTCCGTATTGATCTCTGTCTCGGAGGACCAGCGCAGCTGCCTTGGCTGGGTTCCGGGGGAAGAACTCATCCCGGAACTCCTGCTCAAATGCGGCCCAGTTTGCAAACCCCGCAACACCTCCGGGACGTCGGAAAACCTGCAGTGCGTAGGTGGCCGCTCTTCCAGACTTCATGTAGGAGAGAACCCATGCAATTTTCAGGTCGTCCGAGACAAAGTCGTCCCCACAGAGCTGGATATAGGTGAGGCACGACTGTAGAAATTGTTTTCCAGTCACGCGGTCGCCATCGTAGGCATCCAGGATGGCCGGTCAGGGGAGGAGCGCACGTGGGGTCCCTTGGGTCCTCAGAGGATTTGGAGAGGATGGCTGAACAGCGGGGGGCAGTGCCGCTGCTGGGGTTGCGGTAGCAACCAAGGGAGTGGTGTTGAGACGCTCTAGGAGTGCCTGGAGGGAGTCGGAGATGGTTTCAGTGGTTTGTCGGAGGGTGGAGAGTTCAGCGGTGTGGTGAGTGAGGGAAGCTTGAGTAAGCTGCACTTGAGCCTCTAGGTGGAGCAAGCGAGTCCAGGCTTCATCCTGAGGAGCTGTAGCATCTGGAGGACTGTCTGAAGAGGCAAGCTGAGACATAGAAGGTCCAGATGCTTAAAACTGGTGGAGAAGCGGTAGATAGGAGCCAGAGAATTCTTCTGACGGCTATGGAGGGCTTCCAGACCGGAATTAGGAGACTTGTTCTGCTGTAAGGGCGACCTCCGGAGGTTGCAGCACTATCACACAACTGGCAGAGGGAAATCCAAAGTATATCAGAGCCAGTAATGACAGTACAATCAATAACTAATCACCTGGCAGAGGGAAATCCAAAGAGAACAAGTCTAAGGATTCCTCTGCCAGTGCGGCACATCAGTACGGGGGCGGACGGGCATGGGAACGACTGTACAGTATCCAACGGCTAGCTCCGGGAGGCTGGGAGAACTCCGGGGCACGGGAAATGCTCCGGAGTTCTCTGGAAACTCCGAAAAAGGAAATTGTGACCAGACAAGAGCGAGGAGTCCCCTGACAGTTCCAGCATTCGCTCCAGGTATGCTCGCTGTGAGAGTGCAATATCTCCAGTATTAGGATCTCTGTCAAAATGAACACCCAGGATGTACTTCAACTCCCCCATATCCTTTACCTCGAATTTTTCCCCTAAGTCCGACTTAGCTACAACCGATCCCTCTCTAGTTGTAGAGGCACCCAATACATTGTCGTTGTAGTTGTCGGTGATTGTATGTTTGCTGCTAGTATGTTTGTATCTCATGCAGCTGTCAGCACACGACGCGAGGTAACCAAGTTCGTCATAGGCCTGGTCGAGGTTGTGCCACCAATTGTGGCCACCCTGCATGAGGCCGTATAGGGTTTTCTTGAGGTGCAAAACCTTTTCCTCCCCTCTCAGAAAACCCGGTGGCGGTCTCATATAGACCTCGTGTTCCAGCTTGCTATTCAAGTAAGCTGACACAAAATCAATTTGCCAAACGTGCATACCCAAAGCCGTGGCTACCGCTACTGTCATCCTCATGGACTCGAGTTGAACGACTGATGCATATGTTTCGTCAAAATCCTCTCCACAAACCTGGGTGTATCCTTTTGCCACAAGGCGTGCCTTCCTCTTTACAATATTTCCCTCCGCATCGTACTTATTTGCATAAACCCACATGCAGTCGACGAGCTTCTTCCCAAAAGGTACGTCTGTGGCGTCAATAACGTCCCAGACCTCTTTCTTATCCATCACGTCCAGTTCCGCTGCCATAGCCAGCACCCATAAATCTGGTGTCTTCATCGCGTCCCAGTAGCTCTGAGGTGCTGCGTTAGGATCCCCAGCCTTGGTCAAAGCCAGAAACGAGAATGCTGTGCTCACGATGACTAATGCCTCAGGAGCTTCCTCACCCTCAGCCCATTCTTCACCCACGACCCAGGCATTGGATTGGGTGGCAAGTGATTCACGAGCCTCCAGCAAGGCACGACTTGGTCGGGTATTCCGGGTGGATCGTCGCAGTGCGGTAGGGAATTCAGTTGGCTGGGTGGCAGGTTGAGGCTTGGACTGTAGGGTAGGCTCGGGGTTTAATGGGTGCAAGGGGCCGTTGGTCTGGCGGATGCGAGGCGCCACCTGTTGCCTTGGTGGCGGAATTGGTGGCGCAGCTGGGTTGGAGATAACAGGAAGGGTAGATTCAAGGTCGTCGTAGTCCGTGATAGTGAGGGTACGGTGACCGACACCCTCTTCAAAAATAACACTCCTGCTGGTGACAATCAAGCGATTCACTCTGTCATAGAGGCGATAGCCGTGGCTTGAATATCCCACCATCACGTACTTGACCGATCTAGGGTCGAGTTTGGACCGGATCAGTTCCTCAGGCACCCTAGCGTAGCCGATGCAGCCAAATGGACGTAAGTGACTGACATCCTGTCTCTTCCCCATCCACTTCTCCTTCGGGACGAGGTCAGGGTGGCGTGTGGACGGTAAGCGATTCCGAGTGTAAATGATAGTTTCAGCAGCTTCGGCCCAGAGGCTTTTTAGGAGGTTGCTCTGGGCAAGAAGGCAATGGACGCCATTGAAGACTGTGTGGATTGATCGCTTGATGACGCCATTTTGGGAGTGGGCATAAGGGACAACCGGTTTGAGAACAATCCCGGTCTCCTGACAGTACTTATGCCAAAGGTGGTTGACCCATTCCCTCCCATCGTCGACTTGGATGACCTTCAGTCTGTTCCCTGTCTGACGCTCAGCCTCGGTGACATACGATTTTAGGGCCGTCAGGGTCGTGTTGCTTGCTTTGTTTGATAGGTACGTGCCTTTCAGGCGAGATGACCCTGCATCAGTGAACATCATTAGGTAGAGTGCGCCCCCTAATGAAGCCATAGTGGCGGGACCCCAGAGGTCTATATACACCTTCTCGCCTGCAACCTGAACATCCTCGGATACTCCATCATATGGCCGCGTAGTCTGTTTCCCGTAAATGCAATCTTCACACAGACCAGGTGCGTCAGACTTGCCTTGGACGTGAAGTCCGTCTACCAATTTTTGGCTGACCAGCTTCCTGATGGATTGCAGGCCTGCATGGCCAAAACGGCGATGCCAGATGTCAAGAGTAACCGGTTTGTCCAACAAAGACGCGACTAGGACCTTTGGGGAGGTAGCTTTGAGATCAGAATTAGGGTCTAGGGTAAGCTTATCTGAGACACGTCCTTCAATGGAAGTTGGTCGAAGTTCCAGTAGGTACATCCAGTTCTTCTTTTCACCTATCATAAAGGTGTGTCCCGTCGGATCTGCAAAGCTAGCCTTCCCGCCCTTGAACACCACAGAGAACCCGAGGTCATCAAATTTTCCAATCGATACTAAATTCACTGCTAGCTCAGGTGTGTGTAAGGCTGATTTGAATATCAGCTGCGAAGTGTAGCTGTTGACTGTCACCGTCCGTCTCATGGTTTCCTCTCCCAGAATGCTAAAAACGCCACCGCAATTTGCCGAGATGCCCTGGTGGGGGTTGGTGTAGGTTTTGTACTCTTCAAAATCTGAATGATTCACGAAGCAATGATCGGTTGCACCAGAGTCAGCGTAGGTGAGTACATTTCCACCATGAGTGGAAAGGGCAAATGCGCTAGTCAATATTTCCATGCTAGACAGGTACGATTCTAACGGGTTCGATAAATTGTCAAATACTGTGGCTGGGGCAAAGCCTGTGGTGGCCATAAGAGCATAGGTGGTCTGAGGTGGGGAAGGAGTTGTCGTGGCTATGTTGGCTGCAGGAGTCTGCGATTTTGGGGTTGTCTGGCCAGGTACGTGATTCCTTCTGCGCCCGAAGTTTGGGGGGAATTGACCCTCCTTCCCTCCTCCTTTTCAGTAGCAGTTCTCAATGGAGTGTCCGGTGCATCTGCAGTTTGGATTGACGCACACCAACTTTTTCTGAGGCTGAGGGGTTTTTGCAAGTAGGGCTGACGACGTCGCATCACTCCCTGCCATCATCCATTCCTTTAAACGCTCCCAATGGACGTTCAGGCCTGCAATTAATTCAACTGAGGTTTTTGTAGTCTGGAGCGAGGCCACAATGTAATCCCAAGAGGCTGGACGTTCAGGCCTGCAATTAATTCAACTGAGGTTTTTGTAGTCTGGAGCGAGGCCACAATGTAATCCCAAGAGGCTGGGAGTGATGAGATTATGATTGCCCTAAACTGATTATCCTTAATGTCTGCTCCCTTTTCGACGGCATGGTTCCATTTGGAATGCAGGTTCGCGATATGTTCCTGGAAGTCAGTCCCATCTGAATACTTTGTGGCTCTCAAAGCATTCTCTGCAGAATTCGCTCCCAAGTCTGATACGGTCCCATACGCTTCCTTCAATGTTGACCAGACCTTTGCCGCAGTGTCCAACATTTTGATTCCCAGGCCGATGGGATTTTTGGTGTTATACACTATTAGTGCCAGCGCCCACGCATTCCTGACTTGCTATTCCTGGTGAGACAGGGATTTGTCCCACCATTCTGTCGCCTGAGGAGCCGGTAGTGTCATTTTTGGGTTTGGGGTGTCTATCGTTCCGTCAAGATAGCCCTCAGCGCCTCTGAGTTTTGCGGCCAGTAGGACTCGGTCTCTGAACGTAATGTAATTTGTGCTGTCAAATAAAAATTCGTCTGGGAAAGTTGGAGGGTTGCTGTTCCCTCCTGTAGACATGTGGGAAGTCATTTTTGTATTTGTGTTGTGTAAGTGAACGCTTTACAGGGCCAATAACCTGTAGTACGAAGTAAGTGTTGAGAACCTCAGTCTTTGAATAAAGAACTCTGTTAACCTGTAGTACGAAGTAAGTGTCAAGAACTACAGGAATAGGTAAGATAAACATAAAATAAGTAAGTAGTGATTATGCACCCTCAGTCTTTGAATAAAGAACTGAGGGGCGGTAACTCCGGCGCACGCAACATAAAGAAAATGTGGTGGCTTAGGAAACTGTATAGTACGATCGAGATGTAAGTACGAGCTAAAAAGGAAATGGTTAAAGACCGAGAAGTAACCGGGGGCGCCGCCGCCACAGATAAGAGTCTACTCCAACATGGTTCTTTAGCTATCATTCAGACAAGTGTGGGCCCTTCAGCGCTGCTTCCAGACCACTTATATAAGCCAGAGTTTGCCTTTCTGACTTCCAAAGTCCAGAGTTTTCCTGCCTTGTTTGCACAGTTGTTTGGTTAGTCAATTTTTGAGTTTTTAAGGTTTTGTTATACTGTACAGTTGTTTCCCCTGCCTTGTTTGCACAGTTGTTTGGTTAGTCAATTTTTGAGTTTTTAAGGTTTTGTTATACTGTACAGTTGTTTCCCATGCTTCAGAAGCCCCAGAAGCATCCAACCTGGCATAGGGAATCCCTAGACTTGTTCTCTTTGGATCTCCCTCTGCCAGGTGAGTAGTTATTATGATATTGTCAGTACATACTCTAATACACTTTGGATCTCCCTCTGCCAGCTGTGTGACTGAGCCACAGCCTCTAGAGATCACCCTTACAAAAGCCAGTGAAGTTGTGAAAAACTGAGGCCTTGACTGAACAAAGTGAGGTTAGGGTGGAGGCTTAGTTGGGGGCGAAGTTTGAGGGCGAAGCCCAACGAGCTACGAAATTCATGCCAAAGGCACAAATTGTAGCTCATGGTAAATATTCGAGAGAAAATTGCAGTAGCAAGTCCCCAAATATAGTAATTGGATGAAAAACAATGAAAGAATTTACACATAGCTCAGTGACGGCTTTATCTCCCTTAACAGCCGTCCATCATGATTTATTTATAATTGGGACTATCTTTTTCGCCGTCGACGTTTGGTATTTTTCCGTGGCGCAGACGAGCTGTGGCACAGCTTGCGCGGGACGTACCATGGGTGGTTTTTTCCCATATAAAATCAAGATCCACTCCTTCTTCTACCGTAGTGTGTACGTGTGCTCTGTCCACTTGCCAATAAATCTGTGGGTATCCCATGTGGCACGGGAGTGGAACCAGGACAGAAAAAAAGAAACAAGGAGAACAGCACAACAGGCACGAAGACATCAGCATAACAACTCGTTCCGGTCAAGCCACGGCGATTAAACCACTCACCATGGGAAGTCTTGAACTAGTGTACAGAGAGCACAACAGAGGTCGATGGTGTACGTCTACGCAGCCCCCAACAATCCAGTGTTACCAACTCGTACGCTGACACGAACTACATCCACGAAATCCCCCGGAAACAAACTTCGAACGCCTTACATACCATCCCAAACGAAACATCTGTGGAGAAAGATATATCTTGAGAAATTCCCATACTCATAAGAGATGGACATGGGAGTGAACGTTACAGAAGGAGTAGAGGTAACACAGCTTCTGCCGCCGCGCCTCCTTGGCTCATTCGTGCAACGTTCCAGCAATTAGATTAGAATTCACTCATTCGTGCATTCGTTCATTCAACCAGAACGCGCGCTCAGTACCAGGAGTTAATTAAGGTCTACTGAGTCCGATCAGGAAAGACGCAAGATCGGTATCCATTCGCTCAAAATCTTTTCAATTTGTTTGTGATGATAGATAGACTGACTCTTGGAGAATTTGGAGAATAAACAAGTGAGCAAGCGCGCGTTGCGGGAGGGGACGGGGGACCGCTGGACGCCGTTGAATCTGGATCTGGATCTGGATCTGTTTGCGCACTAACCCAGAAGGGGTTGGAGACACAAAAAGCGCATTACGACAAGGACAAGGTCGAGAGCGGAGTTCAAATACCCAAACTCGTCCTTTGAAACCGTCAGGAAGGCTAGGAGTTAAAGCGTTCAGAGACTCGAACGTCATCTATGCCCAAGGGGATTCGGGGTTCAATTGATGAACGAAGTGATCCGCAAACCAAGGTTCAGTTTTATGTGACCGCCTCTGCAGTTGTGAAGAGGCTTTAAATCGCGGTCCCATATCTCTCAGTACCGCCAAGAAACGGCCGCGTGAATCATCCTCCTTGAGTGCTCCCCGTTTCCGCAGGGGTTTTGTTTGGAATAGTTCGTCCCTCGTTTCTCCAATGTCGCCATCGGCGAGAGACACCGAAATTGCATCACCACTCCCATCACCTCCGACTCAGTTGATATTAGACCCGATAATTCAAAAAACTCTTGTCGACATGAAAAATCATATTCGAGTTGAAACACCTTTTAATATAGATGCTTTCGAAGCGATGCTCTGGGACCATCCCAATAGACCGTTTGTTTCCTCAGTCATGAGAGGCCTTAGAGAAGGCTTCTGGCCTTTCGATGACGGTGATTGGAGCTCCTCAGACACAGATCCTCTTGACAACTACTCGACGGAAGACATGGACCTCGAAACGAGAATAAAGTACACTAATAAAATACTGGTGAAAATCGTGAGTGAGAGACCGACGCGACCTTCCCATCGCGTACTTACTTTAGATATTTCGTCTCGTGGTACTGCGAATGCAGGGAGGTTTTTAAGATGACGAAATATCTAAGGTGAGAGGTGAGCCCGGCTCACCGGGTGGTCATGAATGGGAAGTCTCACCGATAAAATGTAGATAAAATGAAAATAAAAAACAAGAATGATAATGATACACAAACTAAAAGATGAGCATGGATGCGGTGAGAACGGCAAGGTGAGAGAGCGCCAATGCGCTCACCTGGGCGGACAAAGGGGGAAGGGGGAAGACGAAAGAAAGGACCGCCGGAATGTCTGAGACCGTGCGCCATACTGATCACACCACGGCATCTGCCAAGCCCTGGCGCCGTGCCGAGATCGGCTTGCAGTCTGAAGGGATGAGAGGTGCGGGTGAGAACGGAGAACTGGCACGCAGAGGCCTCCGAAAACGCTCGCCACCTACGGCACTCGCCTTTACGCCGAAAAGGGATTACATATGACGCTGTACATGTGACTATCAATTGTCATATTTTTGGTTTTCTCGAAAAGTAAGTATATTTGTCTCCTGTGCTTGTGTTTTGTGTTTGGACCTCTCATGGCTAATACACAGCAGTAAGTAAAGATGGTACTAAACCTTTGTTGGAGTGGATATTGACGACCACCCACCTGTTACACTGGTTCAAACCTATCAGTAATTAGTGACATCGGCCATCTGCGCTGGAACCTTGGCTCTGTATTCGGACCACCCCAAACCCATAAAGGATGAACAAGTTCTTTTTTTCCTCAAAGGAGAAAAGTTCGAGCGGATAATTGACCTATACGGTCAAACCCCATCAAAGTCATCTTTAGAATTTTTGCATCGCCTATCTGCGCTGAAATACGTTGGCTCCTGTCTGGACACCCTCGTGCTTCGTACATCTCCAACCGGAGAGATCACATTGCAAATGGACACTATGCGTCACACGGTCGTCTACCCGTTGGAATTCATGCCCCGAGTTTCCAGTAACTCCTATTCAAGAAAAAAACCTAGCTTTCGAACAAGGTTTCAAGGCAATTTGATATCTAACTACGCATCACTTTGTACCGTCCAAAAGTACCACGGTCAAACTCTGTCCGTGCAAAATTGGTGAGCAAGACACTATTACTCAGACAACTAGTGACCTAGATTCAACGTCATTGCCGAATAGGACAAGTCCCGCTGAACACCAGCGCGCCCAACTCATCCGCTGCAGCCTGTACCATCTTCCTCCTGTACACATCATACGCGTTGTGCAACCCAACGACATCGTTTGTGCAGTACGTAACCCTCATGATGTAATGCGTCGCAGTGCCGCCGCAGATGCTCATCGCACTGAGTTCCTCGGTGTAAGACCCGAATACTATGCCCTTCCACTCCACAGGTCCATTCACGAGTGAGTAGCGCAGGACCGACTGCGTCGGTGAACGATAGGACCCCACGAGGCGCTCGGTGAAGAGAGAGCCCTCGAAGATTATGCTGCGGATCGCGCCGACGATGTTGTCCTTGCCGTGCGTCGAGTTGATTGGGCCAACCTGTGTCGGGGCGTTAGTAAGGAGCAGGGTCTCGATTGCTTGCCGCCTAGACTCGGATAAAAACAACGTACATACCACTCCCCGTGGAGAAACGTGCCAGTCTTGTTGATGAAGACGTTAGCGGGGACTGTGAATTGCCACTCGTTAAACGTGGAGCCTGGGTACAATCCGTGTTGGCACTTGGGGTCTTCGAGAAGAGGGACTACTTCTGCTTGGCTTGCCTGCCTTTCCAATCCAGAGACTAGAGAAAGTTGCGACAGGCAAAGCGCAATGGCAATAATAGCAGCAAGCATCGTTATGAAGGATACAATGGGTTGATAGCGACCCTTACAGCGCCAGACGTGGTATTTATCAGGAGTCGTTCATCAGGAGTCGTTCATATCGTGGACATTAAGGAGTCTTCTGGAGAAGGTCGTTTGAGGGCGGAGTAAACACTTTGCTTGACATTTCTACTGGGATTTAATAACTTGACGTATACCAACTCTGACTTATTGACACGGTTCTAAATCAGCGGAGGAGCCTTACTTGTGTATGGCAAGACATCAAATTCTAATCTATTAAAAGTGCAGTGGGGTTACTCAATCTGCTCCAGGAGAACATATGGATGAGCAGAAAGAAGTCTTCTCAAGTCAGACTTTTGGATTTGTGAACGATCATCAGAAGTGTGATAATCTTCTTTTATTGAACTTGCTTGTTACGGAACCAGTTCTAAGAGTGCTCTCCAGATATAAGTAACAGAAAGTTGTATGTCGACGTAGTCAGCAATAAAAAGGGGTCCATGTACCCTCAAAATTGAGAAACAGATCTCGTACTCTCATGAGTAACCGAAGTCCAATTATCATTTTCCACCTGATGCGAAATCAGCTGGAGTATTGACATAGTTGACCATAACATACCAACAGGACAAGTTCCGACGAATTCTAGGGCATTCAACTCCTTTGCCACAGCACCAACCGCGTCAGACCGGAACGTGTTATAAAAGTCATACGCGTTTACTACTTTGTCGGTGCAGTACGTCGCTGTCATGCTGACATAAGTTGCAGTACCACCACAGATGCTCATCGCTCTCATTTCTTCCGTATACGTCGTAAGTGTGAAGTTATTCAGTGGCAGAGTACCATGGTGCAAAGAGAATCGAAGGACAGACTGAGTAGGTGTCCGATAATGCCCCACAAGCTCCTCCGTGAAAGTGGAGTTGCTGACTGCCGCAGTACGAGTGGATCCTACGGTGTTGTCCTTGCCACGGGTCGCGAGCACGGAACCAAGCTATGTTCGGTATGAGTTACCACTATGCATCGACACAAAGGCACCATAACATCTACTCACATACCACTCAGAGTGGAAAAAGGATCCGGTTTTGTTGATGAATTCGACCACAGGGACGTTGATTTGCCAAACGTTGCTCTCGAAGCCAGAGTAAGTGCCCTCTTTGCATTGTGGGTCTTCCACCTTTTGAGGGCTAACAGTCGCTCCTAGAGTTAGGAGGACAGACGAGGCAACCAGGAGTGCGAAGAAAAGCATAATTTTGACTGGTTGACTTTGAGACTATCCACATATATATATACATCGAAGCGAAGTAGCTTTTCGGATAAAGTATGACAAGTGGAACGCACCCATGGATAAGAATTCAAAAATTGACACCACAAACTGGGTGACCAAGAGGTCTGGTTTTGACTTCCAAGAGCAATTTACTTGCAATCAATGAATGCAAGCGGAACATACTTTGCTTGGCTGCCTTTAAAACGCCTTTAGAAAGGAAAGTGTGGGCAGCATCCAAGCCTAAGTGACGGCGCGAACTGTCACGCCACATGGTACGTGATCATCGTTTCTCGCGACTTGCTGAAATAGGAAGGACACCGGACGACCGCGTGTCGATGACAAGCCTTCCCCATCATTTACCATGACTGATCGCCGCCGCTTCGCTTCTCATCCATCTATTCATGGACTGCCCAACAATTGCCAGTAGGTTGTCACGGCAGACTCGATCTAACATATTTGGCCGACCGCTAGTATTTTCTTTGAGACATGTCTGCAATGAATAATGATATAAAGGTCAAGTTCCACACCCGAATAACTATAAAAAATGATTCTATCCAGTGCTCCTTGGAACTTCAACGCCAATTATAAACTTTTCAACCAGCGGAAAGCCAATGTAGCATTTGCTGTAGCATGGATGCCATAATCAAGGAAATGCACGGTCCGAACGCTGCGCGTGGGGTAAGTGCAATGGCCGATCTTTGCGCTCCAGTTTCAGATAAAAACAGATCGATGTCTTTCGCGGAACCTCAACTTTGTCTGAAATGACCTCGCAGGCAGATGACGTTTGATTCGAATTACATATAAGCTATCACACGATTTCTCTAACTCGTTCCATAACATGCCGCCTGTTAGAAATGCAAAGGTCATTTTCGGGTCCATTCCACAAGGTCTAGGATTCTACACTGTCTCAGTTGGGCGAGTTGCGATGGATGATATGTCTTGTAGGCTTTCCAATACCAGGGGAAACCACCGTATACGACGATAGCAAAACGATTGATCTGGAGCATGTCGCATTGAATGGAGGTGTTCTTCTCAAGACTCTAGTTCTATCCATCGACCCGTACATGAGGGGGAGGATGCGGTCTGCGGACATCAAGTCTTACATAGTAAGCCGCGAGCAAATTGAGGCCTGACATGATCGATTGAGCTTGTGATTAGGAAGCTTTTGCACTTGGAGAACCGTAAGTTCGTAATATGAATGTCAAGGGAGTATACATATGATGACATTAGGTTGACGGGATATGGTGTCGGGGTCGTCGTTCGCTCGGAGAATTCAAAGGTCAAGAGAGGGGACCACATGTATGGAATGTTGAGTCCGTGGATGCCTTTTGATTATACCTGCGTCTACTTATCTTTATAGCCCATGAGGAATACAGCATTCACAAGAACGTCGAAGGATTGACCGTTCTCAAGAACGAACACAATTTGCCTTGGTCTCTCTATGTTGGAGTTATTGGCATGCCAGGTGCGTATGAAAGCGGTGAGAATTTTGAAGGCTAAGTTTTTAAAACAGGAAAAACTGCTTACATGGCCTGGAAGGAATATTCGCGTGCAAAGAAAGTGAGTATAAACCAGCATTAAGACATCGAAGGGGCTAAATTATAAATTAGGGTGAAACTGCGTTTGTTACAGCCGGAGGGGGTAAGTAATCTAAACTCGTCAATTTTGACCCTGTTGAGATAGTTGGTTCATTAGGACCTGTAGGATCGTAAGTCCTTCTTTCTTACATACCAAATTTTTCATGATGCAATACGTCCAAGGCTTGTCATTCAGTTGGCAAAATTGGATGGGCTTAAGGTCATAGCTTCTGCTGGCTCCGACGAAAAGGTCAAGTTCATGGAGGCCATTGGTGCTGATGTTGCTTTCAACTATAAAAAGGAAAGGACGTCGGACGTTCTGAGCAGAGAGGGTCCCATTGATATGTCAGTTATTCTGTGCGTAACTGTCATATTGAGTTTTTATCATGCATTAGATACTGGGATAATGTGGGAGGGGAAACCCTAGAGGCCGCATTAGATGCGGCTTCGGTTGGAGCCCGGTTCATCGTCAGTTTCAGATTTTCGTTTCAGAGTCGAACTAATTCTCGATCTCTTGGCACAGGAATGTGGAATGATCTCCGGTAGTCACCAAGTTTTGATACGTTTGATCTGATGAGTACTAACACCTCACAGGATACAACGCTGACAAGGGGGTACCCATCCACGTGAGTTAAAATTTCCTCGTTGAGCAGGTCATTACTCACATTGTATTGGTTTTGACACTCAGAACCTCATGAATATTGTAGCAAAGTCGATCTCTATGAATGGATTCATCGTATTCAGGCTTGAGCACAAGTATCAGGAAGAATTTTACGCGACCATTCCAGCCAAGGTAGCTAGTGGAAAGCTTAAGTACACCGAGGAAGTTACCGAAGGCTTGGATAAGGTCGGTGATGTGATACTCGCGGTTCAGAAGGGCCAAAATAAGGCCAAGGCGGTGATCAAAGTCGCAGATGATTAGTACCATACTTTCAGTCGTTTGTAAAACGCGCCTCTATAATTTGGGAGATCGTGACGAATTATGCTGCAAATATCAGTCTCCCTCCGCGATTTAACGATACATCAAAGGACATCGTCGTCACGCGGCTGAATCGCAAGACACTTCCGAAGTGTGAGAATCTTTGGGCGCTTGATCGATTGAAGTTGACAATTACAGTTTCAACTACCTCGCCACAATCTCTGCCTCTACACTCACAATAAACCATGATGAGCATGGAAATTGACGAAGAAACCTCTCAGGGTACAAGTTCGCGACCGCAAAGGCTAACCAGAGTGATCGCGCCCGTCGACGAAACTCACCCATTCGACGTTGAAAGCTATATCTCAAATTATACAGGTATTAAGCTGTCTTTCGCGTATGAATTTCTTTGCAGAGAAATCTTTAATACGATGCTCTATATGACTAGGCCGTACTGCTATTGACCGCCTGACTCACATCGTGCAAACGTGTCCGTCAATCGCGCCTGAGGCATTCCAACTGGCTGTTCAGCATATCCACCAATCGCGCAATCCAGGGCTCTATCAAAACCTGCTTTCAGCGTATGAAAATGCTTCAAGCTACTTGGATCTACCTGCTACACTGCCAAATCCACTGGAACTGGCACCATTAAACGTGGAGTGGGCGGATGAAACAACAACGAAGAATAATGCGGAGAAGACGAAGTTGGAGGTGGAGTTGAAGACCTATTCAAATAACATGATTAAAGAAAGCATTCGTGTGAGTCGTATATGCCTTCATAGGGCTGTCTGTCGGTCTGACTTCATTAGATGGCTCACCGTGATCTGGGGCTCTTTTATCGATCGGTCGGTGAATACTCAACGGCCCTCAAACATCTTGCGAAGATTAGGGAGTACTGTACCACCAGCCAACACGTCCTCGATATGTGCCTGTCTATTCTAGAGGTGCGATTTTCTTTTCTTTTATTTTGTTCCCGCCAAACGTCTCGCTGTAGCTCCTTCTGGAACAAAGGCACTACTCTCACATTCCCACCTATATCTTTAAGGCTGAAGCTGCTCTCGATGCCATTCAGAACTCGACGAATGGAGGCAATAGTGGTAATGGCGGCAGCAGTGGCGTATACACTCCTTCTGTAACGACTGGAAAGAAGAAGCACTCTTTAGAGCGTCAGCAGGTCCAGTCTAAGCTCGAGCTCGCAACGGCGCTTTCGCATCTTGGGCAGGCAAACTACGAGAAAGCGGCACAGAGCTTCTTCCGTATCGGGCCTGTGAAGGAGCTGGGCGATTGGATCGGAACGGTACGTTTGTGCAAAGGTGTCGTGCCGGTGCCTTCTTAGATCTGTCGTGTTTAGGTTGTGTCTCCTGGTGATATCGCGATCTATGGAACGCTATGCGCACTTTCAAGTTTGCCACGTTCGGCTCTCCGAAGCCAGCTCCTGGGTAATACTGTGTTCAGCGTCTACATCGAGCAGGAGCCTTATGTCCGAGAACTTGTCGAAGCATACATGGGAAGCGATTTTAAGACTGTTCTAGAGCTGCTCAACCGATATTCGGTGCGTTTTGTTTATCCCTCTATCAGTATATCGTTTATCAACCATTTGACAGACACGACATCTCGTTGACATTCATCTGGCGCCACACATCATCGAGCTTATTGATCAGATTCGGAACTGGGCGGTGGTTTTGTATTTCCAGCCTTTCTCGACAATTAAGCTTGACCGGATGAGTAAGGCGTTCGGATGGAGCCTAGAAGAGGTGGAGAAGAATGTTGTACAGCTTATTCAAAATGGAAGTATACAAGGACGCGTAGATAGCCAGAACAAGGTCCACTCTTTTCTATTCGTACTGTATGTGATCTAACAACGAGGCAGATATTGTACGCGAAGAAGACAGACTACCGTGCAGACCTCTTCGCTCGGGCTACCAAGGCTGCAGCAGACATTCAAGCCACGAATAGGAAACTGCTTTTAAGGATGAAGTTGTAAATTTATATCTTACCACTCGATATGTATATGGCTCGCTCATATGATTTTCAGGCAACAAGCCGAATTGGTAATTAAGCCTCCCAAAGGCACGACAAGCTCGGCTATGATGGATATATGACTGATACTCTGGTGGCTTAGTTATCTGTCGCTGTTTACCCTTCTCTTGGGTAGTCGTTATTGTTTCGCTGTCACCATCTTCGCCAATGTTAATATTTCGCACGCGTTTGGATCGTACGCCATATTATTTTCCTCTAGAACAACGTGCCATGGATCCTTGTCTATCTCTGCATATAGAGAGCAGTGGAGCAAGTGTTGATACGTCCTCGTCGGCACTGACCGAATCGACAGCCGCGTTGTCACTGCCATGCCAGTGATGCATTCTGACACTTGTAATGATGACCTGAACTGAATCGTCATTTATACTCCCCGATTGTTAGGACGTCGACTTACATAACTACCACCATTGATCGATACTCATCTTTCATAAATTTAATTCGTCCGTGTGTCGTGCAACATTCGACAAGCTTTATCGGTTCTAGACCCTAATGTATGTACTGTTCTTTGGCAAATGATCCGTGGTCTCTTCTACTCATCACTTCTCATAGACGGACATCATCGTGTCTCCTTAACTTTATCATGGAGTTCCAATATCTACGATGTACTTGGTGTTTGGCGGCGTTCGGCTTCTTGTTGTTCTTTTGCTTCATATTCTTCGTCCAGTTTTCAACTTGACGGCTAAGAGTTGTGCAATGGGCAGGTCTGCATTTCCTACATGAAGTTACAAATCATGGCTAGTGGCACCGAGAACTTTACTTCGCCGATAATGAGGAAGACTATGTAAAAATCCTTTGACCCCTTTGGCTGCTACATCAAACTTGATCATGACATTGACAGCATTCGTGTCCATACGATAATATCTTGGTCCGATGATTATCTGTCCTATGTCGATTAAGTGATCTAATTGTCCATCATTAGCACCTGTCCTTTGTATTGCAAACGTTTGACGGCTACATAAAATCCAGGTCAGCTTTGAAGAAATGCCCAAATATCTGTGCTTCTTCCTTGCCTTCATTCAACCATCTATTTTGAATCATGACGTCTAGCTTTAATTCACCCAATGGATTGGACAGCAAATTAGGAGCAACGTTCATTGGTAACCTCGTTGCCGCTGTGTAAGTGAACTTCCTGATTCCGAATCATCTCGCTCCCTAAATGAATGGGCAAATATTCTAGCTTCTATGGAATTACTTGTGTCCAGACCTACATGTACTTCAGACAAAATGACAGAGACAGAACTTGGTTTAAAGGAGTGGTAGGTGTCACAGTACATATTGATCTACCCATTGATAGGATTGACCCAGATCTACTTTCTCTGGTGTGAAACGCCACAACGACCCCAGCACGATACTCATCAAGCCGTTTGCAGGATCTTGGATACTCTTCATATCGCGTTCATAAGTCATGCATTGTATTATTATTTAGTATCCAACTTCGAAAATCTTGTGGCTCTTGTGTCGCCCTCATGGTATACTTTGAAAACTACTTCCTGCCTAGTGCCTCTGATGCGACGAACATCATAGGAGTGCCCTGGTGCGCTCACTCATCTATGTGTTCTGTTGTCCCTGACAAATGACTCTTTTTTTTGCCGACAGGCTCAAGTATATGCTACGGTATCATATTTCCAAGATACACTCATTTGTCTTAAAGGCCTGACATGGAACCTGCAGTGTGTAAATGACCTGATCATTAGATGGTACGCCATATTTTATATTTTACAAGCAATCGCCTCATCTAGTTGACGACTATCAGTATCTTCGGACGCCGCGTCTGGTTAAGTAGGGGCTGCCAACTCTGAAAGCTTAGCTGAAGTGCTAATGATGTACAGTGACTGGCAAGAATTACCTCGTTGCAGTTTCTATTGTAAGATAACCTACTCTTGCAGAGCTGACAACTTGACTAATCGTAATCACAGGGTATAACATCATTTTTGACATTTGGTATAATCCTCTCTCCTTGCATACGTTCAAAGTCTTAAACGTAACTTGCATCCGTAGGTTCCGGTTTTGGTGAGCCAGAGCAGCCTCGTTCTTCTGAGAAACTAAATGTATCCTAGCATTTACCTCTCTTGCGTTTGTGAAATACTCGGCAAAAAGAATTTCAATCTAATTCTTGTACATTCAGATATCACGGAACTTTTTCTGACTTCCAGAAAATTTCTGTTGAGTCACACCATGGTTTCCTGTGCTCTGGTATACTAATAATCTGTAGTACCTCCTATACTTGGCACTGGGAAGTGGTGTAGTGGCGGACTTTCTCATTGCTGGTTTCCTCTGCATAAATCTATGGAGACAGCGCACAAGCTTTAACAAGTGAGTCGGGCAACCCATGACGTTGTATTCCACAGGCTCATTCAGAACCAAGGACCAATTCTCTTGTCAGGATGCTTATGCTATACACTATCAACACAAGCAAGTGGTTTTGATCTGTTATTCACATACAGCACTAACTTGTCCAAAATAGCCCTTCTGACGACGTGAGTGTTTTTCCTGACTCTAATCAGATGTCTCAACCTCACGAGATAGTATTTGTTCTATGACATGTTTTATCACATACACTATCTGGCCAAATGACTTGACGTTTCTTGGGATTTACTTTTCTCTGAGTAAATGTAAGTCTCTTTTTTTAATTTATTTTTTTTGGTTAATCATGGTGTGTGGCCAAGTGTTTCTAAATAGTTTATTGGCAACGTTGAACAGCAGAGAGATCCTTTCCGACAAACTTGGCGGAGTCAAGACTTTCTCTAGTCCACCCCTCACTGCTAATGGGTCAAGGAATACACTAGATAACATCCATCAACCGGTAATTTCCAAGGTCCTCGTCAATCACTTTCCCTTATTCGCCTTACTCCTCTAGTCCGTTCTCGTGAACATTAACCGAGAAGTGATAAGGGACGATTATGGGATGGAGAACCATATAAGACATAAAGCGACCTCATCCATTCTTTAGGGCTCATGTCCGTCGGTAATCATCCTTTCCACCTTAGTGTACAATGAATGTGTGGACAATTTGATTTTTTTGATGATATGATCCACAAATAATCATCAGTTGCGCTTTAGAAAACCGTTGTATCCCTTCGAATGATAATATTCTGCCCATCAAGAACAGATTGCTTCTAACTCCCTCTACGCTGTCATCACTGTACGAGGGATCTGCTACTCTCCCATGACGGACGACGTTGTCTACAATCTATTGTTCATTAGATAGCTATATTGCATGCAACATATAAGTAGGCTCACAATTACACCGTTTTACGGACCAGTCGTTTAGCTTCGGTGAAGTACCTTGCATTTGAGAGTTTGTCCGCATCGATGAAAACCAAGTCAAAAAGAACATCAGGGTGGAGGTTCGCAAGAGAATCTGCAGCTCTGTCAATTATCACTTCGACTTTAGATAAAACCAGCATCAGCGATGTTATCTCTGGCAACTGCGCTTCAATCACCGTTGTATGAACCCGATCAGGTGAGAGTGGAATCAATTAAATTGGCTTGCCTTTGCATGTTTCTCGCTCAACTCTATCAATTTTCCATCATGGGGAAGAGCCCTGGCTAACCAGATGGTAGAATACCTCAAAAGTAAAAATCAGTCTAAATATGGTGGTAACTAGGAATGGACGTGTAGAGTGCCAACTTCCAATATACGCTTGGCATCGATAGATTGAGCCAAAAGCTTCAAAAGTTTTCCCTGTGTAGCGCTGACCGCTATCTCGGGTAAGCCATTCGTTCTGCTATTCGCAAGTACCGCATCAAGAATAGAATCGGTACTGGTCGGACCTTGCCCAGTTTTCTTGGTGGCAGAGGCAGGCGTTTGTCGATGCATATCGAAATATTGAAATGGTAAAACAAGGACTTGCTGTTCCTGATTCATTCGTACGCCAACTCTGAACCCATTATTGAATTAATTCCTATCTGATAAGGTTACGTTATATAAATTGTATGTCTTCACGAACGTCACATCACCCATTCTCGGTCTCTCCGTAACTCCTCTGCCCGACGATCAACGACATGGGTCACCTCATTGCCCCAAATGTCTCTGGGTCTTTTGATGGGCTCTTCCAAGCTCCCACTCTCCTTGTAGTGCTTTTCTGCTTCTGCAAAGTCCATCACGACACAGTTGTCGACTGTTAAAGGTTTCACTATGTCCCATCTGACAAGGACGGGTCTGGAAGGAACATTATGAGGCGGAATGACAGAACGACCGCGATGGACGTCCTCGAATATTAATGATATATCATCTTCATCTATTGGTAGTTTGCTAGCGTGATATGATGTCAGATTTTGTGAGGGGAAATAAATGGACAACACACTTGATAACTTCCCCGGTCAGCTTGATTTCTCGATGTAGGAGATCGCGTAAGAGACGTTCGTAGAGCTTTTTTCGGTTCTTGATGGGGAGCGGATTCAGAATTGGCTTTCCAGCGATTTCACAAAGGATATAAGTAGCAACATGAAGGCCAAAGATAGATGGTAGAGGCCCTAGAGGGAATGAGAATAGGAACATATTGCAACGTCAACCAGCTGACCAAGAACAGGCAGGATCCGGACTCTAAAATCGTCAAAAGCGCCGAGCTCTTTGACCGGGCCTTTCTGGAATTCTTCTTCAGGAAGAGGGAGTAGTTTGACATCCCCCGGAACCTCGGTTGAATAGACAACAGGGATTCCTGACGAGACACCTTGTAACCGCAGCCGTCGCCGTACAGACCGGGCCAGAGGGTCGTATATTGTACTAGAAATATCACTGATCTGAATTCTTGTAGGATCGCATTTAGCTCCAGCGCCCATGGACGAGAAGACCTGAGCTTAGGCGATCAGCTTCAAGAAACTGACATAGCGTGTTCATACCTTAATTTGATGTTCATGACAATACTTTAGGAGGTCGACCTTCGTCGTGATATTGTCAATAGCATCTACAATGACATGAGGTATCAATGCACTGAAAATTGTCTAAAACGCACCAATAACCCAGTCGGCACCGTCAAGAAGGTCCTCAGCTTCATCCTTACGCCATATATCTATCCGCGCATCAACTTCAACCCATCGGGCAATTTTTTTTAGAGTCCGTTCTATGGACTTGACTTTGGGTATTCCAACGTCAGCCAAGGTAGCTGTAGCGTGGCGATTTAAGGACGAGAGCGTGACATAGTCAAAGTCGACTAGCCGTATTCGGGAAACACCTCTTGAAAGACATCTTGATAACACCCGTAACAGAGTCTATGAAAGAAACTCACGATCGAACCAACATGACTGCTGCCCAGCTCCCAACGCCTCCACAACCCACGACCACAACCTTCCCGCGTCGGATATGGGCCATTCCGTCGTTTCCAAAGAAAGAATAATTTCGTGAAAGTTGCTCCCTTATGAGTTCCTCATCATAATCTCCCGAAAGTTCATCCGACTCCTTGGTCGACAGAGGAGCGTCATTGGGGTAATTGTTCACGTCAACGCTCGATTTCTGGGTAGACAATGAGCGATTAATCTCCTCCGTCAGTTGCTTCCGCCTTTCTCTCTTGGAATATACTGAATATGCTGAAATCAAGCATGCGGTAGCCACAGAGGCGCCAACGGCAGTTGCAATAAGTTGGTTCTGGTGTGAGTGAAAATTCATTATTTTTTCCGCGTGTCACGTCACGACAATATAATTTTCTCCGTCACGCTGCATTCGCCTCGATTCTCTTGGATAATTAGATATCATTTTCGAAATAGATCTTGTCGAGCTAGCTACGCTGCATTCGCCTCGATTCTCTTGGATAATTAGATATCATTTTCGAAACAGATCGTGTCGAGCTAGCTCTTCCTCTCCAGAAAGGCGCTGTGATGTAGAATAGGCAAAATTGTTTGAACAAAGTCGGACACATCGTTTTTCGAACAGGCCTCGCTTTGTTTGATCGCCGGTCGCCAGAGGATCAGTCGATTATCAGTTTCCTCAAAGCGATTGCACTATATATGCCTGTCTTATCTTTCTTAGACATTATTAACGTCTGTGACAACACTCGCGTCCACCATCCATCTCCAGTGCCATCCATCTACGATGTAGAGCTACTGGTCCCACTTTATCTATCGGAATCTCCTGATAGTCCCGTCATTGGACTACTTCGGCCCGTTATCCTCAAGCAACTAGTTCTCGAAAATCAACGGAGTCGCGAGCTCGGGGTTCAGGAGATGTGGGCTCTCAATGTTGTTGAAGCAACCTACATACCGCGGAACAATAGAAATCTTGGTCCATCAGTGTCTTTTCGCAGTTGGCTTGATTCCCATGTCAAACGCACGGCAGCCATGAAGGAACTTTGTGAAAGGTGGAGAGATACTTTGTTATTCGAGGATGTTTGCGGACCGAAGAAATGGCGTGCGGAATTATATCCTATCTATGCTGATCCACTCGGTATACACGACCATCCAAGGGATGCGAGCTTGGGTCAAGCACTTAACTTTGCTTTCGAGATGGAACGATCAGTCTGTGCTCTTTTTGGCCTAATCACGTATGGGGTGCACATGTCCATATACAAAGAAGTCCAAGTGGACGGCAAGAAGAGCCTGCAGATCTGGGTTCCAACACGTGCACGAACAAAACAAACGTAGGTCCATACTTAACAAAGACTAGCGTGTATTACACAATGACTCAATAGCGGATACATGACAGATTCCCCGGACTCCTCGACAATACAGTTGCAGGGGGTATTCCAAGCGGCATGTCGATGTTCGAATCTATGGTAAAGGAATGCATGGAGGAGGCTAGTATTCCGGATTATGTCGTGAGGAAGTATGCACGCACCGCCGGAGCCATCAGCTACTTCTACAGGTTTCCTGGATTCCTATCAACATATGACCTTATCAGGAACTGACACTTATGCTAGGACGTCTATGGGCTGGCTCCAGCCCGAAGTAGAGTAGGTATTTGCGAGAGTTCCCTTCTATTCCAGAAACTCACAACTCTAAGGTACGTCTACGACATTTGTATCCCCGCCGACGTAAATTCGAAGATCTTTGAGCCTCGGCCCCTTGACGGTGAAGTTGAGTCGTTTGAAGTATGGGTTCTTCCCCTCCCCTCATTTATGACCACTTACCTACTTCTTAGCTTCTTACCTATGACGAGGTAGTCCAGAAGATGCGCGCAGGGTTGTTTAAGCCAAATTGTGCACTCGGTTAGTACGTCGTTTACTCAATTTCATAATAGATGCCTGACTCGTGTAGTCCTCATTGATCTTTTTATTCGTCTCGGCTATATCACACCCGAGAATGAGCCCGATTACATGAAGATTATAACCCGTCTGCATGGGACATTTGACTTGGAACGGTGGTAATGTCTTCAGACCAATTCATCGGCACCACCATGCGATTTTGTAATAGAAAGGATTTAAATATTCCAGATAGCATGTAGAATGTTGACCGGTGATTTCCTGACGCTCATCTCTTCCATCTTCCAACGGCCGAACCTCTGGCGTTTTGACTTACAGAGCAATGCCTCGATTCCCACGTGTTTTTGCAAATGTTACATACTATTTTGAGTTTTTACCACAACTGGAATCATCAGATGAGAAAATTTGCCTTGCACTATTCGCTTCTTCTGACGTTATAAATGACTATGCCAGTCCAAAGTCCAAGGCCCCATTCTCCGTATCTCACTTCTTCTTCCCTTGTTACATGTTATCATTCGCTGTGAAAGTAGTACAGGATATCGGCATCGCTGTATGGGATGTGGGCCTCACTCTGGTCAATCTCGTCATGCCGAAACGTAAAGTTGGTAAAGTGACTCCTGCTGGGCATCCGGGTGCGGATGGGAAATGGCCAGAGTACATCCCTCCAAAAGAAGGTGACAGCCGATGTTCGTGCCCCGCTCTCAATGCGATGGCCAACCACGGTGTGTGTTCTCGACGTTTCTTATCGTGGACATCAGCTGATAGGAACGTTCTCACAGGCATCCTTCCACGCAATGGAAAGAACATCGCGTTCAAAGAAATGGGATCACTCATCAATAAGACATACAACTTTGCTCCTACTTTCTGCTTCTTTGTGCCTAACTATGCTGCTAAGATGTTGGAGAAAAATTATAACACGGACACGTTTGATCTCGCAAACTTGGACCTTCATAACGCGATTGAACATGATGCCTCCCTTGTTCGTGAGTTCTCACGTCTTATTCAACATGGAGTAGTCGTGTGAGACTCAACCTCTGTCTCTTCCCCTCTTTCCAGGGCAAGATCTACATTTCGAACCAAATCAGGCTACAATACATCTACCTTACGTGAAGGAGCTACTTGAATCTGCTACGGGAAGAGATGCCGATGGCAACGAGGTCCTCACGGTTTCTGACCTCTCCCGTATATTGTCAAAACGCCGTGCCGAATCTCGAGCTAACAATCCCAACTTCTCTCTCAGTAGAATTCACAAGATGTTTGGAAGCTCGAAGTCTGTTGTTTTTTTTGTACCCGCCAGGGTTGTGCTGATCCATGTTTCCCTTTCTTCAGCTCGTCCACACTACTCACCATCTTTGGTGGTCGTGTTAAGGATTTAGAGACCCTCTTGCTCGAGGAACGTCTTCCTGATGGCTGGGAGTCCAGGATCAGGGAAAGCCAGGGTTTGACCCTTCTTACCTTCAACAGAACTGTTGCAAAAGTGGAAAAAGGAGTTGATGAGTCAAAATTCACCCGGGAAACAAGCACTGTGGAGGCTCCTAGAAACTGATGAATTCATGGGCATAGACTCAGTGTACAAGTCGACGAAAGAGGCTGAACAATCAATCGGATTCCAGGATTATACCAGCTAACCCCATGACATTCTAGTAGTATTTTGTCGAAAGTCCAACAACCTTTCAATGAACCACTCAGGGTCGCAGTATAAATTGTGTATCAATCATCATCCTTTGTGAAACAGGTGTGAAATACAGCATCGGCGAATTCTGTTCTTGCTGCACCATGTCACTCATAAGGTGTCGCGACAGATCGTTCGCCGTAGTAGAGCTTAAGTCAACGTCAGCCTCAAAACTTTTTGACACACGGTGCTTCCTTTTTGCCTTACCCCTCGAACCTTCTCCAATTTGTTCCCCTAGATCAACGCTGCAAACCTTATCAACATATGACATTGAAACGGTTGTCATTATATATTTAGAAAAATCTTGTTCACATACTTCTTTCCCACACCGAGGCCATTATGGTGACTGTCTACTTTTGCCTATTGTGCCGAGTCTCATTTTTAATGTAATATCTACTGGAATGATCCACAATGCGGCTCCGATCTAATGCGGCAAGTCCAGTCCACTATTCCATTTGCTAAACTGTTGTCGATATATCTTCGTCAGTTAAACATCCCACTCCATTTGTCGCTCATCGGCACTCACTTGTGTATTTTAGATTTTAAGGTTTCTAAAAGACCTCTCAAAGATATTTTACGGCATGGGACCCCTAAAAAAGCAGATTTGGATCGAATCCAACCATTTGTAAAGCTATCCCTGGCAAACGCCTCAACGTGTGTTGCGCATAGTGTGGTCCACCGTCTTCAACAATTATCTTTCTACCTAGATAATCAGGCCGCGTTCCTCTGACGAGCTACCAGACTCAGAGACGGTCCATGGATTCCGTTGAACTTTTTGACGTGACGTCCCGCACAATCGCCAACAAAGTCACTCCCATCTACTCGCTCCCTTCGGAGTTGCTGGCCAAGATCTTCAAACTTGGTCAGAATCTACAATGGGAAGACGACAATGAAATAGCTGGTTCTCCGATTTCGCATCTAGCCTATCACTCATATGAAGTCCTCGTAACCCATGTCAGTTCGCACTTCCGCGAAGTCGCAATTGGGACACCCCAGCTCTGGTCAGACATTACCATATCCCCCCGTATCTCTAGCGCAGAGCTAGAAACGTATCTGGTGAGGACTAGTGGGTGCGCATTGAATGTGCGTATAGAAACTGGCCTGTCCGTCCCGATGAATCCGCCCATGATAGCGCAAATTGAGACGATACTGATTCACTCCAATCGATATCGGCAATTGGTGATCAATTGCGTTTTCGAGTCATCCGCGCAGTTGATCGTCCAGCGTTTCAGTAGGGTCGCGATGCCCAATTTAAAACATTTATCCATCGCTATTGACACTGTGGAGGGACTTTTCCCACCTGACGGTAGAAAACCATTCGGCGCTGAAATGCCACATCTGTCTTTTATGCGATTACGTGGTGTTGCGCTTGTGCTATTTTGCTTGCATTTCCAGGACATCACGACACTTCACTTGGACCAAACAGTATTCACTCCGATCCTCTATTCCACCTTTCGACGGGTGATCATCTCATCATCTGCATTGCAAAATTTGTCTCTATATGGAGACCTGTTTTGTTCAGTAACGACACCTTGGACAGCACTGGCAATGGGGGACCCCATTGTCATTCCGAAGTTGCGCCGCCTCCGAATATGCGGTATCGGTGGAGAGATATACAGCGGAATTCTTATTGGAATTATTGCAGTATCCCTCACCTCAATTGTTCTGAAAAACCTCAAACAGTATGATCTCCAACCCTTCATGGCTTCGCCTTTCAGTTCAATCAAGTTTCCTCTGCTGCGAGAGCTTGTGCTAATTGACCCAGATATAACAAATGATGAATATACTCAGCTATTCTACACGTTTCCGACAACGACTTCGTTCGCTGTCTATCACAGAGAGACAGCAGACGTTCTCCGCATACTAGCTGATGATCCCATTGATGGCTTCATTCCTTGGCCAGAATTAAACACCATTTCGGTGTTAGTGGACGAAAATGACGATGATGTTGTTGCAGATATCGTAGAGCGACGCCAGGCCATTGGTTGTCCACTTGAGAAGATGAGGTTAGGCACGACAGAACTTCTTTCTTCGATACCGCATTTCAGCTGGCTTCGGGAACACGTCATTGTGGAGAGTTTCGTAATGTTTGGCGCTTGGCCAGAGACAGATTACAAGGATGGCGAGGATACACTGTTTCATTAATTGCTGAGTAGTCACAATTATGTTGTTCCAAAAAAAAACTTAGTGAGTGTTGTCAGGTGTTGAACTTTCTAGTGACAGAAGCTTATGCCTTAAGCTGCCGAAAACATCGCCAATATCATGATAATCGAGATGATGAGAAGGCACGGCTTGCTTGCCACGGGATACTGCCGTACTTCAGGACTTTCTTCGTGATATGTTCTCAAACAGTTGGGGAGCTTTTGCGTTACCTCCCGAGAGATTCCTCTTGTGAGTCTCGTTTGAAATAGCATCTATGTCGCTAACCATTCGGCACCTTGTTTGGACATAATGTGGAGTATTCCGCCAAAAGGTCGACAAAAGATGATGGAACACCTTCGTCCCGACTTATAAAGTATCGATTTGGATATCAAAATCGCTTGACACAACTCGTGAATATCGGAAAATGTGTTACATGCGATTTCTCTACGATAGATACTCATGCGACCTGATGATCAGTTCTTACAAAACGGGAGAGGGTGAGTTACTTCCTAGAAAGTCGGAACAAGCTGTCCCTGAGACATGAATTGCACAGGTGGATTGTGGCGGCCAGAACTGCATTAGTAGCTCATTACATTTAAAAGAAAAACATGACTGCCACGGAACTTGCCCGCGATTGTGAGTACCATCGCTATATCAGAACCGGTCATATATTTCCATGTCAATGATATTGAACGATTAGTCGCATTGAGGAGGTGCCGGTTATCAGCCGTGTACTGAGTCAAGGTGTCCAACGTGGATTTATGGCCTCCGTTGAAAGGTTTTAAGAAAAGTCATTCTCGACTAGCTCGTGTACACTTGGCGAATACCCATAGTGCGCCACATCATGTTGTCAGCTTCGTAAATGGCTTGACTATAATACACATTTATGCCAGAGTGGGATAATCGATTTTTTTCCAGACGCCCATGGAACATAGAGCGTCGAGACAATCATAGACAAGTTTGGATATCATGGAGAGTTCTAGTGCCATACCAACTCAGACTTTTGAAGCTCTCTTTTCAACTTCAATATGGAGTCAAAGCTGTTTGAAGGAAATGTAGAATGTGCCAGGTGGCATGCATAGGCCTGCATAGGTCTGCAGGGCTCTTTTGTGGATGTCTGCTGGTGCAGGGGTGGGAAAAGCAGGAAAGGGGAGGCATGCAGTCTTGAGTTGTTGTAGGGAAAGAAGTGGGGAACTTCAAGGAGGGTTTACTCATGCCCTGATGTTTGCTAATGGAGGAGGTTTTCACTCATGCCCTAATGTTTGCTAATGGAGGAGGTTTTCACTCATGCCCTGATGTTTGCTAATGGAGGAGGTTTTCACTCATGCCTGATGTTTGCTAATGGAGGAGGTTTTCACTCATGCCCTGATGTTTGCTAATGGAGGAGGTTTTCACTCATGGACTGATGCCTACTAATGTTTGCTGGTGTTTACTGGGCTTGCATGTGTATGTGTGTGCCCACCTTATATTGATCTACTGGACCATGTCATACAGCACATTGTGACATGTCCACAGCTCTGTATTGTACAGCATGCTGAGGGCTGCTCTGCTACAGTGTAGTAGACTCTGCTGGACACATATCATATGGCACAAAGCAAGCTCCCCTACAATGTATGACATGTACTGTTGTGATGCCCTACTCTGATTTTTGTGCAAATGTGCAATACTGATACAGCAGTTTCTAGTGAAAGAAGGGTCTATTCTGGGTCATGGCTATTAATAGCCCAGTGTAGACAGTGATGTCTAATATGATCAAGTTTATTAGTATCTGGATGTATATCTTGTTCATCAATAATATGATCTAAACAGTCTATGCTAGGTGCATATAACTCACATTTCTTTTACTTGAGATATAGACTTGCTTTTCTTAGTCATTCAAATATGACTTGTAAGTGCTGCTCATGCTCCTCAATGGAGTCAAAAAAAATAAAGATATCATCTAAATAAATATGCATGAATTTTCTGATGACATCTCAGAAAATTAGGGTCATTAACCTCTGGAATGTAGCTGGCACATTACAATTGCCAATTTGCATTATGTTGCTCACAAACATCTTCATAAAGGACAAGAACAATGTTTTCAGTATGTCTTCTTTGCATATGCAAATCTGCTCATATGTATCTGTGAGGTCAATTTTTGACCTATATTTTGCTTTGGTGATATCCTCACATATAACTTCCTGATCTGGAAGGGAGGTTACATCCTTGACTGTATTATCATTGTGCTGCCATGCATCTAATGCTGTTCAAAACATCCCATCCTTTTTGAGAATATATAATAATGGTGCAGCTTGCACCACTGGTTGTGGTTCTCACCACTTTGCATTGATATACCAGTTTATTTTTTCACAAAGCTAATCTTGAAGTGCTCATAAACAGCAAGGCAAATGATATTTGAATTGCTTATTCTCATCAATAAGATTAATTTTGTGATTCACTTCTCTCTATGGGAAGTTTCTTCTTTGTCTCATTGATGATATCCACAAATTCATGCTGCCATTGCTGGCATAGTTGAGGAATTTCTTCCTCTGTAAGGCCTATGGCCTTACATTTTTCTTTTGGAATGTGTGGTATACATAGCTGAACCTTCAGTTTGAATTGCTTCTGTAAAGCACATACATGCTCTTCTATAGAGTCTTTAGATTCAACCTCATTATTGGTTGAACCCTTATTATTTTTATTGTCCTTGAAAACAATTGCACACTCCTTGCTTTTAGCAATACACCATTGAATCTTATATCCAATGGTTTGGATACCTCATCTTTTCATGCATGATAATATACCTCTCAAGTCTGGGATCAATTGCACCCTTCCAATTATATGCATCACTATTGATGCTAGCAACTCATTCCACTCCTGTGGCATGCATAAGTCATATGTCCATTGAATGTCTAGTCAATTCTATAGTGACCATGTGCTCCCTACAGTTTCAACTATACTATGTACCTTGTCCTTGATGAGATCCTCTTATCTTCACTCAAGAGCTAGTTGGCTAGCACTCCAGCAATTTTACTATGCATTTAGCATATATTTCTCTCTGTTAGTTAGCCTAATTTGGCTTTCTAAGCTTCTTTACAGCTGTATCTGACTGCTTTCCCTTCTTCAAAGTTCTTTAAAACTCTTTTTCTGACATCAGTATTTTTGGCAAATTAGCCAGTAGGCTATTTGATGGAATTTTTTTATGTACCAATGATCATATCATAGCAATTGAAATTTCCTATATCTACAGTGGCTCAAAAAAGTGTCCTAATGCTTCATAGTATTCGAAAGATGGCATTGGCATGTAGCAATAGAAGTACCTAAAATTTTGAATAAATCATGTAAAATACTATGGCATTGTAGCTACAGATCACATTTAGGATTATGCAATTTTGGATTAAACCTGATAGAGTAATGATCATTTTAAAATATTTACTTATTGTGACACTTTTTTAAGTATCTCTAATTTTGGTATCCAGTACTTTGTATGTTCTTTATTTGCTTTGATAACTGCTTGAATCCTTTTAAACATGCTTTCTATTAGTCCTAGGCATACTTCTGATGTATTTTATTCCACTCCTTTGCAATCCTCTCCCACAATTCATGCACACCATGAGGAGGTATTTCATACTGCCTAAGCTGCTTCTTGAGGTATTCCTAGAGGTGTTCAATAGGGTTGAGATCAGGAAATTGGGCTGGCCACCAGAGGACATCAAAGTTGTTGTCTTCAAACTACTTGTCAGCCCTCTTGGAGTTGTGTTTGGGGTCATTGTCCTGTTGAAAATAGTAGGCACCCTCCTCTATCTCCAACTTCTCAAAACTCTCCTTTGCTCCATCATTTAAAATTTCACAGCACTGCTCTGCATCTATAATCTCCACCACCTCTACCAGCTTTTCCACTCTATTTCAACCCATACAGCCCCATATCATGAGATTATTTCCTTCTCCATGCTTCACAGTAGACATAGTTGTTTAGTTTGTAATGCCTTCTCCTTGTAGCCTCTATACATACTGCTTCCCATCTGACTCAATTCCGTTAATCTTTGTCTCATCTGTTTATAATACTCTTTTTCAGTCCTCCACAGTCCAGTTTTGATGCTCCTGAGCCTATTTAAGTCATAGTTGCCAATGTCTAGCTTTAAGCATAGGAACTTTTCTCTTTATAGCAGACCAATACCCCTCATTCTTCAGCACATTCCAGACAGTCTGAGGAGAGACAGGGTTGGAAATGATGTTGCTGATAAAATTGGTGGCCTGGACAGCTGTATCAAGTCTCCCAGTTGAGATTTGTCAAACAATAGCCTGTTTATCATGTGGAGTAAGCTTAGCAGGATAGTCTCTAGAATGGCTTTCTTGTCCACTTCCAACTCTCTACCAATCTTCCCAAAAGTAAACTTCTCTAGACCAGTTTTAGCCTCAATTTAGTGCAGAGAATACCCTTCAGCAAGAAGAAAAGCAACAGCAGAGCATTGTGCAGGAGTAACTTTCATAATAGTGGTTGAAGGCCAAGATGGTTCAATCCAGCTTGAACCACTCCCAAATATATCCAAATATGGTCACATGACTTTGTTTATATTCCCACATGCAACTTACTCTTTATTTCTGAGTAAAATAGGGATAAACCTGCAAAGTTAAAGATGCTCAAAAGTGTCTCAATGAGTCAATGTTTTAAAATAGTCATTACTCCATCAGGTTTGATCCAAATTACATAATCTTAGATGCAATCTGTAGCTACAATGCCATAGTATTTTACATGATTTATTTAAAATTTTAGGTACTTCCATTCCTACATGCCAATGCCATCTTTCAAAAACTATGAAATATTGGGACACTTTTTTGAGCCACTGTATGTTTGAAATGATAGATTTTAGTTGAAATATTATTGAGATCATGGAGGCAAAGAATGTAAGATACTGTAACATGTGGAGAGACAGAACTTTCAATGCCAATTAGCACTGACAATGTGTTGTTAGCCATTGTCATCAAAGGCATCATATATATCAGTGGGCAAGTCAAATACTTAATTAAGGTAAAAAGGAAGAGTTCAATAGTGCATGTTTCCTATGTGAGAGTGCATCAGCAGGATTTTATTCTGAAGGGATGTAGCAAAATGTAGATACAATTAAGCATTTATTGAGTATAGCATAAGACCAGTGTATGCATAAATTCATGTAAGGAGAATAGCTGTGGCCTTTACAATGAGTGTCAATTGCACCTGAACTATCTGAGTGCACAAAAATATGTCTAGAATAAAAAATTTAAATTATTAAAAATAAAGAATAAAGAGGAAGATAGAAAGAGAATTGCCTGTTTTGAAATTGTAACTGATGGAGAAAGTTGAAGAGAATTTTGATTGCAACTGATTCTAACTAGCAGATATCATGACCTGGATGTTTCCAGTTAGATTTCAATTTGAGATTAAAATGAAATTGAGTAACTATAATACCAATACACTAGGAAGTAAAAGCATCCACAAAGATATTGAAGTCTTTTAGTAGTTGGATAGGATGCAACATATGGAAAGCCCTGTATTTGTCATGATCCCTCCCTGAAACCCACCCCAGAACAACCTCAACAACCTTTTCCAAAACACTTTGCCTGCCCCTACTGACAGCCACCATCATGACCATTAATGCTGCCATCATGCACATCAAGCCCTGCCATCACATGCACCTCTGACAGCCCTCATATCACAGGACCCCAGACTCACCCACCTTATAATCACTGTTCAGATCATGCTGATTATCCTAGCTATCACTCATCACGCATCAAGTTGCCTCTCCACATTGATCAATCATATGCTTCACATGTGTATACAGTTTCCTCTCCACCCACTACTGCTTATTTATTTCTGAGAACCATCTTAGACATCCCAAAACATTTCCAGACCTCTGGAGCAGCCTCCCACAGTACTTATAGTTGTAGTCACCTTATTTTACCTTAGTCTTGATATTACACTTACTGTTTGCATGCCTCTTGTATTTGACTAGTATGCATTGACTGGCACATGTACTTTTGAGATTGGTATGCACTTCATGACTTTAAGTTTATTGACCCTGGTCTCATCTTAGAACCCCTGATTCTTGACTTGACCTTAACCTCAACCTACCCTCAACTTCTTCAATCTCTGGACTAAGTCTCCAACCCCAGGTATCCTCTGTTTTGTGTCTTGAACTCCAGAGCATGGTCTGGAGTTCTAGACACCTGAGTACATGTAAATCAAGTTGCCTCATAAGGGTGTTGCTTTCCTGGAAAGCCTCCAAATCAGCAGAACCTGATAGTATTTTCAAGTTGTGCTTGCCATCATTTTAAGGTGTAAATCAAGAAATTGAGAAGATGACATTTAATATAATTGTTATTGTGATAAGTTGACATAAAATTTGAAAGAGGGTGGCAGGTGCAAGGAGCCTTTTGGAAATACAAATGAGACATGCATCAAAGTGCCATGCACTATTTGAATATTTCTGAGAGAAAAAGAAGCATGAAGATCTTTATGAATTTTTATCATCAAAGTCACTTAGTCAAGATATTTCAGATGCTTTTTATTAGGTAAAAAAACATGTTTTCAGAGTAAATCTCAGATGAATTTGATGAAAGAAAAATCAGACAAGAATTTGGAAGTCAATTTTTCAGGATGCCAAGGCACATTAAAAAATGATACAAGATGTAAAGTAGAATTCTTGTTGTGAGTATAACAGTAGCCATTATAATAAAAAAAGCCATTGAGACTTGGAAAATAGAAGCAATTAATATCATCCTCAAATTTGAAGAAGAGACCATCACTATCAATTTTAGCTGACCAAATATCAACCAAAGCATTGGTAATTTGACCCAAGGTTGCTATTTGCAGGCCTAGCACCAAAAGGGTGCACATGATCAATATAGAAAGATTTACAAAAAGTTACAGCCAAGAAAAGTTTGTGGTCTGGTAGAACAGAGCAGGTACAATGGAATAATTTTATGTTGAAATAGCATGCTTAAGTACCAGAAGAAGTGATAGCCACTTGTTGTAAAAGCTCAGTAATTTAAGATTCAAGAAGAAAATAAGACATTAAGATAGAAATTTCTCAAAATTGAAAGACAAGTCAAAAAATGTGATATATTGAAAATTTGGAAAAGAAACACTAAAAGCATTTAAGCATGTCAAGACAGGAAATTAAGAATTACAAAATGGAATAATTTGGATAAAAAAGAAAGAAAATCCAAAAAATAGAGTGGACACAGAAATAGCAAGGGAAATTTCAAAATTGGGGCATCTCACAAAAATAAGCAAAGGGAAATCAAAAATAGGATATCCCAGAAACAAATAAGAAATCATGAAAAGGACAACCCAGACAGAGAAATGGTGTGTTCATGATCTATGCAGGAGCAAAATCAAGAAATGAGAAATATTTGACAAGATATGAGAAACTCAGATAAAATGAAATCAAAAAGATTGTGAAAGCAATAATCAAAAGGAGTTGGAAAGTCATTTTTGTCAATAAAACTATTGACAGAAGAGACTCTTGTACCAAAATCACTTTTTGAAAAATTTTAGCATACACAAAACTTTGGAGGAAGGTCAGGTCCCTGAAACTGTTTATAGGCCCTTGCAGAATCTGTTTGATATATGAAAGAAAAAAAGAGCCTGGCATGTGGCTCAGACATATTTTATCAGTAAGGTAATCTTATACCACTTCAGAGAAATTATTGACAAATGAATGGTTATATATAATAACTGAGTGTGTAAGAATAGGCAGAGTACCCAAAGAGAAACTGTTTTTGAAGTTGCAAACTAAGTAAGAATAGGCAGCAAGCAGGTTGTGTTTTACAAGAAAATTATAGAAAGCAAAGTGATTATAAAGGTGTAAGACTCTTGAAAATAACTCTGTGTCCTCTGGAGAAACTGGAGCCACAGGAGAATAGGAATGAATCTGAGAAGAAAAATTATGATAATCAAGCAGCTTTAGTGTGGGTCTGCCACAATATTTAGGTACTGAACCTACCATTGACAATGCACAGACATGAGTGCACATGGGCAAAGGTAGGGTGGTCACTTCTACAGAGGGAGCATATATGAAGCACATTATTGCCATGCTGATTGTTACAAGATTGGTTAAGATTGTAGACCCCACAGACTCTCTTTGACTGGCCCTCTCAAAGGCTAATCAAGTGGTTGGACATCACTAGATAGCTTATAGTAGATTCAGTATATAAGCTAGAAGAACACTGCTATTATTCAGCCTAAGGATATTCTATCTATAGGCTACCTTTATATACTATATTAGTGGCAGTGCTATTACTAATGCTGCTTGACTAATCAGGCTCTGGTATGTAATGGAGTATGACTAACAATAATTGATACTAAGTAAAATAGGACCCCTGAAGGCCCCGCAGGGCCTTTGATTTTTTTTCAGGTAAAAATCAAGAAATTTTGGACCAAATGCAACAGGGCTATTAAGGTAAAAATGTCTAAAATCATGTCAAAATGTGTGAGGAATTGTTTAGATAAAAAGTGGCCTTCAGCACTGAAGCAAGATGTCTGTCTCAGTAAAATTGGTCCAGTTTCATCAAAAAAATTTGAAGTTCAAGCTAGACAGAGCTGATGGTAAGGGTCAGGAAAGGGTTGACAAGATTGAAAAGACTTCATTAGTTCTAACTTGGCAATTTCAATTTCAAATGTGCAACTTCAATATATTTTCAATGATTCACAATCAAATTCAAGTGGCAATAACACACCAAGTCTTCAGTGTTGAAATTTATTTTATCCCTGTAAATGCAATCACCCAATACTCCAGAGGTCTTTGACCTCGCTGATAAAGCTTCTTTTGACCTCCAGACATGGATTGGAGTTGGAAAGCCCTACTCTGAACCAGGCAAAGTACCATTTGGTCTTCACAAGTACTGTAAATCATGCCTTGCTGTTCTAAATGATTTCAAAGAGACACACTATCCCTCAAAGTCACTAGAAGTCAAAGACTTTCTCAAATTTCAGTTTTCACCTTTGATACATGGTCTTGTTAGCCTAAGTCAAGCATCTCTTGCATTGGACAGCACTGCAACAGCCTGCACTGGGAGGATGGGATGGGACAATTGATGGTACAAGCATGCCAAGTCTTTGTTCAGAAAATGCAAAAAATGCTGCACAGAATGCAACAGCATCAGCTACAATAGTAAGCCTTTTTTATTATGTTTATATTCATTGTAGCTTATTAGACACATCAAGGCCCTTAAGCACCAAGTTAAGATATTCAGCACATATAGACTCCCAGTAGAGCTGGGCACTGCAAGAATTACATCAGTATTGCTGTTACAAGTTACTGAAAAGAGCAGCAGTTATGGTTTTTATTTAAATTCTAAACAGGAGATTGTTCTTGGTAAAGGCATGTCAAATCTCTTGAACTAGGTATATACCTTGCTGACTTCTAAGCAGTTCTCACAATATATTCAAAGTCTTCTAGCAAAGATGGCCAACACGGTTTTGTCATGGACTCATCAAATATCTGTGCTATTTCAAATATCACTATTCAAGTCTTCGAGCATCAACTTGGATCACAATTTTATGCATTATCAACATCTCAACCACTTCTTGTCAATTGTTATGATCTCATTCCTTCATCTGCCTTTCTTTACATGCTCTGTGATAAACCAACTGGAACTGATGCTTGCTAGAAGATTTCAGCAAGCAACTCAAAGCCAGTAAAGAAAAAATTGTCACAGCTATTGTAGCATTGCGCAGCGGCCAAGATTAATATGACTATTTTGCAGCTATATTCTGTGGTCCTAGTGGATATCTTACTTTTTTTTTTGCATGCCTAAAGAGTGCGGAGATGATTTTTTGCATTGTCAGTTAAAAAAAATTACATTTTTTCATATGCATGATTATGATTAAGATAAAAATTGGGGTCCCAAGATGGCTGATGTTTTTATTAAGGTAAGAACTGGCTAAAATAGTTAAGGTAAAGAATCCTGATTTTGGTTGATTTTGGATCAGGCATCTAAGGAGACTTTTGGGGGTCCTAGTAAGATCTATGCATATGATTCATCAAGGCTAACTACTAGAAGATGGAAGGGAATAGGATAGGCCAAGCAGTCATTTAGATGTGCTAAGAGTGGGCATGTCTCAGAATAAGCTTAGAATAGAATTGGACATAGTCCAGAAACTAGTCCCCTAACACCATCCTATTCTTTTTATTTTTTAGTAGTTAGCCTAAATAAGTCATATGCATGGACTTTACTCAGCATCAATTATTGTTAGTCATACTCTATTATATACTGAGGCCCAATTAGTTAAATAGTATTAGTAATAGCACAGCTACCAATGTAGTATAAAGACAGCCTGTAAATAAAATATCTTTAGGCTAAACAATAGCAGTGTTTTTTTGGCCTACACACTGAACTAACTGTAAGCTCTAGCAATGTCCAACTGCTCAGTTAGCCTTGCAAGGCCCCTGGATGACTCTTGCTTGTCTCTATGCCTGCTCAACTCCTGCTTGTCACCAGTGCTTGCTGGCTCTGTAGAAGGAGACATTCTCCTTATAGAGAATCTCCTGAATCCGGACCTGTAGTAATTGTTTTCTGCACTAAAAGTAGCACTACTCTATAAAATGCTAATACTAGCAGTAGCTAGCATAGCCTGTGTCAGTAACAGAGGATTGCAACACATGTTGTGGCCATGTGACTGATGCTGCAGCCACAGAGGAAAATAGAGACTACATAGTTATAACATATAGATCAGAAGCAAAACTCAGCACACCTCAGTCATTGTGATACAAGACTGAGGTATGTCTTGAGACCTTGAGACTTTATAGCATACAACATATAGACTAACTAGCACACAGTTATTGTCTCTTAACAGCCTGTAAACAAGGCATGGCAATTTGTTTTTTGCTTTATTTTAGGCTCTGCTATTGTCATTCAACACATTTTTATAGAAAGCATGATGCAATTTCTCTCAGACATGCAAGCCTGAATCCAATTACTATTCAAACCTTGATAATGTCAAACATTACCTTTAATTAGCTTGGTTGGTCATAGATACATCAGTGTAACTCAAAGTATTAATTTATTTGAATCTGTAGTTTACTATTATTTATAACTATAATCTTGCTATGCTATACCATCAAAAATAATGGAATTTGGCATAGATAATGCTCAAAAATTAGTCAGTAGCAGACATGGTTTATAGCTACTAATCTGGAAATATATATTGGGCACATTAAATATGTGAGGGAGTCCCAGGCAGATTTCAGAGAATATGTCAGGTAATAAGTTAAATTGTAAAAAACAGGGTCAATTAGTAAGGAAAGTTGGTAAGGGAAGTGTGGTAAGGAGAATGTGCTAATGACTAAGTGTGCCTAGAAAAGAAGAGGGAGTGAATATAAGTGGGGTGTAGCAAAGAGTATGGCAAGAAAACTAGAAGCTTAATGACATTTAAGCTGCAAAATGCCTGCCAAAGGTGCAAAGCATATAAGTTCTGTATGTCAAAATAACTGCAGCAAGCAGACTAGATGCTCAGACAATTGGTGACTTGAGTTAAGTCAGCTTAAAAGAAATCTGAACTGCAAGGTAAACTGAGCAGACTGGGGGAATGAAACTCTGTTGTGATACTACTGACAAATAGTAACTTTGATAGTAAAAATGAGTTCACTATTATTAAGTAGCTAAGCATTGCCAAAGAGCAGTAAACTTGAAAGAATGTAAGTAGATGCTATGAATTTAACTATATACCAAGAAGTTCACAAGATTGCTGTCTGCCCAAGTCAATGAGAGGTACCAAGCAATGTCAGATGCCAAGGTGAAATGCCAAGCTGTCAGTCATGGAGAAACTCTATCATTCTAGTTTGTAAGCACTGCTGCCAGCTAGCCATATCATTTGCCAATAGATTAATGCCATCTGTCACTTGTCATTATAGCTGCCACCAGTGCTATCACTAATCAGGTCCATCCTTTGCCATGTGTGACTGTCAGATATGGCCTAAAATAGAAAATTGTGTATGCCAAGGTCAGATTGCACACACTAAGATATTCTGAGCTGGTGCCATGCTGCCATGGCCTGCTATTGGTGCACTTAGCCTGTGTGGGGTCCTATCAGTATATAGCACAGTTAGCTGTTGGACTTCAGTGGCCTCTTTTTTCAATATCACACATATGCTCTTGTAGAGTATTACAACAATATGTAAGTCCTCAGATGTCTCAACACGTAAGGTAAGACAGCTAAATTGACCTGTAGAGTATTACAACAATATGTAAGTCTACAGAGTCCAGTAAGCACGCAGGTAAATGACGAATGTGTAAGAGTACGTACCCTCAGATGTCTCGACACATAAGGTAAGACAGCTGAGGGACTCGATCATGTATATTTTACTATGAATAAAATGGAATAAGGTTTAGTGCAAAGAACAGCAAATATACCAGCCGAGCGCTGTGGTGGCGGTGGCGGTGAAAAGATATAATAGGAAAGAAACAAAAAATAAATAAAAGAAAATTATACGGAATGAAAATAGCCTAGCGTCGTCTTCTTCTAACAGCTCTTCACAAGGAGTTATTACACTGTCTTCACACAGGGTCATTACACTGCATTGTGCCACAACATTGATTTATTATCACATTGCGAACAATGGACTATTGTTTACTCCTACATATATATATCTAGACATATCATAGAAGCACCTTCAGTCTCTTGTATCAGACTGAAGAATAATACTCATATTGTTCTTAGCCTAATACTGTCTAATTTCTAACAATTGATGCTATAACTGTAATCTTACTGTGATTTTGTGGCTGTAAGCTATCTATAGATGGTGTACACCCTTATTAACACATACTGCATTATATGGATCTACATTTTTTAGGATATTCTATTCTACACTTTGTTTCTGGTTTTACACCTCTATGAAAATATCTATCTAGCTATTTTAAAAAAAGTTTTTCTCCTCAGAGCATACATTTTAGATAAAAAAACAAAAACCTTGTCTGATCTGCATTTACCTGTTTGTATTTGTGTCTTCTACAGTAGCAGCCAAGACTTTTCCAATTTGGTACTTTTAAAAAGATCACTTGATATCAAATCAAATAAAATAGCCAAATTCTCCAGAATAATATATTGTACCCCAGTAATCTAGCTTTAATCTGACACTGGTTTAAAATGGTACAATGAACTGTAGTATGAGATATAGCTCCTTGAAGTTGATGATCTATTGGAAAGTTTTTGTAGTTGAGTATTTACAAGCTAACATCTATTCTTTCTAGTACTTGGTCTACATTTCCTTGGTCTTTACTAGTGCTTCAATCTTCCTAAGCATTGATTCCATCAATTCTTGTCACACCTTTGATATTATAGCCTCCTAAACCTTCTTTACTTTCTCCTAAAGCTTATGAATTCCATTTCACCAATGCCTGAAAGAAAATGTCTTTTTCTGTTTGAAATAGTAGTACAGTGTTCCGGCATTCCTTTTCACACATGATGAATAAAGTTGAATTACAGAATACCACAAAATTTTGGAGACATTTACAGTGTTCCGGCATTCCTTTTCACACATGATGAATAAAGTTGAATTACAGAATACCACAAAATTTTGGAGACATTCTGAGTATACAGAAAGTTTCTAAAGTATCTCTACTTTTGACATTTGCAATTTTAACGTAGAAGTAAGTACCATAAAATAGTTGAATTTTGAAGACATCCCCAAAATGACAAAAATGATTCCTTTTCTGTAACAAAGTTACGAAGTTTAGAGAGCTTAGTGTGCACACACGACACTGAATCAGACCAGACCGGTCTATTGACAATGTAGTAAAGTTACGAAGTTTAGAGAGCTTAGTGTGCACACACGACACTGAATCAGACCAGACCGGTCTATTGACAATGTAGTATACACAAAAGTAAGCTGCTTTGTAAGCAGCTGGTAAAACTATTTATAATAATGTAAACTAATATTATATTATAATAAATATAATATAATATAAACTACTCTACAGTAAGTAAAGCTATGTGGCCAATGCCACATAGCGGACTATGCTACACACCCCCCAATCAGACCGAGCTACGGTCTTGAGATAATACGATGGTTATGCCGTCGGTAAGTCAGGGACAGGGGCAATGGGAGAGTCCCCAGGCTCCCGGAATGGATCGGCAGTCGCATCGTCCATGTCGTAGTCGAGGAGTTCATCCTCGGGTGCGGGCACGTAGGAAGTGCCCGAAGGCCCTGCTACTGGCAGGGAATCGTCATAGTCCCGGAGGGGGGACAGTGTGAGGTTGGGGTCGATGGTTGACCCCGGGGCAGATGGTTGGGGATCAGGAAGATCCCCAGTGTCAGACGGGTACTGGCACATCCAGATCTCGCAGGCATGAATGTCTTGCCCAATGAGGAGGTACATCCCCTTGGTGAGCGCCTCATCATAAGCACGACAACTGTCCTGCTGCTGGAGCATCAGGCGTTGGCAATCGCCAATGGTGGCCTCGCGCCACCCATCCCACTGAGCGATGGACTGGGGCGTACCGTAGTGGTCAAGGCGTTGTAGCCTCTCGTCATCGATAGCGGCCGCCTCATTGTAGAGCCGGCTGTCGCTGAAGAATAAATGGGCCAAGTAGGTGACCCCATAAGTATACACATGGTCAGCCCAGCTGACCGGAATTTGATTATGAAGAAGGACGCGTAATGCGTCCGAAGTGGTGAACACGGAAGCTGACGCTTCCGGGATGTCCACAGCCCGAGCCTCGAAGTTAGGGTCGTTGGCGTGAAGGGGCACAAAGACTTGCCCCGTGGCTGCCTTGTACTCAGCCACGGCCTCTTTGTAGAGGCCTGGCCGGGCGAATATGTAGGCCAGGTACTTGTGTACCGTGGCCTTGGAGGCGCGGCTGGCGCTGAGGGCGCATACAAGCGCAAACCCAAAGAGGCTGTGCCAATGAATGCGCATGGCACGGTCCATGGCCAGACCGGTCCATATGTTGGACGTCTCAGGACGTCCATAGAGGAGGGCGTATGAGCCCAGGTAGTCCAAAGCAAATGGTTGCTTTGGATCAGGGGGGGTAAGGCCGACGAAGGCAATTTTCCCTCCCTCTTTGCGGCGATAGAGCTGCGATGGCACAATCATTTGCGGGACATTCTCCTGCTCCTCTGGACTCATGAAGGGTACAGCGATAGTCCTATACTCGACCTCGTTGAGTAAATGAGACATAGCTCTGTCTCAGGCCGTAGGGTGGCAGTTGAGTGCCACCCGCTTGAATTTGTTGAGCAAGAGGTAGCCCAACTGACGCTGACAAATCAGCGTAAACTAGTTGTTAACCAGTGCATGAAGTCTGCGGACTTCTCGAGGACTGCGGGGAAACCCGCGAGGTGCCACTTGGTACATCTTACTGTTGTGGGGCGTCGCTGTGGCGTTGCCCTCTTTGTCAGTCTCGAAGGACCTGGCTGCACAGGCTTCTTGCCCGACGAAGATGGTATTGGTCACTGGCGACCAATAGAATTGGGGAGCTAACCCCACGCCAAAGAATGAGTTTTGGCGCTCAATAGTGTGATCACGATAGATCACAACACCGAGTGCATCAGGGATGACCCCACGCCAAAGAATGAGTTTTGGCGCTCAATAGTGTGATCACGATAGATCACAACACCGAGTGCATCAGGGATGCGCCCGGTTTGGTCCTCAAGGAGGGCAGCTCCTCGCTTGGCGCTATCCTGCGTCCGACGTTCCATCTTGGCCCGTCAATTGCTGTTGCGCCGTTTGCGTGCCATACGTTGTGCCGCTGTCTTGTGCGGCACAGGGGATTCCATACGAGCCTCTTCAGGCTCCTCATACCAATCGTTGTTGGAGGGCGGGGAAGGCAGCCTCTCCAGCTCCAACTTCTCAGATCGTGGGTCCATTGCCCACACACACCGCGGGAGTCGGGCTGGTGGGCCCTCTACCAATATTGCGGGTAAAAAGGAGATGTTAGCCCCTGGGGCCCCTTTCGGGGCATCCTCGGGGAAGTGCACATTGACGTAGGCGTGCCCTTCCGGTTGCTTACCCCGACGATCCTTTCGGGGTTGTGAGGCCTTGGCCTCAGTGGGGCGTGTGCTCACGCCCCTGGAACTCTGCTCCCCAGAGTACGTGGTGGATACCACGGATACTGGTCGTGAAGACGCGACCTCAGACGCGCCGCTGGCGAGGCGCTGGATAAGCCGGGGGGCGGCTGGAGCAGGAACATCTTCATAAGGGAGGATGTCCCGTCCTAGACCGGCCTCCCGGCCGGGGGCAGCAACGCTCGACTTAATCGAGCGGGAGGGCGTGTCCTCCACTCCTTGCCGACGCGCCCTTTTGCTGGAGTCGGTGTCCCGACTCGGGGGTGTAGTCTGCCGCTTACGACCAGCCAATAGGGCAAGGAGATCCATTTTGCGCTGAGCACGCATATGATCCATGTCGTCCATCATCTGGCAGATGAGGACGACTGCCTCCGCATCGCAGAGGAATGATGACTCTGCGGGTACATCGTACCCGTTATCTCCCAGACGTTGGAGAAGGGTAGCCAGGACTAAGTCCTGGTTGTGAGTGGGCTCGACAGCCCATGCTTTTCCTTTGTCGCGTCGAGGACACAACTCTTCTTCCGAGCTGGGCTCGGATTGGTGCGGCATTTCCAGCCGCTGTAGCAAGGAGAGCTTGGCCAAGCTCTCCGTTGGCGCATCAGCCGATGAACTGATGCTCCGTTCTGTATTGAGAGTTTCTGTACTCTCAATGGCCATGGTGGCCTGCACGAGGGATGCTTTGCGTCCCTCTAGATTGTCAATTGGTGCTGTGGTCGACAGGGAAATCGACCGGCCTCCCTTGGCTTGCGACTCATGCGAGTCGCTGTACTGGGGCATTGCGCCCCAAGCCCCCATCCAAGCCAGGGGGTACGGCATCATTACGGGCACACCACCCATCCCAGGGTAGTGCGCCGGGGCGGTAAACTGGGGAAAAGGATGTGTCCCCAGTTGCCCTGTTGCTGGTACGGAGGCAAGCTGCCTCCATGCCGACGCTGCTTGGAGGCTGACTAGCCTCCCGTAGGCCTGTTGCTGGAATTGGCCCTCGGTGTGATGTGGCGCATAAGCGCCTGGTACTGGTTGTTGGGGCTGATAGCCGCCCACAGGTGCGGGAATTGGCCCTCGGTGTGATGTGGCGCATAAGCGCCTGGTACTGGTTGTTGGGGCTGATAGCCGCCCACAGGTGCGTTCTGGGGCATGAAGTTGCCCTGCATGGTTTGAAGTGGCGGATAGCCACTGATCACCGGCTGCTGCGGCAGGTAGCCCGCCGCTGGTGGTTGCTGCTGCTGTGGGAAGCCCACAGCTTGTTGCGATTGTCCCCACTGGGGCGCATTTTGGGTCAGCGGGGGAGCCATCTGCCCCCCCCTTCAGCCGACGGTAAGACCGACGGCGTACTCTCAAACTGCTGCTGCTGTAGCTGCTGCTGCTGCTGGTCACTCAAGTCCACGGGCATGCTGTCCATGGTTGGGGAAAAAAAGCGAAAAAGAAATTTCGCCTTTTAAGACGTGTTTCAGCCACAGCTGCTGACCAACTCAGCCAAGCCGTGATAAAAAAGCGAAAAAGAAATTTCGCCTTTTAAGACGTGTTTCAGCCACAGCTGCTGACCAACTCAGCCAAGCCGTGATCGGCACTGCCGATCAAATTAAGCGCCGGCATGCTTACTTAATTGATGTGGGCGCTTAACGCCCTTCAACTCCAAATAACGGTCAAGTGCCGCTAACTTGGAGCAATGGGAGTGTGGCTCCCATGTTGTGTCCCCCAGGGACCAACGTACCTCAAACTCGAGCGTGTTACGCTCAGTCCACCGGTGCCCAATTATGCACTCGACGAACCATTTGTCATTGTCTCGAGCCCCAAAATCATAGGGGCCCGGGGTTGCCCTGTTAGGGAACAGCGCATCGTCAGACGTGCTGTAAGGTCGCAACAGCGACACATGAAACTTAGGAACGATGCGTCGTTCCTGTAATGCCAGAGGCAACTCCAGCACGTAGTTGGAGGTACTTGGCTCTGTGTCTAGGACGCGGTATGGGCCTACCCATTTCGGGCAGAGTTTACTCGCCCGTCTCTTTGGGAGCTTCAGATTACACGTTGACAGGTAGACCAACACTCCTACTGCTATTGGCGGGTCCGCTCGCCTACAGTGATTGGCGTTTTTTGCCTGGAAGACTCGCGCCTCTATGATGGCGTCATGCACTGCCACAATGTTCTCCAGGGCCTGCCTGGCGAACTCGACAACTCCGCGGTGAGCCACCGTATCAGCGCGAACTTCGTGCAGCATGGAGGGCAAGTACCCTCCGTTGAGTTCAAAAGGCGCATACCCTGTGGTGTCCGAGATACTCGCGTTTATTGCAAACTCAGTGAGTGGACACCAGTCCACCCAGTCCCATTGGTCAGGGTGAACAACTGCCCTCAGAATCTGACCTATACTGCGGTTAGCCTGCTCTGTCTGCCCATCCGTTTGAGGATGGAAGGACGTCAACATGAGGAGTCGCGCTCCTAGCAGTTTGTGGAGTTCTCTCCACCATTGAGACGTGAACTTCGAGTCACGGTCGCTCACAATGGTGCTAGGCAGCCCATGCAGCCTAACAATCTCCCTCAGGTAGATCCAAGACAGCTCCTTAGCCGTCAGCGTAGTTCGCACCAGTATGAGGTGCACCACGCTCGTCATGCGGCATATGACTATCCAGAGGTAATCGAACCCTCTGGACTCGGGAAAGGGATCTACGAAGTCCATTCCGATTGAATCCCAGGGTTTCACCGGCATGGGTAGCTGGTGTAGCTTCCCGGGAGGGGATCTAGGGGGCAACTTTGCCCTCTGACACGCTGTGCATGAGGAAACTTAGTCACTTCCTGGGCCATACGTGGCCACCAATACCATCTCCGGATGTAGCCCAATGTCCGGGCGGCACCAAAGTGCCCCACCAGGGCATGGGCCTGGTCCAAGACCCACGTAACAATGGTTCGCGTACGGGGGAGGCATACCACTGCCACCCCTTGACGGTTCTCTGTCGTGATGAGTCCACCAGGCTCATGCCTGAACCGAGGATGGTCGTCAGGATTGGCGATTATCTTGGCAAAAAGAGAATCATCGCCATAGTCCTGCACCACCTCCTGCTGGAAGTCGTCATTGACCAGGCTAGGAGGCTGGGATGAAGGAGAGAATCATCGCCATAGTCCTGCACCACCTCCTGCTGGAAGTCGTCATTGACCAGGCTAGGAGGCTGGGATGAAGGCAATTCGCCTTCGAGCATCTCCGCAAGCGTAACGGGTACATCGTGGCGCTCGTGCTCCCTAGTGGACGCTGGGTCCACAGCTTCATGCTCCTTGAGCAACTGGGCGGCTACGTCCCGCTCTTCACGCTGCTCTCTGAGGCGAGTGCTTCGCCTCCATTCATCGTCACGCATAGCGCGTACTTCCAGGACATGCTCCCTGAGCTCCTGGTATTGGTGGAGAGGTAAATCCTCTCCATCAGGGTCTATGCGGCAGTCTGCCTGCACATACTCATGAGGCTCGTGAGCCTCCCCAACTACATCACTCTCAAAGTAGCGCGACAAGCAGTCTGCCACTTTGTTGAGTTCACCTTTAACATAGGTGATGTTGGACTGGTATCTCAACATGTAGTCTATCTACCGCCACTGACACGGCGACAAGTTCACCTGAGTTTTAAAGAACTCAAGGGCCTTGTGGTCCGTTATGATGTGGATGGGGTATCCCATCAGCTTATCCTCCCATTTGAGGAGGGCCTCGAGTATGGCAAGAGTCTCCAGCTCGTGCACCACATAGTTTTGCTGGGCCGTCGTGAACTTCTTCGACATGAACCCTGCTGGGCGGCACGTCTGCCAGCTGCTTCCCTGGCCGTACATGGCTCCGACGCCTGTCTTGGACGCGTCGCAAATGAGCCATATCGGCTCGTCCCGTCTAGGGTCAATTGGTCGAATCACTGGAGTCTTCGTACAGATCCGTTTGACCATCTCGAAGCACCGCTGGTGCAACGGCCTCCAATTGAACAGTGACCCGTTCTGCGTCATGGCCATAAGTGGCCCAGTATAGGCTGTGACATCGGGCAAGAAGCTCAATATGTAGTTGACAAGGCCAACAAATCGTTGGATGTCATTGTAGTTTCAGGGCGTGCGCCACTCCCGAATACGATCGAGCTTGTCCTGATCAGGGTGGATACCCCGCTCATCTATGACATGCCCTAGGCAGTCTATACTCTGAGCGTAGAGCTCACATTTTTTCCACTTCAAGTACAACTTATACTTGCACAGTCGTTCGAATACGACTCTGAGGTGCTGCTCATGCTCCTCCATAGTATCCAAGTAGATGAATATGTCATCTAAGTAGACGTGCATGAAACGTCCTATTACGTCTTGGAAGATAGAGGTCATTAGCCTCTGGAAAGTTGCTGGAGCATTGCAGTCTCCAATCTGCATTATATTGCTCATGAATGTACCCATGATCGACGCAAATACGGTCTTGGGTACGTCCTCGGTGCGAATGCGCACCTGCTCGTAAGCGTCAGTAAGGTCAATCTTCAAGCGATACTTCGCCCGAGCCACATCTTCCCGGATCACCTCTTGATCTGGTAAAGGAGTTACATCCTTTATGGTATTGTCATTGCGCTGACGTGCATCAAGAGCTGTTTGAAGGGTTCCATCCTTCTTCGGGATGCACAATAACGGTGCAGCTTGAGCGGTGGTGCATGGGGACCACCATTGAGCATTCAAGTAGCGATTAGTTTTATCGCGTAGTTGCTCCTGGAGGGCGCGTGGGCAGCGCAGCAAGTGGTACTTGTACTGCTTGTTCTCGTCTATGAGATTAATCTCATGGTTCACCTCCCGCCATGGCAGGAGCTCCTCCTTGGTCCCATTGACCATGTCGGCAAATTCTTCTTGCCATTGCTGCCGCAACCAAGGAATATCTTCCTCACGAAGGCTTGTTGCCTTCTGCTTCCCCTTCATGCGTACCGGGGGAAGTACTTCCACCATCTCTGAGGGTGGTCGAGGCGGCGGTGCATACTGCTCGTGCATTGCGAGCACTCGATTGACACTGTCATCGGGTATATGTAGTCTCAGCGGAGCACCCGCTGCCGCTGCCTTATAAGCCATGAGGCTTCTTCCCTCACGTACAAGCGAGTACGCTACGGACACCTCGTCTGGGGCTGGCTGGCGATACGCTGGTTTGATGGTCATCCGTCTCTGGTGCGCATTCTGCGCACACGTGGCTGCCACCAGCTCGTTCTACTCTTGCGGCATTTGGGGGTCGTATGCCCAGTCGTACTCCGGCAGGGGGGCTGGTCGCTCCCATAGGGACCGTGTGTCCCCCTCTACTGAGGCTTCCGCCTCTCGGATGCTGTCTTTCAAGTCTTCCAACTTGACTCGTGAGGACGTAGGTGGACATACATCCACTGAGTCCTCCCGTCATCTCGCCTTTCAATGGCGTTTGTCTGGAGGCCTTGCACCTCAAATCTCAGGAGCGATTAGTCGCTCATTGCTCCTCTTGGAGGCTTGATACTCCTCCTCGCTCATTATTACCACATTGTGGTCTGCGCTCAGTCCAGGCATAGCCTGCACTTCCTCCTCCACATCCTCCACGGCCGGCACTCTGCGCCGGCCAAGTCATGGAGAGTCCTTGCATTTCTCCGTAGTGCAATGACGTCACAGACAATTATCAGTGTCGTCTGCTGTAGCTCGTTCAGCTGGGATCGCTTTCCCATTCACTAGTACCTGACATTGGTCAAAGTCTAGTATGACTTTGTTACGCCGCATGAATGGTGTTCCCAGTATCATATCGTAGCAATCAAAGTTCGCTACATCCATGTATTCCCGGCTACGTGAGCCCGGTGTTTGGACATTCACATTTGTCCCATACTGCACCATGGCTCGGCTCCCTACGGTGCCCAGCTGTAACGCCAATGGCGTATCCAACTCCTGCACGGATATTCTGTACACATGGGCGAACTGGGGCGTTATGCCCGATGTGGTACTCCCAGAGTCCCATAGGGTCCATGCCTTGTGGCCGTCTACATCCACATACGAGACCAGGCACTCCTTGTCTGCTCGTTTCAATGTAGGGCGCTGCAAAGTGCCCTCTGCACGATGAAGGGTCACCTTCTTCATCCGAACCACGTTATTCCGTTCGGGATCATTTGTGGACGGCCAATCCATCATCGCCGCTAGGCACTCAGAGTCGCTGTCGCGACTGTAATACTCATTGTTGTAGACGTCGTCATATATGTCGACTGTGACGTACTCCTCCCCCTCCACGACCACACTCTTGGGCTCGGCGCCCGATGCCTCCTCTGGGGGCTCCTGGTTGTTTGTGGGGTGCTCTGCCTCAGAATCGGCAGATACGTCTCCATCACTCCCACTCGCGGCTGCAGTATGTGCAGCTCGAAGGTGGGCGCGGGGTGTATACCCCTTACTCAGGGTTCCTGGCTTCGCGGGGCAGTTGGTAGCGTAGTAGCCAGGTTGGCCACACGTGAAACAAGTCCCCGTCTGACCTGGTGGGTTGGCCGGTTTGAAGTCCGGCCTTGGTTTAGGACGTTCTCTGTCCGGTGCTCGATCTGGGCATGGGCGGCTCTGCCCTCGGTTTGCAGCAGGGGTTCTGCGCACAACAAACCGCGTGTTGCGGTCACGGTCCAAATCGGTCTTTTTGGCCAGGAAGGTCCCCACATGCTGACCCCGTGAGGGTGTCCCACCAGGCGGTAGTCGCCTGGGTCCCCCTTTGTGTCCACTCCGATGTTCGTAGTGGTTAGCAGTCTTCAGAGACTGCTCATACCGGATGGCATATGCCACAAATTCTTCCACATCGTTGACTTCTGGGGACAATCCGTCCTCACGTATCAAATAGCGGTGCATGTCCACTGGAATGCCATCCAAGAACGTTTCGAGCATTGTATACCCGTCCGGGTATACTGCCATGTTCTGGGCATGGTCATTAAGGGTATCATAGAACCCTTGTACTCCCAACTTCTCGGTGTACTTGGTGGACTGGAAGTCCCGCCTTGCATCCTGGAGCATTGAGGGGTGTACGAATTGATCGTACAGTCCTGTAAGGACTCCTTTGAACGTCCAGTCATATTGGACACGGTTGACGTGCAGTACTGCCCGTCGAAACCATCCCATGGCCTCTCCGGCCAAGAACTCAGGAAAAACGAAGATTTGTTCTCATTCCATATGGTCGCCTCCGTATAAGCACATGGCAAGATGGGTGCATACATCCATCGCCCAATCTTCCAGGTCGCTGAACTTGGACGTGCCCGTATAGGCGCGAATGTGCCTACTGTCTGCTTTACACAGCTTCACTCCATCCGGTAACTGTAAGGTTACGCCCAGGGCATCATCAACTACTCAATGCAGGCGATCGTGCATGGCTTCACGATGCATTCGAATGGCCTCCCGCTGACCCGGGGATCTAGTCGCCAAATCAGCGGCATGGGGAAGTGACTTCCCTCGTCCACCTTGCGGAGGACGTCCCGAGCCTCCTCGACTGTGGGCATAATTGCCCTTGTCTTGAGGAATTGACCTAGGGCCATCATCCCGGCCGTTACCAGGGACATCACGTCTCGTGGCACCATCTCAATCGAGGAAGTCTCCTCGATCATGATCGTTGCGCCGCCCTGGAACTGGAGAAGCTTGATTCTCCTGACCCTGTGTGACGAATTGATGACGCATCTCATCAATAGGCTTAGTGCCCTCAAATACGATGCCTTGATCGTCGATAAGGGACTGTCCTTTAGTCCTGAGGTCGCCATTGCGCATACGTTGATACGCGACTCTGTCGCTCAACGTTTTGGCCATGGGCACGCGCGGCATCATAGATGCCTCGCTCTCCACCTTGAGCACGGTACTATCGTGCCCATCCGGACCTGACATATCTGTCCTATGGTCGTGGTTACGCATGTGTGGGGGCTCCTCACGCCACCCTTGTCCTGCTGGAGTATAAAAAGTACTCACCGGTCTTACTTCGGGCACTTCTTGCGCCCGTGCTAGTGCCTCCACTAGCTCGATTCCGACGTCTTGATTGCGTCATGCCGAGCATTCCTCGGACATGTGGCTCCAGGGGGTTGAGACCCCCGATTGCCATGTGGCCTTCCGCTGCACATACATTTGCAGCTCCATCGTGAGCACTCTCACCATTAAATCAGTATATTTTGTACTGAATACATTGGGCACTTCATGCCCTTGTCGTCTAAGTGCTACTATATGGGCTGACGCGTAGCGCTCGAGTCGCGCTTGGGTGGTGTATTTCATCACCTCTGGGTGCAAGTCCCAGAACACCCGCAAGCGCACGGTGTACGCAGTTTTCAGCCGCTGCTCCTCTGCTCCGGCGTCGTCGTCACTTGACAACTCCATCACCTCCTCTGGAAGCTCTACAACCTCCGGAGCTTCCTCCACTGCTGGTGTGCGTGGCAATCGGTTTTCCGCACGGGATCCTTCAGGCCTTGCAGCCTCCTCCGGTACCTCCTCTATGCGGGCTTCCGCCATTTTAAAAGGCATTGAGCCCGCAGTGGACCGCCTGGTCCCGCTACTCCAGCTCGCAGGGAGGGCTCTCCCAGTCCGTACTGATGACTCGGCGTCTCCTGGGGCGCCATAGGCACCGGTTGACTGTCGGCCATCCTCCGGGGGTCCTTTGGAAGCCAATCGGCTAGACCGTCGCAGTCCTCCTGGCAGCTGCGTAACTGGGGGCGTTAATCCCCTGGGCATCTTGTCCTGGAGGCGTTGCGGACCGTCCTGCTGTGAGCTTTCAGCTCTCCGGGCCTCGCTCTCATTTCCGGCCAGGTTGGTACTCTGACCTCGGTCTCGAGCCTTGGGTCTTACCTGACCCGCATTGGACGCTGATGCATCCTGGATGTCTGCTGGGTCTCCCCGTAGGTCGTGGGCATTTCGCCCGCCGTCAGTGGGCACTGCAGGTATGGGATTACTCATCTGTCTGCTGGGTCTCCCCGTAGGTCGTGGGCATTTCGCCCGCCGTCAGTGGGCACTGCAGGTATGGGATTACTCATCGATCTCCTGTTTGAAATTTGCACAGTGTGGCTGTGCAAGAAGCTCGAGAAGCTGATAGAGTTCTGTCAACGAACTCAGTGACCCTGTTTGAAATTTGCACAGTGTGGCTGTGCAAGAAGCTCGAGAAGCTGATAGAGTTCTGTCAACGAACTCAGTGACTGACGTCGGATGCTAGGCAATAGATCCTAGCTGGCGGATTCAAAAAAATGTAACGAAGTTACGAAGTTTAGAGAGCTTAGTGTGCACACACGACACTGAATCAGACCAGACCGGTCTATTGACAATGTAGTATACACAAAAGTAAGCTGCTTTGTAAGCAGCTGGTAAAACTATTTATAATAATGTAAACTAATATTATATTATAATAAATATAATATAATATAAACTACTCTACAGTAAGTAAAGCTATGTGGCCAACGCCACATAGCGGACTACGCTACATTTTCCCAGATGTGTCACATGTGACACATCGTGGCCTGGAGTTTAGAATTAGCAGCTCGACAATGTTTGATCTTTTTGACATGTTCTGAGAGTGCACGCCCAGTCATTCTGTTGTAAGAATGCCAAATCCAGAAAGAAGTGTGTGTCCAAGAGCTCAAAAGGAGGTGAGTTTGTCTGTTGATCATCTTATGCATGAGAGTTGATCAACATGAATGTCACACTGATTCCCTCAATCTCTTCAACTATGTGTTTCTCCTCCATTTCTTATCCATTTGGCTTGTTGTAGTGACTAAAATCATGTAAAAAGATGTCAGCAAGATAATTAGCTACTTTCAAGGACAGTCTCTGTGCTCTTTGATATACAGATTACAAATTACATCTTTAGATTTGTCATTTTTTGACTTTTCACACCTTGTTCATCTACTCATTCCATCAAATCGTTGAGGATTGCTCTAAAACTTGTACAGTACATAGTAATAGTGCATATCTAGGTGTTCTGTAACTTTGAAGGCAATCTGTCAAGAATTGCACATGTTTCTCTATGACTGGGAAAAGGAATACCTGTGGGAAAAGGAGTGCCGGAACACTGTATAATGGATTTCTTTTACACTTTTTTCCAATCAAAATACCTTCCAGTGCCAGCAGTGAGTTTCCCAAATGTCTTTTTAAAACAGCTACCATTCTGAATGCGATTATGTATAGACAATTTCTCGGAACTTAACCAATCTATTGAATCAAAAATTTCTTTGCTTATCCGGGAAGGGGAATTAATTCAGGGGTAGAAGACTGATGACCAAAGATCATCCTTAAAAAGCCGTGATAAACTTGACAGTTTTCACGACATTTGTTACGTACATCCAGAATTGGCGGCTTCCACTAGCGATTGTCATGGACATTACTCAGGATACTGGCTCGAAATCGAGCGGGAGAAGCTACTTGAGCAGATTCAGATAGTTGCTCTGTCAGAGAACCACATCATTATCTGAGCTTCCTTTCGATGTTCTAAATTGCAGACCTCTTACCTGCCATGTGGCGTGAGTGTCTTGATGGACGTAGACTATAAAGTTGCAGGAGTCGGGGCCCTTCTCGAACCACATTCAAGCTATTATGGATCTCAACGTGAGCCCTCAGCATCTTCCGAACTTATACCCGCTAGCTGGCAGAAAAGTGCGATTCGAAACCTTACAGGTATCCACATTGCATATAATACGATGGTCGCGTATTCAACCACCACATTAGTTGCATGGAGGGACGCCATTCATTGATCCTACGACAAATGCGAAGGGCATTCCTATCTATCAGGCGGCTGCTTTTACCTTTGACTCTGTAAGCCAACTTCGCGAGCGACTCAGCGTTGCTACGGGAGGAAAGTCAAATCTCTACACGTGCGTTATCTCCAATAAAACAGAATATTTGCACCGACCGTCCACGCAGACGCATAGGAAACCCAACTGTCGAGGCTTTTGAAAGGCGAGTAGCGGTTTTAGAAGGTGGAGTCGCTGCTGTTGCAGTGTCCTCAGGACAAGCTGCGCAATTCATCGCCTTGACGACCCTAGCACAAGCTGGGGACAACATCGTAGGTGAGCCGTTAGTGTTATTTGTGATGAAATCCTACATCTGTACTGAGTAATGCAGCATCTTCGCTTCTCTATGGTGGAACTATCCATCAATTTAGAATCCTCCTGCAGCGATACGGCATTAGTGTCAAGTTCGCCAAGGGTAATGATCCAGTGTCGATGGAATCGCTGATTGACGACAAGACCAAGGCTATTTACTGTGAAACTATCAGTAATCCACGCTTCAACGTGCCGGATATACCTGTAATCGCTGAAATTGCCCATCGCTACGGAATCCCTCTTGTCGTCGATAATACTTTCGGTACATGTGGGTTCATTGCAAGGCCCCTCGAGTTGGGTGCGGACATTCTGGTCGAATCCGCGACAAAGGCTCGCTTTCTTAAACATGTATGTATCCCAAGTATCACTCATCATTTATAATCCACAGTGGATCGGGGGACACGGGACGACTGTTGGTGGTGTCATCGTTGACAGTGGTAGGTTTGACTGGAGCAAATCAACGAGGTTCCCTACTTTCAATACTATTGTTGAAAGTAACGACTCCCGACACGGCATTGACGCCTTGGTTGGACATACGTTTTACGAGGTACTTCAACACTTTTCGATCCGTCGCGTATTCGCTCACCATCGAACTCGGTCAGGTCCTTGGAGAAAAATCTTTGACGACTATGATCAGACTTGACATTCTTCGTGATCTCGGTGCCTGTCTTGCTCCGCAGTCTGCTTGGCTCTTAATCCAAGGTCGTAAGTGAGTCAGTTTACCCCTATCGTTCAAAAAAATCACATTCCTCGAGTGGAGACACTCTCGCTTCGCGTTGAGCGGCACCTCTCGAATGCGTTGGCGCTTGCAAAGTATCTCGAATCCCACCCAAAAGTTGCATGGGTATCCTATCCTGGCCTTCCATCACATGAGGACCATGAGATTGCGAAGCGACTGCTCAAAGGCTTCGGCTGTGTGCTGAGTTTCGGGGTCAAGGGTGGCCGCGGCGATATAGTTGTGGAAAACTTGAAGCTCCATTCCCATCTCGCCAACCTAGGAGATGTCCACTCTCTCATCATATATCCGGCTTCTGTGACCCATGGTCAATTGACCGAGGAGGAGCGTCTTGCTGCCGGTGTTCCGCCAGATATGCTACGGGTCAGTGTCGGCACAGAGCACATCGGTGAACTTTCCATTCATTGTCCTCGATGACCCGTAGCTGAGGCTGCACTTGAGTAGATGACATTATAGAAGACTATGAAATTGCTTTTTCGTATCTCGATGGATAGGGAGGGAAAGTTGGACGTTGGAATACTCTTTGTTTGTCAGGACGTTGAAACCCTCTTTGTTTGTTGATCAGATTAGTTGGAAATCAATAAGTACTAGTTTCTTAGATTAACCTTTAGACGCCACCAATCCATTCTTTTCTTCATGGTCTCTGCCGACTGCCTTAATCTCGATGTACTAGGAGTGATTTGTTTCTTTCTCAATAACAATGATCTTGCGGCAGTTGCGCTGGTCAGCAAGTCCTTTCTGGCTGGAGCCATTCCCACCCTCTACAGGACTCTTTCTTTCCGAGTTCACCATGCGAAGCGGTATCCGAGTGTGAGTAGCAAGAAAAGACATCGTTCTCGTATCACCAACGATTTCTTATAGGTATCTACTTCCTTTGCGACGATTTTGGCGCATCCGGACCTAGCAATACACGTTCGCAATATTGGTATGCACACTGCAGCTTCTTTCCAAAATTACTAATGAAGAGTCAGATATCCGTATTACGCCTCTTTTGATGAACAAGGTCCATCCAGACTTTATTCAAGAATGTACACGCACTTTGGAACTCTGCAACAACCTCCGATCTTTTATGTACTCGTCAAACTCTGTTGCAATTCCTGCCATTCTACCTATGCTTCAAGGCAAGGAAGGCCTGAAGAAGCTTAGGATCAATGCGAAGTTATCGACGGCCCAAGCTTCCATGTTGCTCAAACTCAATAACGTGGAGAAATTGGAGTTAGACAGCGCATCGTGGGAAGTATTGGCCATCCTTCCTCGATGGGTGGAAAGGATACAGCAGACGTTGACGAGCTTGACTATATTCGTTTGTCTTACCCCTTTTTCTTGTTCCTCCGAATCTCATCCTACTAGATGTCAATGAATTTGAATTCTCAAGTTCTTGAGATGACGTTGAAACAACTTCCTCGGCTACAAGGCTTGCACGTAATGTGCCCCAACGTCAGTCACACGGAGATACTCAAGCTCGTAACCTTGACACCGCTTTTAAGGAGTCTCGCCTTTACCGTCACAGTCAGTCGGTAGTTTACCTGTAACCCATCGTAACTGACCACATCAAAAGGAGACAACACAACCGTTCGACAGTCCTTCGCCACCGCCTACCCTCGTCCACCTCCGTCACTTAGCTCTTGATGTACGATTGTGCTTTACCGCAAGTCCATCCACCCCTACGACGCTTCTTAGTGTCCTCACAGTCCTTAAATTGGCGTATGCTTCACTCACGTCCATCACACTCAGGATTCGAGAGCTCACTACTGAAGCCGGTCATGCTCTTATGCTCAAAGTAGTTGAGGACCACGCCACCACACTTCGTCGTCTCACCTTCGTCGCCTCCGGCGTGGAGAGGCGCAGTATCTCGGCGGTATGCAAGAGGTGCTGTTCTCTGGAAGTCTTGAGTATGCCGCTGCCTTTGAAGGAAATCGTGTGTTTGATATCTGTGTTTGTAATGTCATGAAATCTAATTTCGGGAATTCCAGTTGGCGTTCGCCAAAGTACTTGCCTATTCTGCGACCCTCCACACTTTAGTCGATGGAGACGGGCATATTGCACATGGGTCACGACCTGCTCTCAATATCAAGAACGTCGGATTGCTCATGCAACGAGTGCCGACCCTCACACGCATTATTGATGATAAGCGGCTTTGGATTGTGCGTTTTCCATTGACTTTCATATGTGGTCAAACCATTGAAGCTCGTTATGTAGAGACAACAAGACGCTCGTGGACAGCTGAGAATAAAGCTGGAGCGTCAGACTGTCGAGCCACGGATTCAGTGGTTCATGCCAGCTACAAAGCTTTGATATGATAGCATTGCCTATATTCAATGTTGTCTATCCGACTGCTGAGTGCTATCATGTGTCGCGAAGATTTGGGATTCCGCAATACTGATGGACTGGGTCTGATCTCAAGGATCATGATCTGAAGCACTGTAATTCATATCAGAGACAATAGCTCAGTATATTTATTTGGGAGGAAATCCACTTGACCCGATGATCAATCATTGGGGAGGTATACCATGATGCATCCAATTCTTGCCGGTGGAGTCCGCAGATTTCTGCCAAACCTTACAGTACGTTTCATAATTTCAGACCCCTTGGACTTCATCTTGTTTTGTCTGGTCCCCTGGTTCTCGAGAATATGTTATCTACCCTCTGGTTCTAGTTCCATTGCCTACCGTTATCGACCTGTGTATTCTCGACGTCTTGAAATCTATAGCTCCAGCTGTTCTCATGCCTGTTAAGTCTCGTGATCTTCTTATACCTCTTGATACTCTGCCGAAAAATGGCGTCTCATGATGGAAGACAGTAACGACACGTTCAATCTCTGATAGAGAAATGCAATTGTCCATATCAAACAACCCGTCCTGTACCAGAAGGCTCAGCTTCACCATCAGAACTGCTGAAGCTCACATTATCAGATCGACCCCTTTCTCCTCGCTTCCGTACCCTTTATAATGACGTTCTCAGGAAATCCATCATGTCGTCAACTTCAAGGCACAAAAACCAGGAACACGACACTCAAGGACACTCATTATCATCTTTCCGCAGCATGCTAAGTAGCCAAAAAGGTCGTGAACCTCAATCGTGACATCGAAGTCTACACAGTTCTCAGAATCTTGCACAAGTATTTGGCAATATTAGATGAGCCTCTTGTTCCTCATTCTACGCTCGTTTAATCCCATTCAGGGGCAGCAGAATAATTTGTGCTTAATCTCTGGACATGACCGAACAGCGTTTGTTTCCCCCGCCACGTAATATCTGCTTTCATCTTCAGAGAGCAGATCACTGAAGATGACAAGGTAACTGCGATTGCATGTACGAGGTCTCTGAATGGAGTCCATGCGAAGCCAAAAGCTTTCGAGGTTTTTTTACTGACTCCATCTATACGCCAAGCAATGTCTCATGTATGTTTGCATAGAAACCATGATTGTGCATCGACTGAATACCCAACAAGAACTTGACCACTTGCACTTGAATCAATTGAATTGAGTGTGAGTCTGAAATGATCGTTGGAAAGGAACAAGCCAACCTATCAAAAACCATTGACGATTAACATGCCACCACAATAGTGAGGTTCAAGCATTGGAACATACAGATAGTGGATTGCATCGGCCTGACAAGATATATTTGACCAACCTCATGGAACTGAATCCGCCTTGTCCAGTGCTACGGTCGATATCTGTATCATACCACAAAATATAGTTCCCGTGAGCCCAAGCAACAGTAAATGAAGCGTTGTGGCCTGTGAATTAATGATGCTATATGTATTATCCGACATTTTGATAATGAAATACAATACCTGTTTGGGAGACCTAGTTGAAGATCGAACAATACGCGCAGGTCCATCAAATAGCTCCACGAGAGGTTGAGCAGTTTGTGGTGGTGTCATTGCCGACAACAGCCTAAGGTGCGCCGTTGGCCGTGATCGAGTCGAAGTCCTTCTTTTGAACGAGGGATGTGTTGGTCGAGCGGGACCATCAATAAGAAGTGGCGGTGGAAGTCTGAGAGATTTAGACGTGGATCTGGAAGGGATCCTGGAGCATGCGGAGGCGTCAGAGACCAAGTTGACACGACTGCGAGTGGTGAAATGGAATCGGCCTCCTAACCGGGCGGGCGCATCAAAAATATCCACGATCGGAAGAATAGGAAAGGTCGAAGTGGAGTGTGGTAGGTTGCTGGCCTCACATGAAGATGCGTGAAAACCTCTTTTGGAAGGTCCTGCTTCGCTATTGCTGGACATATGGGGGACGGATAATTGGAGTCAAGGCTTTATCACGGTCAGCCGAGATTACTTCGGGGGAAATCGGGGAAGAGTCGTGCATGAGCACTTGATGAGGTACGGTTATAAGAGTGACCGGTCAAACCTTTCTGCAGGATATAACGTGATATCTGGAATACAAATATTGCGCATCAACGAAAAAAACGTCAGATGACGGTGCGGCAAGGTGGACGCCACAGTTAGACTGAGTACCGAGTCTGCTTTCGCTGTGGCCTGAGGTACTTTAACGCTATATGGAATCTTATCACTGCATATAAAGCAGTGTAGGACAGGATCCCACCGGTAAGTGATACGTCCACGCGCCAAAGTGGCATACGTTGGGAACGCAACGAATGCCGTAGCCACTATGGCTGAAGAGAAGAAAATGCTTGCCGGACAACGGGCCATGAAAGATGCTCGGCGTCCGCTAAACGCCACCCGAAAAAAAATCTCTTGTACAGGCTATTGATTTCTGCGGTTCTAAATCATCAAGTGATTAGCGGTACAACATCCGTGTGTCCTATTCATGTCTTAAAGAGCTTCAGCGATCGCTGAAAATGTTTGTGAGAGCTTGTTAAGGCTGAAATACTTTAGACCGATCTTGAGATTAGGATGAGGGTTGATGCCAAAAACTATGTCAAAGCGCAAAAATAATCTAAATACGTTGCAGTAAATGTTAGAGAAGTAGACGCGAGAGGTGCGGGAAGACACGAGAGAACACGCAAATACGACACAAGAAACCCCCTTGAGGCCCACAGAGACGCATCGAGTGTGACGACATTCACAGTCACGACGACGAAAATTTCATCCCTTGGATTTTCAAATTATGTTAACTTTGTGTGTAGGTGTTAGGATCTGAGGGCATTATCTGCAGACACCGTGACCTAGTAGACTTTAAGAGTAAATGACTCGTAGAAAGCAGACGGAATTGTGGAATCGATTGCTATGATAATAAAATTACTCCTGAAGATAATTACAACATAAATTGCATTGCAACACTCCTGAAGCCCACCCAAGTGATTCATAAATTCCAGTGGATCGTGTATTTGGCTACTCACGCCTCTAGTCTGCCAAGAAATCTGCCCAGATCTCGTCCATATGAAAAATGGCTACAATATGGCCTCCAGAGAATGTCTTAAGACGTGAGTTGGTGTATTGAGACGCGAGATATTGTCCCCATTCCAATGTGGTTGCATCATCCTCGGTACCAGCAACTATCAAAACCCTTCGCCCAGCTTTATGTTCTTCGTCCAGGCCTCCCAACTCAACACCCCATCCCCAATCGCTGTTAAGCACTTCAGGTGTGCTCAAAAATCCTTCCCAGGTTTTTTCAACACTTCTCCGATTATTCTCTGCCATCTCCCGAACCAACTGACCCTCCTCGTAACCGGTCTTACTGCGCCAAGTCTGATACATCTTCTTTTCCTCTTCCCCCATCTTGTCGAACAAGAATTTACGGATGAAGCCCTCTGCGCTCTCTTGACTAGATAGCTTCGACTGGATGACGAGCTTGGCGAGATGCTGAAGCATGCGAAATGGAATGAAACGAGAAGGCGGCCCAACAGAGATGTAATCCCGCCAGTTCATGCTACGTGTGTAGTTGAACCCCGTTTCTTTGTCTTGAAGGAAAGGCGGGAAAGCTCCAAGAAGAAGCATTCCTCTTATGTAGCGGCCCTGGGGAAACACTTGAAACGGAGCGCCATAAAGCATCTGTGCTGGTACAGTGCCGAAAGATCCACCAGAGATATAGAGCTCGAGCCCTGAGACTTCGGGATGTAGGTAAGTGAGTAGAGCAGAGATATCTTGAGCTATTGTGATGGAATACGGGGTGCCTGGAGAAGGGGGAGAGGTATTGCCATAGCCAGGTAAGGTCGGTGCAATGAAGTGTGCCCCTTTGGCCTGAAGTGCTGGTGAAAGGCGTCGAACCATGCCCACACTCAAAAGGCCCGTCAGAAAGATTACAACAAAGGAGCTAGATGTATTTCCACCGTCCTCGTAGGCCAACGTTCGACCATCTGGAAGGACAAGTAGCTTTTCCTTTGAGCTCATAATTTGTCACTTTTGGAGATGACTTCTGTTGTATAAATCTACTTAACAATTGGTCAAAGCATCCGCAGTACGCAGCAGATGTACAGTATTACCGAGTCAATGCCCCGTCGCCCGAAGCTCTCCGTCCTGGATCAATGGACCAATGCACGGTTGGACAGGTACTTCATTCCAGACTCTTGATGAGAAACAAATCAAAATACACAGCCACTGGGAGTCTTCCCCCATCCCCCATGCTCGATACAGAACTTTTTGTCCTAATGCTTGTTACTTGGGTTTTGAACCTCGATGCATCTCAAATATGACGTACTACACCTTGGTAGTCATTTCTCTGGCGAGGACTAAGCGCTGTACAACCTCGCAAGTTATGGCAGATAATTGCAAAATGCAAATGCTTACCAACTCGCCCCACTCGCGACGAACAACTGATCGCGAACCTTCAACACGTTGTACTCTGTCATCTCACTGAAGGATCCCTTGCTGCATCCACGTGGCTGAAAGCATGTCCCAAATTCTTTCTGATCGGTCTGGCGCGCCGTCTCGGTCCGTTTCCAAGGATTGTGGAGGTAGAACTTGTTTCAAGTCCACTCATAGTCCATGAGGAACACCTGACGGAGGTATAAGAACGACCGAAAGTCGTACTACTATCTATTCTTCCTCTCTCTATGATCTGCTCCGATCGCCAATCGGCGCCTGTCTCCTTACCTCAGTACGGCTTCAGTACAGATGTCGAATTCGAAACATTGGCAAAAAATAACCATTTTCTTTTCCGCGTTTACACTCCAAAGCCATCATTCCCTTCCTTCGGACATGCCGAACCGTTCTTTGTAGCTCCCAAATTTAACCAAAGGTGGAATCAGTCACCAGAGGAAATCGCAAAGTCCCCTTTGGACTACGAAGGTTCTGATCGTCATATTGGAACTTATGAAGATGTCGCGACACATATGGACTTTTTGACGAAATCAACGTCCCCGTATGTATCAGCGTCCTTCAGCTTTATCTGGTCAATCTGGGAAGCGCTTCGACGTTACCATTTAGGAGTTAAAAAGGATATTGAGATCGCAGTCATCGATGCCTCTGCAGTTTCCCGAAGAGCTGCGACTGCCGTACAGCTTTTACAAGCACGTACCTCCAGGTAAATTTGCAGCATTTGCACGCTACAGACGCCTGATTCAAGAATTATTATTAGCCGGCGGGCAGAGCACTGGAAATGGTATCGTTATGCTCAAGAATCTCAATCCGTCCTGGTTTATGGGCACGTATCAGCATCAGCTGTACTTAGCTCTATACCCTTGGTCCTTTTACTTGAAAAACTTCCATCGTACTTCTTTCGTCACGCTATATCCGAGTCGAGCGAAGGTCCTGGACTAACAGGCCTTGCGTGGGACTATTCGGAGAAGAAGCGGAATTTTCACAAGTTTTGTCGGGATATGTCTAATAATTTCTTGCAATCAAGCGAAGATAGACGATTGGAGGACACGACTGCAGGGTCTGTGCGTCTCGCAATGGCTTTCCTTCGCCCTTGGTTCCATCGCTATGTCGTTGATGACTTTCAAACAGCGACAGTCACCCTATGCGCTCTTGCCTTCAATATTGCGCAGTGGCCAGGTCAATGGTGGGCACAAGCACATTCGGAGTTGTGGAACCTCATTCGCGCAATAGTACTCTCACTCGCGGAAGAGGTACGCAAAGCAGAAGGCGTTCACCATTCTAAAGAAGTCGTACAACTTAAGGGTGTCGTTGTTGAACTGGAAAACGCCGTTGAGAAATACAAAAAAGAACTCAAAACAAGGAAAATCAGAAGACCTGCTCGTCTTCTGATGCCTCTCCTGATACCTCCTCCCCTGCATCATACACCCACTGATACACCCACTGACACGGCCTGGCGCACTTCTTCTCCCTTGACATTAGAACGGAAGGCTAAACTATCACCAGTGAAAACGCCCATAACGCCACCTACGTCCCCGATCGGTCCAGGACTCCGACAGTCTTTCCTCCCTCACTTGGATCTTTCAGTAACAAACCCTGATCAGGACTTGCCAGCTGAATCAACTTTGGTGCCGGCTGCAGCGATAAACCCGACTCCCCCTCCCCCTGAATCGCCTGACGACAGTGAAATTACCTTCATTATCGAACCGCCTTCTTCGGTGGAACCACAGAGCTCGCTTCCGTTTTCTGTGCTGGAGAATGATCAAGAATCCGCTCAGCCGTTTGTTGGTGTTCTGTCCAAGGATAGAGATGATGCACCGGTCCAGGACATGTCCATGGGTTGGTCACACCAAAAGAAACGAGTTGTGGTGCGTCAGTCTCCCACAATGGCTGAAACTGCATCTTGTCTCGTGACTGGATTCTTAATTGGTGCCTTTATTACATTATGTTTCCTGTCGCCACAGCGCAGGGCGCTGCTAACACATTTGACATGATTGCTCTTGAAACAAGGAATTGAATGACCCACAAATCAATGACGTTGTATCGATAATGCTACCTTGTATCTCAATCAAGTTCAAGTCAACTAAAATTCACACAACTTCGCTCCTCTGTCTATGTTGGGCTCTTCACCAGATTTCTTGGAAAGGCTTGTGTGTAATATTCTTGCCCTTACTGAGACAAGACATGGAACTAAGAATTGTAACCAAAATTGGAAGGTGCTCAAAATCGAGGGTAGCGTACCTGGGATAGCTTTCTGAATCGATGCAGATCCACAGGACTTACATCTATAAGTCAAGCACAATTTTATGCATTTGCTTCAATGAAATTATGTAATGCTCCACTCATTAGATTATGTGCGCTAGTGCTAAGTGATTAGTGCAAATATGCATCACCGCCGTATCATAATCGGCAGATGCATTCGAATGACAACATCGGCTACTCAGATCAACACAGGCCGAGACTAGTCAATCGAACACGAATCAACACGAGCGCGATCCGGAGAAAGGGTGTTTTCAGGTTTCCAGGATCGTGGGTGACGTGGTTATTCCTTAACATTCTCGTATGATCTGGTCCATCTGAAAAACACTACGGCACTGTTATTCCAACGTTCAGCAGGACATTGAGATAGCAGTCCCCTGCAGTCTCCCACAGGGACGTGACTGTCGTACGACCTTTACAGGCACGTTCCTCTCTGAAAAGCGCGCAGTCATTTGGATCAAGAATTATCATAAGGCAGCGGGCAGATCCCTGGAGATGGTATCTCGCTATGCTTAAAGAATCTCAATTCGTCTTGGTTGAAAGATAGTTAGTTGCCCTTACCTCAGTTCCCTCGATTTTTCTACTTGAGAAACTTCCATCATACTTTCTTTCGTCACAACATGCAAGGGGTTCTGGACTATCAAGCCTTGCACGGGACATCATCAGAGAACACCTGCTCATAGGATGAAATATTATGAACAGCATAGTGATAAGCGTTGTGTGGTATAGATATATAGCCTCTGGCCTGGTGTAGATGCGTCTAGTCCTGATTTCAATTATTTTGGTTTATGTTCCTTTCCTGACTCTATGTCCTCCATTTTCACGCGCTCGTACGGTTTTTGAGTTTCTTGATTTTTGACCCAAGTGTAGTATAACGAACCAAGTAGAATAGTAGCAATTGAAGTAGCACGCCCACTGAGATGGAGTTGGTTGAAGTGTGAATAGGTTGCCGAAAACAAGGGTACGTACCTTGTTATGATATCGTGGAAGAGCCACATTCCGAGGAGGGAAGCGGCAACGCCACGGACGGCGGAAGAAACCATGTGAGTAATGGGTGAGGTAACTTTGATCGACAGCAAGCTCGCAATACTCATAAGGAAACCAAGTACACCCTGCGAGAGGTCAGCCTGCCGCGCCAGTAGAAGGCAACAATTACTTGCCGTAATCAACGATCCCCAAAGAAATGTCGCTAGTATACCCATTGTCCCATCCGTGTTCAAACTTGAGGCCTCATTAGCGAAGAAAATCTCCGCGATACCTGGCCCTTCACCAAGGAGCAAGCAGATAGGCAATAATACGATGGCACTCAGAAGATTTGTGTACCACGAAAGGAGGAGAGCACTTCCGTCGACTACCTTGAGACTCTCCTTGATAACGACGGAATGGAGGGCAGTAATTCCAGAGCTAACGACACCGAAGAAGACACCAAGCATAGAGACAGAAGTGCCGTCAAGGAAAACACCAATGAAGAAGCCGATGGTGACAACGCTACATGCAACCAAGATCCGCAGAGATGGTATGGAGCGGAATGCGAAGAATGAAGTTACTATGGTAAAGGGAAGGACCAGCCCGCGAGCAACTTGATAGAACGAGGCGTCAACATACTTCAATGTGTAATTGCTGAAGCTACAGACAACGTGAGTCTGCTTGCATAAGCCAGCAGAATGATTCGCACCTGAGACCAATAATGCTCAAGGCGACCATTGAGACAAGGCCTTTGCAAATTTTGGGGTCGAACGTTAATCTATCTGGTAGGAGCCGGAGCGCGTCCGAGGCACTAAATAACGCAACCGCAATGACCAACTGCGTCCATAGGAAGAATAACGGTGCTGATGTCACGTTGAGAACCCATTTATTACTGAACAAGTTTTAAACGCTTTGAAGTGAATGAAGCGGTCGAGCTCACGCTATAACCATCTGCCACGAAGCATTAGTAAACATGGCTCAAGCTCCCATAGAGACAAAAAACTCACAGACAATGCAGCAACAAGATAAAACACGACAACCCCTGTCTAAAACAGCTGTCAGCAAGCGTCGAGGAACCAGCACAAATGGTCAAACGTACCACAAGGCCTCGTGAGGCGGGGTTTTCATTATGAGGCGCCATAGAAGTTGATGGGAGTTGTGCAACACAGTTTGACGAAAGGAATACAAGGGGGCTGCCGCTAAAGCAAACCCGGACTGCAAGGCTTTATGACGGCGAAAACGTTAACTCGTTAAACGTTGTACAGTGACTGTCACGGTAACAATTTCCATCACCTGAGGTTACTCGGTTCTTCTTTGATGTTAACATTACGAATCAGATCAATCTATCTAATCCGATCCCTCGAACTCTCAACTCCGTTTCAGCTCTTGCTGTGCCTCTTTCCTTGCTATCATCCCTCATGGAAAACATGGACGAAAGTGCAACTTGCGCAGTAAATACCCCTCAACCGTTTTTTCACTGAGCATATTTCGTTCACCAATGACATGGATTTACGGAATCATAATTTGTTGTTTACATAAAGCCAGGATCATTGAAAAGAAATTGTACAGCCCAGTCGACACCGGACACTGTCATGTAAACGTTACCCGTAAGATATCTGAGTGTAATACTTGCTCAGGAATAAAGTCAAGAATTGATGGTGTCCATAAGTCTCATAAAAGAGCGTTGTCGGATACTTTCGAGAGTAGCACGATGCGTTATCTGAAGTCCCAGCATCTGATTGAGTTGAAGTTGTTGTAGCGTTTTCAGGTCTTGCTGAGCTTGTGTGACCATCTGCATTTCCCTCTCAGCATTTTCTTTGGCAGATGCTACTGCATTCGTCACTTTATCCAGCATGGCTTGTACTGGAGCTGCTGGGAGGACGTTGCGCGGAAGGTCATATATCGGAAGGTTGTATTTCCTGAGTATGTGGTTTAGGTACTCCCATTGTTTCGAGGGTTCGAAAAGGAGGTCGATTCCGGTGATATCAATGAAGCCTTTTCATGTTATGGCAGGCATGGTAGGTGAACTTGGCACGGCCGATGAGCGCGGAAGGAGATGGTGCTCAATTGAAAATACATCAAAGACATTTCTCAAGGCTTTGTCTCTTTCAGATAGGACCTTAATATCCTGCGGGGTGAATGTCAATGAAGCTGGGTTTCCATTCTTCCCTATTGCACTTTTGTGTCAAATTTCCGATGGTTGTCGGAGGAAAATATGCTTACAATAATTTTCGTTCTCAGGATATCCCATGTCATCAAGAAAAAGTGACAACGTCTCCGGGATGAGTACTCCTGTATTTCCTGGGTCGAGATATACGAAGATTTCGTTTGCAAGGATTGCATAAATCGAAGATGGAGTCATATCGGGGAGGAAGAACGGCTGCCAACCGGATGGCACTGGTGATGTGTTAGGTGGATAAGCATTGTCTGGAGGCGAGATACGCAGAGATGGTGGTATGGGCGGAGGAGGCGAGCAATGAGCCCGTGTACTGTCCAAGAGGGTTGGGTTGAGAGAGACCGCAGCATGATTCGAAGCGGCGCATGAAATCGCCAAACGAGAGAGGAGAGCTCCTCCAAATGGGGTGTCCGCTCTTCATATACAGTTGGACGGCATGTTCAGCGAGGTGAGTTCCAGGCCGTTTTTCGCCTAGTGCGCAAGTCGCACAGAGGTCGAGATTATAACAGATCAAGCAGTGAACACGAGGGTGAATTGCATCGATGGACCGGGTGCAAGAATCACAGAAGAAGAGACTGAGGGCAGTTCCACATGCCATAGCAAATGCTTGGTCCAAGTACAATGAGACAGCAAGCACCGACTCTACTTGACGGTTGTCAGATGCTGAAGTACTCGTCACTTTTAACCCCATTAAATTTGGTTATCCGAGGATTTGGCAAGCTTGCGTGCTGAGTCATTCACAAGACATTTAGAGCGAAATTAATTGCTTCGAGAGTTTGTACACGTTGACTGTCGAGAGCAGCAGCAGTCTGAGATGCCTGAAACTGGGATACATAAATTTGCACCTGAAATTCCCTCCATGTCGCTCCCTATGTTCTGTTTGCCACCGTAACCGCATTACTCCATCCATCACGGCTTTCTTGAAGACGCGTGGAAGTTTTCTCTACCACTAGGGGTTATTGCAGCATGAACGAGAGGCGTAAAGAAGCCATGGCTAAGTTGAGAGGCGTGAAAGCATTGAGATAGGACGACTTGAGGCACATGTATACCAGGTCGCAAACTAAACAGGACCCTTCAGAGGTAATATGGGTTACATGCGGGGAACAGTCGAAGGGAAAGCGATTTTTACCATTCAATGGCTTCGCACTGTATCTCCCACCATCGAAATTCAGAAGGCCTCATCTCCCAGAGGTCTAGAAATTGATCAAAACGAAATGAGGTGAGACGGGTATACTTTGTCTCCGCACTTGACAGTTAGGCTCTGCGTCCTCATGTTTTCAAAGGGCGAAGTCCGATAAGCCTACTACGGTATACGGTCGAATTGCGTTGTTCGCACCGCTAAACACGGAAACGACGGGTTGGGGAAAATACAACATCTGGAGTAACAGCAGATAGGGATCCGAAGAGGCAGGCCATTCATGTATCATGCATCAGCCACATTTTAATATACAGGTTCCGCGCAACTTGCCGTGTGAGGACCGACAAGATTGGTGTGCTCATAACCAAATTTTGGTCCACAAATCCCTATCTTTTACACTGACTGAACTACACCCATTTTGATAATAATTCCAGCTGTGATTGATAGTAATTCGGACGCACGCAAATGTCCCAACGAGGCAGTATAACTTCTAGTAAATACCAGGCAACCGGTGCCTGCCCAGAATCGATATTCGGACTGTACGGGTAATTTTGCGACTGTTATCGAGACGTATCGATGCCTCCGAACAGAAAGCAAACTACTCGACAGTTGCCAAAAAATCGATGGACAAATCAGTTTACGCAAAAAATCGATGACCAGCTCACGGAGCTTCTCACAACTCTTGCGACGAACCTGCCAAAAACCTGGGACCTCCGTCATCATCAGTGAACTCATCTTTGAACCGCTGATCGAACACCTTGAGGGGGATTCTATATGTATTTGACGGCGCTACCTTGTTCCGAGGGAATCACTTGTTTCGGAGGAAGCGCTTCCTGTCATCATATAAGGCTTTCAAACTCGTCATCAAATTCGACGCTAGGTACGCTCAGAACACGATAGGGGAGAATCTCATCACCTTTGCGAAGGATTACTACCCTACTATTGCATAGATACCGAAGTTTTTTGTCATTTCTGACTCGTACAGCAAATAAGGCACATCGTTACTCGATTCTGGTCCAAATCTACTATGTTCTCTCGTACAAGTACTACATTGCCACAGCGGATGAGATACATACGTAGAAATGATAACTGATACATTGTCTTATGCCTCTCTGTGGACGCTTGACATCGTTAACCCACGGCCGGAGCGCTCAAGATTCCCATCCTGTAGTTCATAGGCAGGTCGATACCGTGGTTCCGGCAAACTCGATGTCCTCCACATACTCGGAAACGTCGGCGAGTTTAGTTGCTGGGACTTACCCTGCGGTAGTGTGTGCGTGGGAGACATGCATGTCGAAAGAACATGGCCAGGTGAAACCATCTCCTTCTCCAATGTTGGCTCGACGCTGTGGATGACAGAGGTAAGTGCGGTGGCGGAGCCTAGTATGGAAGCGTGGGGGAGAGGCCCATCGTGATAAGTGGCGCTCGGAATTGTAGGTTCTACGAGAAGCGCCGGATTAGGGAATGTATTGAAGGTGGATCCAAGGGATGTGTACCTTAAAGCGCGGTTGGAGACTGGACTTGAACAATGGGTTGGAAAGATTTGTGATGCTCACCCCTCATCATACAGACAGCAATACGGGACCTTGAGTTGCCTGAGGAAAGTCCACACATCGCTGTACGACCAATTGATAATTGGATTTATACGTTCGAACGGTGGCCAGCCCTCGTCGGTCATATTTCGATGGGAAAGCTTGGCTGTCCATCACATCAGCGTGGTCTGAGGGGCAAGGTAGGATATACTTGTACCTCCATGCGGGTCAGATCGGCGCGTTCCAATGAGGATAGCAGTTATGTGGGGAAACCGTCGTTTGTAGGCCTCAAGTGCTTTCCGCATGCCATCCGTGCCTTTGGCCTTACCAGTGGGGTTCAGTTTTGATTTTTTGATCTCCAGAGACTCAGCAGCAGCAGTAAACGTTGAGGATGTGACAACAGTTTCGGCTTGCTCAAAATTTGAACTACACCGGAATAAGTCAAGGTTATAAATCTTGACCGTCTCTTCAATGAATCTTTCTAGTGAGGGAAACGGTGATGGAACAGGAATATAAATTGCAGGTATGGGCTTCATAATCTGCCCCTGAGCAAGACGCCTGGCCAGAGCACCTGCATATAGATGTATAAGTACCGTACCTGTCAAGAGTAAATGAGGTGAGATCACAAGGAAAGACAGGGGTCAAAATTGTCGCTCACAGTCCTTGCCTCCGTTGAAGCTGATAGACACAGACTCCTGTCTGCATTAAGTTATTCGATATGCGAGTGACGCACAGAATGCCCTAACCCACCCGTGAGTATCGAGTCCACAGTCAATCACCTCTAGCGCCTCCCGTACCATAGGTGCAATTGGATCATCCGAATAAGCAAGACCATAAACCTCGTGAGCGATGTTCCTACAGTCCATGGCGGAGCCTGCTCCTCGCGTTGTATTGGAGCTCAATGAAGAAGAGAGGTTTGGAAGGCAAGGCTCTACTAGATGGTCGTTTGATATCAATTCGAGTAATAAGTGATGCGTCAATCACGTGATTGTCATTGGCTTGGGTGGCCCCAGAATTGCTTTAGTGTGGTTTTTGTCAACGACCATCACCATCGCGGCGGCGTTACCGGATTTCTCAACGGTAAGCGCGTGAACTGACTTGCAACCCTTCTCGTGACAAGTATCGACATTTTGATTATGCCGGCCGTTGTGCTCGTTACTGGAGGAACTGGACTTGTTGGCAAGGCAATCCAACATGTAATCAACGAGGAACCCATAGGATCAAGGTTTGGCAGGAAAGAAGGCGAGACTTGGATTTTTGCCAGTTCACAGGATGGTGATCTTAGGTGCGATTAGAACTGTGCTGTCGCGATCGCTATCTGTTGAGTACTCTGAACTTATCTAGGGATGCGGAGCAGACGCGTTTATTGTTTGAAAAGTACAAACCCACTCATGTCATCCATCTTGCTGCTCTTGGTGGGTGATTTCTTGTCTCTGGGGTCTCTTTCAAGGTTTTGATTTGGGAGTTTCTAGTTGGAGGGCTTTTCAGGAACATGAAATATAAAGTACGTCTCCTTGACGGCTTATCTCCAACAATACTGACCCTGATACATTCTCAGCTTACATTTCTACGGGACAACATCCTAATCAATGATAATGTCCTCCATGCCGCCCATACTCACAAGACACAGAAAGTGATCTCTTGTCTGTCAACCTGCGTCTTTCCCGACAAGGTTGAGTATCCTCTTGACGAAACCAAGATCCACAACGGTCTTCCACACGAGAGTAACTTTGGTTACGCTCATGCGAAACGTATGGTCGACGTACAGAATCAGTAAGTTGTCTTGTTAGTGTCATGAATGTTTGAGCTTTAATCTACTTTTGAAGTGCTTACAAGGAGGAGTTTGGCTGTAACTTCACTTCTGCCATCCCGACTAATGTGTTTGGTCCTGAAGATAACTTGTAGGATCGTTTTCCATCCTCTTCTTGCGTGTCCTTGAATAGTAAGATTAGCGATTTGGAGGACTCCCACGTCATACCCGGCCTGATCCATAAATGCTACCTTGCAAAAAGTATGTTCCGTCCTTCATACGAGGTTTGGTATTGACTTTTCCCCAGAGAACAGTACCCCCTTTATCGTGTCTGGGACTGGAAAGCCTTTGCGCCAGTTTATCTATTCTCGTGACCTCGCAAAACTGTTTATTTGGCAGTTACGTGAGTACGACGATGTTACGCCTGTTATCCTTTCTGGTACGTCCCTCTGTGTCCTTCCAACCAAGTTGTCGGTGATATATCTTCTTTTTTTAGTTGGCGAGAATGAGGAAGTGAGCATCAAGGAAGTCGCTGATGCTATTGTCAAGGCAGTGGGCTTCAAGGGCCAGTACACAGTTCGCAATCTCATCAATACGTAACCTTGCAACGATGCTGATAGGCTCGTTCTTGCGCAGTTCGATACCAACCGTGCCGATGGGCAGTTCCGCAAGCCTGCGTCGAACAAGAAGCTCCTAAGTTTGATTGGAGGCTTCGAGTTCACCCCATTTGAACAGGGTTTGACTTCTACAGATTTTTTCCCATATAACAGGACTGACACGATTTATAGCTTTGGAGACTACTGTACAGTGGTTCCTCCAGAACTACGACAATGCCAGAACAGGAAAGAAATAAGTACAAAGCTTTGACTATAGCCATTGTTGATGACAGTCAAATTATAAGCGATCATCAGGTTTTTTTGTACTATCAATTACATGGACAATGCTATCTGATTTATGCCACCAATTGATCGCGACGATTTCAATCATGTCATACTCGTCTCACACGTATTCACGAGGTGGAAAAACATGGTATTTGAATCAGCGTGCAGGTGTCCTACAATGATGAAAGAGTCCATAAGCAAGACGCAATTTTTAGGAATACGCTCATGCAACAGTAGCAGACGGCGTTTTGGGTATATAAACTTCACAATCTGATCATGAACATCAAAGGCAGGGCGAGTTTAGTTTTGGTTTTCGATCAAACTCTTTGTCGCCTTTAGGTCCTCCTGTACCATTTCCTTGACGAGGGAATCGAAATCGACCTTGCGCTTCCAGCCAAGAATACGTTCAGCCTTGGCAGGATTTCCGAGGAGGAGACTAGAGGGTTGTCTCGGTCAAACATCATAACGAAAGAAGTATGAATGGAGACACACTCTACTTCGGCAGGACGAAAGTATTGAGGATCAACTTTAACTACAACTCTGCGAGTCTTGACATCAATGGCTTGTTCATTCACACCCGATCCGGACCATCTTCAACGATAAACATGTTCCAACCGTCAGTTTGCCTGACTCAAGGATAAATAAAACGCACTCGAGGTCAATCCCAACCTCTCTGAAGGCTTTAATGACGAATTCCCGCACAGGGTGAGTTTCACCAGTCGCGAGCACAAAGTCCTCTGCCCTTTCTTGTTGGAGCATCATCCACATTCCCTCAACATAGTCCTTTGCTGATTTAGAAGATCAGGATCAGATTCCGGATACGCAAGATAATGAGATACCATGACCCCAATCACGCTGTGCATCAAGGTTACCCAGGTACAAACATGACTGTTTCCCGAGTGAGATGTCTGCAGCTGCACGCGAAATCTTCCGCGTGACAAATGTTCGGCCACGACGAGGGCTCTCGTGGTTGAACAGAATCCCATTACAGGCGTACATCCCGTACGATTCGCGGTAGTTTACGACGATCCAAAACGCGTAGAGCTTGGCGCAGCCGTAAGGAGAGCGAGGGTAGAAGGGCGTCGTCTCGCTTTGCGGTGTCTCAACGACCTTTCCGTAGAGTTCGGACGTTGATGCCTGATAGAAGCGGATGTATTTCTCGAGCCCGCAGGTCCGCACAGCATCGAGGAGACGAAGGGTACCAAGGCCATCGACATCGCCCGTGTATTCTGCCATTTCGAAAGAGACTTTGACGTGTGATTGTGCACCAAGGTTGTATATCTCGGTTGGCTGCACTTGTGCGATGATGTAGACGAGATTGGTGCTGTCGCTTAAATCTCCGTAGTGCAGTTTGAAATTATTGCGGTCTATCGGTTGATGAGGCTATCTTTGTAATTTAGAGTAGAAGTAACTCACGTTCGTGCTGGTCTTTATAAAGATGGTACAGTCGGCCAGTGTTGAAACTCGATGACCGACGGATGATACCATGCACCTCATACCCTTTAGACAAGAGTAATTCCGTGCTGTGACACGGTTAGTTAGTCCGACTCGAATGATAAATGAACTCACAGATAAGATCCATCTTGTCCAGTGATACCTGAATATCTGACATTTCAGAGCGACAGCAACGATTAACGTGAAGATATGCAATCACCTGAGATGAGCGCGACCTTACGCTTGCGGTATTCCTCGGCAGAAGGGAGGTTAAGCTTTGCGAAAGCAGGCGCGATGTCGGCAATAGACATGGGTAAGTAGGTCAAGCTAAGATATTTGGACAATGACTTAGAACTAGACAGCTGTCAATTTATTGATTGGCGGCCAAGAATGATCGATTAAAGATCCCGCACATTTAGTATGTACAACCGAAAGTTTATTCAAGTTACCCACACTATTTCACATTAAGATGATCTTGTCTCCACAAAGTTTGGTGCACAAAAAAGTTTCAGAGCACGGTCAATAAAAAAAATTCTGTAACATATGCTATCATTCTGAATTGCTAGAGTTAAGAGTATATCTAGACTCATCGGCCCACTTTTGAAGTGTTTGCGTTCTAATGATGCCAAGGATGATGGCCGTCGTATTTTCTCAAAAACCACGACCCCACAATTGCCCTGGAAACGGCAGTCAGGCCATTTATCCTCATTGTCTGATGGTACTAAATTGCAATCCTTGACAATGATTAAACGAACTTCCATAACCATCTTTTTTCTTTTCCTGAAAAACTATTCAAAGGATTGTACAGAATATACAACTTGTTTCACACCCAAGGCTTGGCATCGAGTACCCCCAATGACGACACCGAGCACAAGGTATTTCTATCAATCGCCCGCCTTCCCCAGTTCTTGACCATTAAAGTTCCATCTGATTTTCTATTCAAGCTAGCATTTTGAATGCATCTCAAAGAGCTGGATGTCTCGAGCTTATTGAAGATGTACACTTTGAGGACATTTTCTTTGATGGTAAATGCCTGAAAGAGTTAAAAAAAAAGAGGTGAAAACCTTTTCTTGGGTCAAGAAATCTTCTTACATATCAAGTACTTCGTTCCTCAGTCTTTAAGAATCATACGTCATAACTTGGTAGATTCTACTGTGGTATTTCATCGATTGGCAGGAGTACTGCTGCAATAGCCATTCTACTTACCTGGATTTTTTCTGCTTCATACTTTGACCTATGTGGAAAGATCTATCTTGACTCAAGAGGTGCTTCTCAAGGACAACAGACAAAGAATGGGGTTTTAGCACTTGCTTTGGAACATCTTTGATTATGCATCTACAATTTGTCTATGTCATAACATCTATCAAAGTTTCTACATCAAATCTTCTGAGCCACAGGAGCTCTTTTCTTTACTTCAATCAATCTCAAAAACAGGCACCACATTCTCACATATTCATCTAGCTGTTCTGAACAATCTAGCAACTCAAGCAATTTTTAATGATGTCCTACATGCAGATGCTCCTCTATCTCTGATGGGGTTTGTGATCTTCAGAGAGTTGATGCTTTGCTGGGGCAATGATCTCAATAATGCATGTAATATATGCTGGATGTGGCATTGGAATTCCTCAGTTGTTCTACTGAAACTGAAAAAGAACACAGTCATCCTATTGAAACAAACTGAGTTACACATTAATATACAACATAATTATAGCTACTACTAACCTTTACTAGCTTTGGCTGGGATAGAAGTCTTGTTTCTCAATGTTCTGCATGCATTTGCAGCAGGCTATCATTGCTCTTCTGATGCTACAAACTGTGCATGCCATACTTGGAACTTACCAGGGATAGAAGTTGTCAGCCTGTCCAATATACCATAAAAATGTAGCAGAGTATGTCTATGGAGTAAGGAGCATGTTGCACTCCTCTGTGATTTTGGCATAGTGGTAGATAAAAGGTCCATTAAGAGATGTGCCACAATGGAGAAAGCACAATGTGGCAACCAACAGGTCAGGATAGTGATGGAGCTTGGCAAAGAAGTGTACATAGAAAAACTCTGGCATTCTTAAAACATGGCATGTGTAAGAAGAGAAGTTTTTGTGAAAATGCAACCAAACACCACCAACCTGATGACCTTACACCTCCACCTGTGACCTTTGCCTTCAGACTAAGCCTTGTCATCAGCCTCCTATGGGACAGCTTCATCCATTGCCTATTTCAGCTGAGCGTTGAAGTGTGGCCTCAGGAGACTTCATTGTTGAGTTACCAGACTCTCATGGATATGACGCAATCATGGTGGTAGCGGATCTCTGTGGCAAGTGTGCTCATTTTATTCCAACACACACTACTTGCTCTGCTATGGGCACCACTAATCCGTACCAGAAGCATGTCTGGAAACTCCATGGGTTGTCAGATGCTTATGTCTCCGACCATGGACCTTAGTTTGTGGCAGAGTTTACTAGAGAACTGTATCGCCTCCTCCATGTCAAACTCCACACTTCCACAGCCTACCATCCCCAGTAGAGCTAGAACAGTATCTCTGGCTCTTCTGCAATGAACAACAGGATGACTGGGATGACCTATTACCAGAGGCAGAGTTTCAATACAACAACCATGTACATGCTGCCACCCAGATGTCTCCTTTCCTTCTAGATACTGGTCAACACCCTCAGATGGGATTTGAGCCTTGTGGATGACCTTCAGAGAATGAAGCTGTCAATGAGTTTATAGATTGGATGAAGGCAGCCCAGAAGGAAGCCAAGGCTGCTTTAGCTAAGGCAAAGGATGACATGGCCTGCTACTATGATCATGGACAAACTCCAGCCCCCAAGTACAAGCCTGTGCTTTAGCTAAGGCAAAGGATGACATGGCCTGCTACTATGATCATGGACAAACTCCAGCCCCCAAGTACAAGCCTGGAGATCAAGTCTACCTGGATGCCTCTGACATTGCTACTACCTGACCTTTTCAGAAGCTCTCTCATTGTTGTCTAGGACCCTTTTCTATAGTAAGGCAGGTAGGCCCACTAGCCTATCGACTCAAGCTGCCTAGTGGAATGAGTCGACTCCATCCAGTCTTTAATGTGGTAAAGCTAAAGCTCTCTCCCGCATCAGAGGATCCAATCCCAGGTCAATGCCCACAGCCACATCCACCTCCAGTTCTGGTAGACAACCAAGAGGAGTACAAAGTGGAACAGATCCTAGACAGCCGACTCTTTAGGCACAAGCTTCAGTTCAAAGTCAAGTAGAAGGGCTATGAAATTGAGGACATCTCCTAGGAGCCGCAAGAAAATGTCCATGCTCCTGCCTTGGTCTGGGAATTCTATCAACAGCATCCCAATGCTCCCCAGGCAATCAGAGGCCTCCTCTATTCTCTTTTCAAAGTAGACCAGGCCATCCAGAACTACTTCTATCCAGCACGTTGAGATGCCATACTCTAGAGGGGGAGTGATGTCAGGGGACTCCTCATTTCTTCCTTCTTTCACTCCTTATTCCTTCACTCTCCTTTCATTCATTTCTTTATTTCTTCTATCATTCTTTCATTTTGCTGTTTCTATTCTCTCAACACTATCTGTTAGTACTATTCTCAGCCTTTGAGGTGCTCTGGTTCTTTAGCTATCATTCAGATAAGTGTGGGCCCTTCAGCACCACTTTCAGACTGCTTATATAAGCTGGAGTTTGTTTTTTTGACTTTCAAAGTCCAGAGTTTTCCTGTCTTATTTGCACAGTTGTTTTGTTAGTCAATTTTTGAGTTTTTAAGGTTTTGTTGTACTGTACAGTTGTTTCCCATGCTTCAGAAGCCCCAGAAGCATCCAACCTGGCATAGAAAATCCCTAGACTTGTTCTCTTTAGATCTCCCTCTGTCAGGTGAGTAGTTGTTATGATATTGTCAGTACATACTCTAATACACTTTGGATCTCCCTCTGCCAGCTGTGTGACTGAGCCACAGCCTCTAGAGGTTGCCCTCACATATGCAGGCCTATGCAAGCTACCAGCAGACATCTATGCAGACCTACATCAACCTACTCAAATCCACGCAGGCCTGCACAGAGCACCAGCAGACATCTGCACAGGCTTACACAGGCCCACAGAGGCTGGTTGAACCAAAGAAAAAGGTAACCCTTCATCTAGTCCTTATGCCTGTGAGGGGGAATCAAATCCCCAGCCTTGGAGAAGCCTCCAGCAATGGAACACACTGACAATTTAACCATTGCACGACAGGTCCATTACTAACAGATAGAATCAAAGGTCAGATAATACAATGAACAGCTGCTCACCTACATCTCTGCAGGTCCCTGCATGGATATTTAGAGGTGGAAGGGGGCGGCATATTCCCCAAAAGAGTTTTTGTGGCTTGAGAAGGGCATTGGCATCAACTGCCATTAGCTGGCATCCATTGAAATCTGTTGGTAGCCATTGGGACCTGCTGGCATCTGCTGGCATCTGTTGTACATCCATTGGCATTTGTTGGCATCTGTCAGCAACCCCCAGCATTGCCCAGCATCTGCTGGCATTAGGGCAGGAGAAAAGAAAAGGGCGTGCATGGGTGGCATCTGGAGGAGCATGAGAAGTGGCAGAAGAGAGATGGGGGTTGGGAGAAAGAGAGTGAAGGGGGAAGGGGAGGAGTGTGGGTGTCCATAGTGGACATAGCTGATGTCAGACATCAGGTCAGGGGGCAGGAGGGAAGCAAGGTGCATGTAGTAGACAGGGATGGCATGTGAGGTAGTGTGGGGAGTGGAGAGGATGGCACTGAGGAGAAAGAGGGGGAAGGGCAGAAGGGGGGTGCGTGAGTGTCTACTGTCTACTGGCATGCCAGTGGATGGTAGCGGATGTCAGCATGTGAGCCAGCTGACATCAGCAGATAGTAGCTGATGTCCAAAGAAATCTTCCTGTGTAAAAATGACAAATAATTTAGTAGGGACAGTGCTGGGTTAAAAGAGGGGAAACAAGTCCAGGGGGACGCTCCTTGATCCTAAACTCCCATCATCCCTTCCAGGGTCCTAGTAGCTTTACGATCGTTAGACAGCGTATTTACACCTATCCCACTTCTTCTCTGAGCTACAGGGTCAACTAACCCAACTGTACCAACCCATTCCCCCCTCACTACCCCACCTCCTGGCTCAGACAATGTCTGCCACTAGGAGGGCACCCTCAGTCACTATGCCCGGCGGTGCCAACTCTGCAGGGACCCCAGAACGCTCCCGGGCACTTCCGACCCACACCGACCTCAAGTCACTCTTGGCCATTGACTCAGGCCCAATCAAATCGGCCTTAGACGCACGCAAATGGCTTGAGACCAAAGGGTGGATCCTAACGGCTGAACCCTACGACCACACAAAACTGATTAACATCCTCGTCACCGCTGCCCTATCCTTGAAGCAGGCCGACCTGAAAACGGTAGCTATTGTGGTAGCCTTCCTTCTTGACGCCAATGTCATGGATCACGTGTCGGACACCCTGGTGGAAGCGGTAGCCACCAAGACCGCTAAGCATCTGGACAACCTGGTCGGGAAGCTAAGTTCCTCAGCTGACTTCATTACTGCTAGTGACACCAACAGAGCGGAGGACACACTGACCCTGAAGTCAACAACAGCCACCTTGGAAAAGCTGACCGACTCCCTTTCTTCCATGGTAACCAAGTTCATGTCTGCTCAACCCTCACCACCCATGCCTCAGCCAGGGCCCCGCTCTTGGGCCTCGGTGGTCAAGACGCACTCGGCTCCTCACGATCCTCACCGGCAACAACCACTATCCTGGCTTACTGGGATCCCCCCATCTACACTAACCTATACTGAACAAGCCAGAGTTAGGCAGCGAATCATCCAAAATGCGAGGACAATCCTCATCTCAATAGACAGAGAGGACGACAACACCCCGAAAGATTTCTCGACCGAAGGAACGGCCTGCCTCTGTGACTGCCTGAACAATGTACTAACTATGCTAGATGCCAAGACCCTCCTCCCAGCGGGATTAGAAGAAGGTGAGGAGGTCCCACCCCATCTGATCACGCGGGTCATAGGCATGAAGACCACAAAGCGCGGTGCATATCTCCTTGAATTTGATTCAGCTGACTCGGCACAAAGATTCTGGGAATATGCAGACAGCAACTGGACAGCTTTCGAAGATATCTTCGGATACTCCATGGAAGTCCGCCCCAAGGCCTACGCCCTCATTGCCCACTTTGTCCCCTGCCTGGGCCAATTCAACCCAAGCAACAGGACCAGCCTGGAAATAATAGAACGTGAAAACGGTCTACCGAGAGGCGCCATCATGAAAGCGGCATGGCTCAAACGCCCTGAACTGCGTTCTTCCTGGCAATCGGTAGCCACTCTGTGTCTGGTCTGCAACAACCCCGTAGTGGCAAACGATATGATATGGGGACGCATTTTCATTGGGGGCAAGCAAATCACCATCCAGAAAGACATGAAGGAACCAATTCGCTGTAACAAATGCCAACGATACGGCCACACAAGACATGACTGCAAAGACGACAAAAGGTGCATGAGATGCATGGGAACCAACCACTCAGCAAAAGACTGCTCTGCCCCCAAGCCTAGATGTGTGGCATGCAGCCCTGAATCTACTCACAATTGCGCAGACAGAGCATGCCCCACATTCAAGAGGCTCTGTGTTGAGCTAGACATACGCATGCCAGAAAACCGTATGCCCTACTTCCCAACTGAGGATCCAGAATCTTGGATGACGGCTCCACCAAGGCATGCGGGGCCCTCCCAGGTAACCGAACCCCCCACCCAGACTGGGCCCACATCTGAGGCCCCCTGCCCTGAGCACCTTGGAAGCCCCCGCAGCCCATGTCAGACCGGTTTGACCCTGGCAGGTAGCTCCAACAGCAGGGCTCCCAGCAGACTCGGCAACCTCAGCGAGTTTGGATTCACCACCCAGCCGAGCCATAAACGTGGAGGAAGAGATGCCCCACTCACATCTAAATGAGTGCAGGCATGCAGACCTCCCTGGAGAAACTACACATTTGGCAGCAGAACATCCGCAAATCTGACATTGCACAAGCGGCCATGCTAAATTCTGCAAGCCCTATAAAATGGGACGTGCTTGCTATACAAGAGCCCTTCTTTGACCGACTGGGTAACACAAAAGCATCACGCTATTGGCGTGTCATCTACCCCACTGACCATAGGAAAGATGGAAGCACTCGCTCCCGCTCAGTCCTATTAATAAACACTAACATTCCCACAGATGCATACACTATACTAAAGATCCACTCCACAGATATAGCAGCAGTCCGCTTCAGGGGGGACCACAGGGGGATCTTCGTATATGGTATCTACAATGCATGCAAACACAACAATACACTGGCCGCTCTCTCCCACTTCCTCTCTTCTCCACCCTGCACCTCGCAGCCCTCCCCTGCCGACCACATGCTTTGGTTAGGCGATTTCAACTGGCATCACCCCCTTTGGGAATCTGTGGCCAACCGACACCTCAACTCCACGGAGGCGCTCATTCAGCTGCCACTTGACCTCATTGAAGACCACAACATGGAACTGACACTCCTGCCATACATTCCTACACTCGAGACGGCTGCAGGTAATTGGACGAGGCCCGACAACGTGTGGTGCTCCCATGCTTCGATCTCGTCAATTGTCTCCTGTGATGTATCTGCTGCGATCCATCCCCCCATCACTGACCATCTCCCCATTGTAACAACAGTGGAATTTCCTATCCCTCGCTCACCCCCCAGACCCTTGAAAAACTTCAGAGAGGTCGACTGGACTGCGTTCGGTGAGGCTCTCAAGGAGCGCTTGATCACCCGCCTGCCAGCGCAGCCGATCACCTCTGCAGAGGAATTCCACGCCACAGTCACTGACCTCACCTTGATCATACAGGAAGTCATCGGCAACGAGGACATTGTCCCGACGAGTAAACCTTGCCCCTACACCAAACGATGGTGGAATAAAGACCTTGGAAGGCTGAAGGCCCAGAGGTGCTGAGCCTCTAACGAGGCCTTCAAATACCACAACATACCTAACCATCTGGCAAAAGACACGGCAGCCAGGTTGTCGTGCGAGATGACAAAGGAGATCCGCAACGCCAAGGAAGCCCATTGGAAAGATTGGTTGGAGAACATCGACGCAAGGCAAATTTATCTAGCAAACAAATATGCAGTGTCTGACCCAACGGATTTTGCATGTGATAGGGTCCCAGATCTGAAGGATCTAAATTCCCTGAGCTCGCCAATGCTCTCGTCCAATAAGGACAAAGCAAAAATCCTTGCTAAGTCCTTTTTTCCCTCCCCTCCCTCTGCCTCCGTAGCCCCACTAACAGCCTATCCTGAACCTTTAGCAGAGCCATCGACCTTCACATGGGATAGGATTCATGAGGCCATTCGTAACCTACATCCGTTCAAAGCGCTGGGCCCGGATGGGATTCCCAATGTGGTCTTCAAGCAATGCGCCGACATTCTAATTGATCACTTATATTATATTTTCAAGGTGGTTTTCGACCTCGATGTTTACCATGCCAGCTGGCTAGAATCCACCATGCTAGTACTCAGGAAGCCAGGCAAACCCTCCTACAAAATTGCAAGCGCTTACCGCCCAATCGGCCTTCTGAACACCCTAGGAAAGCTTCTCTCTACACTGGTTGCAGCTGATCTTTCCTTCATCGTAGAAAAACATGGCCTTCTTCCCCAAGGCCAATTTGGAGGACACCCAGGACGGAACACCTCAGATGCTATGCACTTCATTGTTCACAAGGTTAAGAACGCATGGCGCTCCGGAAAGGTTGCAGCAGCTCTTTTCCTTGATATCCAAGGAGCATTCCCAAATACCATCCCCAGCAGACTCATCCACAACATGAAGGAGTTGGGGATACCCACCCGCTACACTAGGCTGACACAGCGCATGCTAACCAGTAGACTCACGCAGCTCTGCTTTGACGACTTCCAGTCGGACTGGCTCAAGATCAGGAATGGGACAACCCAAGGTTGTCCGCTATCCATGATTTTCTATGCAATGTATAATGCGCCACTATTACTGACCGCTCCCCCTTCCAGCTTGACAGAGACCTCAGCAGGCTTTGTGAACGATGCCATGTTCCTTGCTATTGGAAAGTCTCTGACGGAGGCACACCAGATCTTAGCTGACATGATGGAGCGTGCTCAAGGCGGCTTTGACTGGTCTCAGCAACACAACTTCCCATTCGAACTGACCAAATTAGCCCTAATGAACTTCCTGCACTCACCCTCAGACCCGATACCGCCAGATCTCAAACTCACAAGGTCCAACAACAACGGGTCCTCTGCAATGCAGACGGTGAAAACAGTCCCGACTTACAAATACCTAGGTGTCCTCTTTGACTCAAAGCTCTGCTGGTCCGCACACATGCAGAAAGTGGCCGCCAGCGCCACTTGGTGGTCTCTGCAAGTGGCCCGCCTTTCCAGGATATCTGGTGGCATGCCGGCACACAGAGTCCGGCAGCTCTACAACACGGTCGCAGTTCCTGCCTTCACGTATGTGGTGGACATTTGGTTCTCCGGGATTAGCGAGGCAAAGGGTGCAGGCAGACGTACTGGATCGGTGATGGCAACAAAGAAACTGGGCCCAGCTCAGAGATCGATGGCCAAGCTGATCACGGGTGCCTTAAGAACTACTGCCAGGGACATCCTTGAGGTCCATGCGAACCTCCTTCCCATTGACCTGCTATTTTGCAAAATACTCACGAGAGCTGCGGTATGCATTGCCTCATTGCCTTCCACTCACCCTCTCCACAGCTTAGCTATAGCAGCCTCGGGGCGGCGGACTCGCCGCCACCGCTCCTCCCTTCATAACCTTTTTCAGTTTACAGACATCTCCCCGCCTCAGTTCAAGAAGATTCTACCAACTGTCACGACCCCTCCCCTCCGGGCCCACCCCGGGACACCCCCGGAACACCATCCGGGACCCTCCCTCCGACCTCGCAGAACACGCCCCGCCATTACAACCACTGACACCGCCATCAGCCGCCGCCAGCCCCGATCAACGATCAGATCACATGACTCATTTCCGGCTATCACGCATCACGCATCACAGCTCCCTCCACGCCAATTGATCGCGCACCCCACACGCGCGATCCCGGTACACAGCCCCTGCCGCTACTCAATGACCCCCGGAGCCCATCTCAGACACCCCGGACCCCCGAGACCCGGTCCCGTAGTACTTATAGCATAGTTCCCTGTTGTATTCGCCAGTCTTGATATTACATACACTGTTACTTTGCTTTACTTGGATTGTTGCATGCCCTCTGTTTGACTGGTATGCATTGACTGGCACGCTTGACTGGCACGCTTGGATAATCGCATGCTCTAAGACTGGTACGCACTTCGCGACTTTAACTTACTAACTTGGTCTCGTCTTAGAACCTCTGGTTCACGACTCGACCCCCACCGAACTCCCCCGTTACTCACCACCCAAAACCTCCGGACTAAGTTCCCTCTCCTGGGATTTCCCTGTCCACGTCTTGAACCCCAGAGTCCTAGCCCCGGAGTTCCAGACACCCGAGTATCCGTAGGTCAAGTCCGCATTGTAAGGGCAATCGCTTTCCCGGAAGGCCCCTGACTCAGCGGAACCTGACATAATATCAAGACTCCCTCCTTACACCGTTCTTGATGGCTACGTATACTCACACCTACTACCCCACGGGCTACCAGACCGACCCCTACAGACGTCCGGTCCCCGATCATTACTCTGCGCAAACTCCCCGCCCCGTCTATCCACCCCTCCCGTACGAACCTCCATACCTCCACCGCCACTGGGCCCCCGACCCATCCCTCTATGATCTGGGGCCCTCAGCCAGCTGGGCCCCTCCGCCCAACTTAGCCATGGCATGACCCGTGGAGGTCCCCTCGTACCGGAGCATCCCTGGGGGCCTGCCGGAGACCCCACCAGTACCCAGTGGACCTTGCCCGATCCCCCCCAGCGAGGGCCCCTTTGCACCCACCCCCTACTACGGCTACCAGCGCCCCGTCCCAGTGGACCTCGCCCGATCCCCCCCAGCGAGGGCCCCTTTGCACCCACCCCCTACTACGGCTACCAGCGCCCCGTCCCCCAACCCCGAGAACTCCGAGGACTCCCCTACCCCGACTACCCCCCTCGTCACTACCCGGCTGCCGCTCCACCTGCCCAAACCCCTCCCTTGCCAATGGGACGACGACGCCTCGAGGAGTATGAACGGCAACGGGACGAAGTACTTCGCTCCCTCAGGATTACGCCGGAGGACTTCGCTCAACGGACAAGGGCGCTGCTCACGGAATTCGGGCACGACGACTTCGAAGGCACTCCGGAGGAATGGGCTCATTGCTTGGTCGAATTCGGGGACCACCTCATGTGAGGGGAACTCCCGGAGCAAACTATGGTAAAGTATAGGCGCAATACGATCCTCCGAGAAGAATTGCAACAGCTGCTCGATGAAGTCCATGCGTCCCCCTCCCCTTGACCCCTCAACGACCCCGCAGACCCAGGTCGCTCGATCCACGTTCGACAGGAACCCCCGGAGCTGGCCCCAGCAGCCCCGACAGCCCCCGCGGACCCCACTCCGGAACAACGACAATGGGAAGAGCGACAAAACGCCTCAGCCATATTGCGGTCCCTCAACCTGACTAGGGGCCTCTTCGATCAACCCGCTGCCCGCACGGTAGGCTTGTCAACTCGCTGCAGGGCTAACTCCATTCCTAGTACCTTCGAGACCTGGGGACAGCCCCAAAGACCCCTGGAACCCCTCCTGCGAACAGACAACGCCCGACCCCCAGCCCCGGCAAACCCCGGTAGACCCCGCACGGACACCTCTAGCACGGACGACACACTGTGCTACATCGACGAGCTCATGCGTGGCAACAACGAATCCTGTCCCGTGCCCGTGCCCGTGCCCGTCCCGGTACCGCCCCCTACGTCAGCCCCAGCCCCTCCGGAATGCAACTTCCGCTGCGATCCGCCACCCCACTTCGACCTACGAAACCCCCCGCGACCCCCGATGCAAGCACGACCCTCCCGGGTTGAACGTCCCCTGCGCAACCCAGCACCCGACCCAGCACCCAACCCCCCTCCGCCTGACCCAACACTGCCGAACCCTCCCCGACCGCCTCCGCCACCCCCAGCCAAACCTCGAGGACGACCCCCAGGGCCACCACCTCCGCCACCCCCTGCGTGGAGACCCGGGCCTCCCCCCAGCAGGAACGAACCCCCCTGGGATAACGGACCCTCCGGGCGTGGACCCCCAGGTGAGCCACCCGGAGGAGGCCCTCCAGGCGGGTGGGGTCCCGCCCTTGGTGCTTTTCCTCCTCAAGTGGACCCCCAGGTGAGCCACCCGGAGGAGGCCCTCCAGGCGGGTGGGGTCCCGCCCTTGGTGCTTTTCCTCCTCAAGGAGGGGGGGGTAATCACTACTACTACTATTACAATGCTGGCCCCCCTCTCCGCAACGCTGCCAGACCAGACGACGCTCGCGATGCCCTCACCCACGAAGGATGACTGGACATTCAAAAGCCCAACGCTTTCACGGACCGGGACCCCCGAAAATGGCGTACCTTCCTCACTCAGTGTCTCAATACATTTCAGGCAAAGCTACTCACGTTTTAGGTTGACAGCTCCTGGGTGGCCTTTGCCGCATCGTACCTCCAGGGGATTGTCTTTGACCACTACACGGCCCTCATCCAGTTTGACCCCAACAACCCGGCACTCGCTCGCTGGCAGGCTTTCGTCGACGAGTTCTCCGGGAAGTTCGGAATCTACGACACCGTGGCCGAAGCCAAGGACAACCTCTTCAACCTCCGGATGCGCTCAGAAGAACGTTTCACCACCTTTATCGTACGTTTTGAGAAGGAGGCTTACGGAACAGGTTGGAACTACAGCGCCCTCCAGTACGCCCTCTGCCACGCCCTGCCACCACGCATCAAGGACGTCCTCCGACTCGCCCTGAAACAACCCTCCTACGACGGATACAAGGCCCTCGTCATGCAGATCGACCAACGCTACTGGGAAGACTGCAGCAAGTATTCGAATTCCCGACCCCCCTGGAACCCTAGAGGAGGACCCCCTTGGCCCTCCGGCGAAGCCCCCAACCCCCAAAGTATTCGAATTCCCGACCCCCCTGGAACCCTAGAGGAGGACCCCCTTGGCCCTCCGGCGAAGCCCCCAACCCCCAAGGTCGGAACCCCGGTCCCCCCACGTTCCTTGGCGGCCGACCCCCGGTGAGTCGCAGCCCGCCCAATGCTAACCCCGGCAGCGGCGCCCGCCCCCAGGCCCAACTCAACGCCGCCGTGGCCGCCCACGACCCGGGCGACGTGCCAAGCCCCGAGGAACCTCCAGAAGACCCCGAAGACTTCGACTTCGACGACGAACGGGACAAAGAGGCCCTCCGGGCCAACCGGCTTCAAAAGAAGGGACGACCCTGGATCGAAGTCCCGATGGATGTGCAGGAACGACGGAGAAGGGAAGGTGTCTGCATACTCTGTGGTGAGAAAGACCATTTCATCTCCGAGTGCCCCAAACGACAGGTCATGGGACGTGCCACCTGGATCTTTGAAGAGGAGGACGCCACCTACGAGTATTCGGAAAACGACCCGGCGATTTAGACCCGGAAGACGCCCTAAATCGCGGAATCGAGGAGGACGCCACCTACGAGTATTCGGAAAACGACCCGGCGATTTAGACCCGGAAGACGCCCTAAATCGCGGAATCGACCCCGACGTCTTCTCCGCCCCGGTCTCACATCTTCGCTCTACGACACTCATACAGGACACCCTCACGGCTTATCTACCCTCCCACTCTTCGCACTCCCTCCTCCTCAAAACCCGCCTCACCCCCTCTGGAACTCCCCTCAACACCCTCGTCGACAGTGGCGCCACCGACAACTTCATCGATGAAGCATGGTCTATCCTCGCCCCGGAACCCGCCCAGCGACTCCTGGTCCCGGTACGGCTCTGCCTCTTCGACGGAGACGCCTCTACGGCAAGGGATATCACTCATTTTGTGCGTATGCCCGTTACTTTCGCCAACGGACAGACTCACACCCTCTGGATGTTGATAACCAAACTCCACCCTTCCGCACCCCTGGTCCTAGAGCTCCTGTGGCTCCGAGACACCAATTCCCGCATCGATTGGTGACATCTCACCCTTCGACTGACCCGGGACCCGACGCCCGATGACCAGCAACTCCCCTTCGACATCCCCCACTCTCCGGACCCTACCCCAAAGGACGGGCCTCCACCACCCCCCAGACTCCAGTCCCGTTCATCCCAATCCTTCATCATCAATGCCAGGCTGGACGGTGCCCCAGGACTAGTCTCGGCCCTCATCGACAGCGGAGCCACCAGAGTTTTCATCAGCGACGCTCTCGACCTCCCCCACGACTCCCTCGACCAGCCCCTCCGCCTGCAACGCCTTGACGGCACCCCCTCCTCCTCCGGCCCCATCCAAAGGTCTCACTCGGGACGCGTGACCCTGGACAACAACTACGAGTTCACCTCCGACTTCCTGGTCACGCGACTTCACGAATTGACCCCGATGGTGCTGGGACTACCCTGGCTGCGCGACACGAACCCCGACATCGATTGGAGGACGCTCACCATGACCTTCCCGGGACCCGAAGACCACCTCTCGACCGCCGTGCACTTCCGGGCCCTAGGGAACGACCCGACGCCTGACACCCCCAGGACGACTGACGCGCCCCCCACGCCTGTCCGAGACCGCACCCTCTCCTCCTCCGGCCCCATCCAAAGGTCCCACTCGGGACGCGTGACCCTGGACAACAACTACGAGTTCACTTCTGACTTCCTGGTCACGCGACTTCACGAATTGACCCCGATGGTGCTGTGACCCTGGACAACAACTACGAGTTCACCTCCGACTTCCTGGTCACGCGACTTCACGAATTGACCCCGATGGTGCTGGGACTACCCTGGCTGCGCGACACGAACCCCGACATCGATTGGAGGACGCTCACCATGACCTTCCCGGGACCCAAAGACCACCTCTCGACCGCCGTGCACTTCCGGGCCCTAGGGAACGACCCGACGCCTGACACCCCCAGGACGACTGACGCGCCCCCCACGCCTGTCCGAGACCGCAGGGCCCCCGATCGACCCCTAAACATTCCTCGGAACAAGTACAAAGGGCCGAACTACCTCTGCCGGTCTCAGACACGCGTCACACCCGCTCCGGCCAATGCTTCCGCAACCCCAATCAACCCGAGCGCGCTCGACATTAGGATCATTGGGGCCGCCCCCTTCGCCCGCCTCATGAGGGATGGAACTCCCATGTTTCAGCTGCACACCTCGCCTTCTCTCCCGGAAGAACATCTACGAGGGGACGCTATTCCCCCGGAAAGGAAAACCAAGGAGCAAATCCTTCGAGAAGTAGTTCCCCCGGAGTATCACGAGTTCGCTGACATATTCTCCAAAGGAGACGCCAAGGAGATCCCCCCTCACCGCCCCTATGATCACACCATTATCACGAGTTCGCTGACATATTCTCCAAAGGAGACGCCAAGGAGATCCCCCCTCACCGCCCCTATGATCACACCATTGACCTCGAGGAAGGAGCCACCCCCCCTTTTGGCAAAGTATACAATATGTCAGAGGTCGAACTCTGGGCCCTCAAGGACTACCTCGACGAAATGCTCGGTAAGGGATTCATCCGACCCTCCGCCTCTGCCGCCGGAGCCCCGGTTCTATTCGCCAAGAAGAAGGACGGCTCGCTCCGGCTCTGCGTCGACTACCGGGGACTCAATAAGATCACCAAGAAGAACCGCTACCCGCTCCCGCTCATTGGCGATCTGGTCGATCGACTCCGCAGTGCCAAGGTTTACACGAAAATCGACCTCCGCTCCGGTTACAACAACGTCCGCATCGCCCCGGGACACGAGTGGAAAACCGCATTCCGCACGCGGTATGGTCTGTTTGAGTACCTTGTGATGCCTTTCGGAATGACTAACTTCCCCGCCACGTTCCAATACTTCATGAACGACATCTTCCACGACATGAGCGACGTCTTCGTGATCGTCTACCTGGACGACATCCTCATCTATTCCGACTCACCGGAGGATCACCAGAAGCATGTCCGGCAAGTCCTCGAACGCCTCCGGGAGCACAACCTCCACGCCAAGCCCGAGAAGTGTTCATTCCATACGGAAGAGGTTGAGTATCTTGGCGTTATTGTATCTCCGAACGGCATTCGCATGGACCCCCACAAGGTCGAGGCCATCGTCAACTGGCCGCAGCCCCGGAACGTCAAGGAAGTACAATCTTTCTTGGGTTTCGCTAACTTCTACCGGAGGTTCATAGATAACTACTCCGGTATCACGAAACCCCTCAACCGGCTCACACGCAAGGACGTCGCCTGGAACTGGGACAGTAAGTGCCAGAGTGTCTTTAACCTGCTCAAGGAGGCTTTCACGACCGCCCCCGTACTCCGGCACTACGACCCAACCCTCCCGATTATCTTGGAATATGACGCCTCCGACTATGCCATCGCCAGGATCCTCTCGCAGATGGAACCTGACGGAGGGGAGCCCCGGCCAGTTGCCATCTACACCCGGTCCATGATCGACGCCGAGCTCAACTATGACATCTACGACAAGGAGCTCCTCGCCATTGTTGAAGCCTTCAAGCAATGGCAAGCCTACCTCGAGGGAGCCCGGCACCGGATTCAGGTCTACTCGGATCACAACAACCTGCAGTACTTCACCACAACCAAACAGCTTAGTCGACGGCAGGCCCGATGGTCTGAGGTCCTCTTGGAATACGACTTCACGATCCAGTACCGCCCAGGACGACTCGGAGCCAAACCCGATGCCCTCACCCGCCGACCAGACGTCTACCCCAAGAAGTCGTTTGAGGCGGAACGCAATGCGTTCAATCATTGCGTGGTGATCCCTCCCAAACATCTGAATGCCGTACTGATCTTAAACAATGAAGGAACCCTGAACCAGATCCGCCGTGCTCCCCGAGACAAGTACTTCACCGATCACGACCCCCGCAACCCTCCCGACGGAACCGACCAGGACCCCGCCTTCTCTTTGTCCCCCGACAAAAAACTCCTCCTCCGGGACGGCCGCATCTACGTCCCAGATCACGCCCGACTCCGCTACGATGTCCTCCATCAACACCATGATCACAAGCTCCGGGGACACCCTGGGATGCGTAAGACTCTCCAGCTGATCTCCCGGACTTACTTTTGGCCAGGGTTGAAGAAGAACGTGACCCGCTACATTCGATCATGTGAACCCTGCCTCCGGGCCAAGGTCCCCTGACACCGACCATATGGACTCTTGAAACCCCTGCCGGTCGGATGATGCCCCTGGTCCTCCATATCCCTGGACCACATCGTCAAACTCCCAGAATCTGAAGGGTTCGATGCCATTCTCGTCGTTGTGTGTAGGCTAACCAAACAGGGCATCTTCCTACCCTGCCACACCATGGACACCGCCCTGGACTTCGCCCGGCTGTTCCTCGAACACGTCTTCGCCAAACATGGACTCCCGGACGACATCGTCTCCAACCGTGGCCCTCTCTTCGTGTCCAAGTTTTGGACTTCCCTGTGTAAGGCACTTGAAGTAAAAACTAACCTCTCTACTGCCTACCACCCCGAAACTGACGGCCAAACCGAAAGGGTCAACCAGTCTCTCGAGCAGTACCTCTGACTGTACGTCAACTACTTGCAGGACGACTGGCGCACCGAGCTCCCCCTGGCCGAGTTCACCTACAACAACACGCCGCACTCTGCCACTGGGGTGTCCCCTTTCTTCGCCAACAAGGGATACCACCCTCAACTGACACTCTCGCTCTGGGACATCCCGTCGCACGCCACCCATGAGGTCGCCCGGGATCTCCAATCTCTTCATGAGTTTCTCTGGAAAGAGATCAACACCGCAAACTGGGCCTATGTGAAACACGCCGACCGGAAACGGGAAGACACCCCCGACTGGACCCCCGGGACAAAGGTATGGTTAGACCGACGCCACCTCCGCACCCGCCGGCCCTCCTCAAAACTCGATCACAAGCGCCTCGGCCCGTTCAAAATTTTGAAGAAGGTCTCATCCCACGCCTACAAGATCAAGCTCCCCCCAGGACTAAAAGGTCTGCACCTGGTATTCCACGTCCGCCTCCTGGAACGACACCCCCCAGATCCCTTCCCCAAACGATGCCCCGAGCCCCCTCCCCCGGTCGAGGTCGAGGACGAGTACCACTACGAGGTTGAAGACATCCTCGACTCCCAGAACATTCGTGGACGACCCCACTTCCTTGTACGGTGGAAGGGATACGGCCCGGAAGACGACACTTGGGAACCGCGCCGAAACCTCGAAGGCGCCCTCGACAAACTCCGGGACTTCCAACAACGGCACCCGGGGAACGATCTTCCCGGGCGCAGGACTCACAGACGGCAGTAGTGGGCATAACCCCCGCCTCTGGGCTCAGTAGGGATTCAACTCCCATGTATACTTTCTACTTTCTCTCTCTAGATCTTACTCTCTTTTAGTATCATTTCATAGTGGTGTCCCAGAACCTGGGCAAGGTGCCTTCTGTTTTTCAGTCTTCTTTCGCCCCTTACATCACCCTTTACCCTGGGAAACCAAGTATATACATTTTTTCTACTTTACATTACACTACAGGTTATGATTACAAGAAATAAGACGAGCAAGAAACAACAGGAAAAACGTGAAAGCGCCGCCCCTAGCCAGAACTCCCCTTGCCAGACCTCCCCCTTGGCCAACCCCAGAAATCCTCCCCCACCCCCTCCGGACCGTGTTTCTGCCATACCTCCTCGGCTAGCCGATCCCAGGACGGGAGCTGCTCACCCTCGTCCAGCACACGCTCGAACCACGACCCTGGGGCTGGGACGTTTCTCCGGCGGTGAGCACCCACCAATCTCCCCAGCAAATCCAGGCCCCGCTCCACCCCAGGGTTCCCTCCCTCCGACTGCAGCCCCTCTTGGAGAGACGCGAGCGCCGCGGCGGCCCCGTCCAAGAGCAGACAGTGCTCCCGAGCCCAGCCTGAAAACGTTAGTGCGACTCAGCCACGAAGGGGAGGTACTCACTCAAGGAGGCCATGCGCCCAATAACCACATCCCAACGCAAGGCCTCGACCAACCCTGGGCTCGAGAGACCTTGCTCCAGGAGCCCCACCCCCTGCTCTAGCCTGGCCCTCAGGGCGTCCAGCTGAGCCTCGGCTCCCCCTCGGGCCACCCTCGCCTCCTCCAGCCCCCTCCGGGGCGCCGCCTCTTCCCTCGCCCCCTCCTCGTGCTCCTCCCGCTCCCGGTCGGCCTGCTCGAGGCGCTCCTCCCGCTCCCGGTCGGCCTGCTCGAGGCGCTCCTGTAGAGCCCTCACCTCAACATCCAGCGGTCGCCCGGACAGGGGAGAGCCGCGCTGGGGAGGCTGGGGGCGGGGTCTCCGCGGGCAGACGCGCCCTCTTAGAAGGCCCCGGGGAGGGACTGGGCAACGCCCGCCACTTCCCCTTGTCTGGTCACCCCCCAGCCTGCCCCTGGGAGCCGGACCGGGTGACCCGGCACGTGATCAGCACCACAGGCCAGCCCCGGCCCCCTACCCGGACGACTCCCTCCCTCCCTGCCCGCGGTCGCCCCTCCTGAACCCCCAGCAGGCACCTCCTCCGGGACCCCTTCCCGCTCCGCTACCCAGGTCCTCTCCTCCACCCCCATCCTCCGGGTCACTCCCTCCAACGGCCACCCCTGCTCCTGCGACGTACCGTACGCCCTCCACAGCGCCGAGACGGAACACCGCTCGTGATTGAGGCGGCACGCCTCGCACACTGAGGTGTCCCGTCGAGATGAGGGGGCCGGGGCTTCGAACAGGCAGGAGACCTGCCGGCGGGCACAGTGGAGGCACTAGGCGCGCGAATCAGCTACGAAGATCGGGAGCACAAGACCACCTACCGGGCCGTTACTGACACCAAGCATGGGAAGGCAGGCCCCGGGGCCTCTCCAGGGCATGCTCAAATTGCTCTTGGGACACGCCCTCCCACGGGACGCGCCGATTCTCCGGGACCATGGAGATGGTCCTCGTGCCCATCCCGGATCGCCGGAAACAGGAAGCGATGAGACAAGGATGCGGGGAAGGGCGACGGCGGGGGGGGCGGACAGTCATCCGTGCAAAGGTAGGTGCGGGACGACTCGGACGGGACTCCGGGAGGGCACTAGGGCCCGCCTCGGGAGCAGACTCCGGGTGCTGACTGGGGCAGGATTACTGAGTTGTTCTGGAATAGGAAGGTCAGCTGAGACAGGTGGACGACGCGGGAGGCACTCATGTTGCTGGACGAGCTCCGCCACACGCTCCCGGTCAAGGCGGGCTCGATATTGCACGTCCTGGGCCTCCCAGGCCATGAGAGGCGCAACCTCGTTAGTGTGTGGGGGCGTCGGGGAATGCATTGGCGTACGCGACATGTTTGAACTTGACGGTAAAATTTTTTTTTGGTACGTGGCAAGTCAGGTGCCGGATCCCACGGTTGAACCCCGGTCCGACCACCCGGCTGCGCGCGCCTCGGAGGGTCTCAGCGCTAAGGGGGGGATGATGTCACGACCCCTCCCCTCTGGGCCCACCCCAGGACACCCCCGGAACACCATCCGGGACCCTCCCTCTGACCTTGCAGGACACGCCCCACCATCACAACCACTGACACCGCCATCACGCGCATCAAGGACCGCCATCAGACGCTGCCAGCCCCGATCAACGATCAGATCACGCGACTCATTTCCGGCTATCACGCATCACGCATCACAGCTCCCTCCACGCCAATTGATCGCGCACCCCACACGCGCGATCCCGGTACACAGCCCCTGCCGCTACTCAATGACCCCCGGAGCCCATCTCAGACACCCCGGACCCCCGAGACCCGGTCCCGTAGTACTTATAGCATAGTTCCCTGTTGTATTCGCCAGTCTTGATATTACATACACTGTTACTTTGCTTTACTTGGATTGTTGCATGCCCTCTATTTGACTGGTACGCATTGACTGGCACGCTTGACTGACACGCTTGGATAATCGCGTGCTCTAAGACTGGTACGCACTTCGCGACTTTAACTTACTAACTTGGTCTCATCTTAGAACCTCCGGTTCACGACTCGACCCCCACCAAACTCCCTCGTTACCCACCACCCAAAACCCCCAGACTAAGTCCCCTCTCCCAGGATTTCCCTGTCCACATCTTGAACCCCGGAGTCCTAGCCCCGGAGTTCCAGACATCCGAGTATCCGTAGGTCAAGTCCGCATTGTAAGGGCGATTGCTTTCCTGGAAGGCCCCTGACTCAGCGGAACCTGACACCAACAAGAAGGGGGCCAGGATACAAACCAGCCTTCTCGGTGCACATTCCCCCCACAAAAGAGGAGGCCCTACCTGCAATTGAGGATGCCTTTGACCATATGCACACAGCGGTCTTTTGCGATGGCACCCGCCTCCGTGGTCCTCTATGTAAAGAATACGGAGGTCTCGCACTTGAACTACCATCTTGGCTTGAGCAGCCACCACACAGTCTACGAAGCGGAGACTGTTGGCTTCTGCTTAGGTTTGCACTTACTTCTAAACCTCAACAGACAACTCCATGGTAGGATGATCATTGGGAGTGACAGCCAAGCAGCCCTGAGGGCCCTCGGCAACCAGAGACCTCACCCGGCGCATCATCTCCTAGACAGGACACACACAGCAGCCAAAAGCCTCCACAAGAAGCAAGACAAGCTGCTCAATGCAACACGCCGTCACGCTGCAATTGCCGCAGGCAGAGAGTGGTTTCCTTGCCCACGAGGGGTCATACGGTTACAATTCCACTGGTCACCCAGCCACGAGGGCTTTGCCTCCAATGAGCGTGCAGACGAACTAGCCAAGGAGGCTGCGAGGGGCGCATCAAGTCACAAGAGCAAACTCCCAGCGTTTATCAGAGCAAAACGACTCCCATTCAGTGTACCAGCATATAGGCAAGCTGACTTAATAGCAACCCAAGTCTTATGGAAACGCCGTTGGAAGAAGTCACCTTGCTACAAGCACACATCAAGGATCGACAAAACGCTGCCCTCGAAGAACTACCTGAAACTCATCTCCCACCTTGACAGGCGCCAATCGGCAATCATCACCCAACTACGAACGGGCCACGCACCCCTCAATCTACATCTCTTCCGTATTAAGCGCTCAGAAACCCCGGTCTGCCCCAACTGCGGTGGACTCACTGTTGAAAGCGTCCAGCACTTTCTGCTTGAATGCCCTTAATACACGCACGAAAGGTTTACGCATCTAACTCGCCCGCTGAGAAGGAAAGCTGAGTCCATTTCACACCTGCTCTCTGATTCTTCTGCCGTAAAACACACCTCTAGATTCATCGATGCAACCAAGCAATTCCGTAAGATACCAGACCCCAAACCACAACACTCACGGTGACTCCCGTACCACGTCACTCACCACTGCTGCTTCCCCTTGTAGCCGCACCTCTACTTCTCTTACTAATAACGGCGAGAGGCACTATGCCCCAATCTCTAGGTACCTAACCAGTCCAGACCGGGACAACGGCCCCGTCGCTTGTCCCCCCCCCCAGCCTAACCCACGGGCGCTCGTAGCTTGTAAATACCGGATTTGAACACTGAGGCCATCTCACAGGACCTAACAGGGGAGTGCGGTCTAAACAACGTTTGAAAGTGTTGATCTGCTCTTTTTCCGCGTATGCGGGGGGGGTGGAGATTCCATAGCTCTTGTAGGGTAGTCTACCTGTCATATGTAACGTGCAACGTGGGCGCCAAGCGCCCGAGGCACGATAATTAAATTAAAAAAAAAAAAAAAAAAAAAAAAAAAACAAGTCCAGTGGATCTGTGTCCTGTCCATGAGCAGATGAATGGATCAAATGAATTTACCAAGATGGTGTCTTTTAACCAATCTATGTGTATACTATAAGGTTGCAACCAGTCCCAGTGGTTCAGTGGAATATTTATATTCAATATTGTGTACAGCAGCAGGTTTGACTCTCCACTTGGGATCCTGAAACTTGCCAGAACAAGTCTAAAGAGAAGAGTGTAAGGATATGTCAATACACCTTAGTTAAAGTCCAGAGTTATGTCTAAGCCCCTATTGACTAAAGCTAGCATGGTACTAGTTGACAAGAAAAAGCAAGTAGTAATATGAGACTATAGTGTAATGGTAACATGTGATGCAGGTTCAAGCCCTGCTAGTTCCAGTTTTCCTGAAATTGTCAGTTCAATCTTCTAGAAGTGTTACAATTGCATGGTAGGTCTGCTTGCAATGTAAGCAACTCTGTTATTGTCAATTCTCAGGGTTATCATTGTAGTTTAATAGAGTGTCTCTTCAGTACTGATTAAATTTGTGTGAATAAATTCTTTTCTATGCCAGGCAAGGCTCATACCAAGGTAAACTATTGATTGTGGCATCAGCTCACTGTAAAGATCTGAGACTGATCAAGTTGGTGCCTAGGGCTGGAATATGAAGAGCATCTTGTAATTGGATGTCTATAAGTTAAGTAAGTAGGTCTTAAATTAAAATAGTGCCTTTTCTGACAAAAGACAAGGTATTTATACCACCAACTGAGATGTGCTGGTTCTCAATTGATTGATAGCTGGTGAAGTACATTTGATCAGCTACCATGTGGCAGGATGCCACACTATCAAGGAGTATGCTAGATGGCATGTCTTTGTTGGTAGCCATCAATAACTTGCCCACCTCTTGTGAGGCATCATTTTGCATTGTAAGTGATAGGTTTGCACTTCCAACAGGTTTGGACTTGTTCAATTTTGAACATTTAGGATGCCAATGACTTTTTTTGCCACAGTTGTGGCAAATATTGTCAGGCTTTGATTTGTGTTGGGTCTGGGATTTTTCTTTGTAAATTTGGAGTCATGTTTACTCCTACTTGAAATATGATCTCCTTTTGAAATAAAGGCTAGAATCTATATAGAATGGGACAACCATTTTGTGGGAATGATGTGCTTAGTCAGTTTTGACAGTTTCTGACTAAGGCTGACAAAGAATTGCCTTTTTTGTTTGTTTTTCGGTAGATGTGTGTATAAAATGCTTAGAAATTTGAAAGAAAATCACCAAAAAATCAGGAAAAATTCAAAGGCTACTGATACACTGATTGTGAATTTTTTGAGGTTTATAAATGCTTAAAGAAATCTGAAAATTTCAAGAAAAATTCAATTGCTCTGTTTTTCAGGAGATGTTAGTGGAAAATGCTCAAATAATTCCAGGAAAATCACCAGAAAATCAGAAAAAATTCAAAGGCTACTAATATACTGATTTTGAGTTTTTTTTTTTTAAGATTTATAAATGCTGAATAAAATTCAAAAGATTCAAGAAAAATTCAATTAAGCTTACAATAATGCTTTGAGAGTTGTGGAAGGGACTGAGTTGAAGACCGAGGCCTTAACCGAACGAAGTGAGATTGAGGCTGGGATTAAGCATTGAGGTGTGAAGACTGAGGCCTTAGCCGAACGAAGTGAGGTTGAGGCTGGGATTAAGCATTGAGTTGTGAAGACCGAGGCCTTAGCCGAACGAAGTGAGGTTGAGGCTGGGATTAAGCACTGAGTTCTCTATACATACTTGGAGCCCTAACCAAACGAAGTGAGGTTAGGATGGAGGCTTAGTTGGGGGGGGTTTGGGGGTGAAGCCCCCAACAAGCTACAAAATTCGTGCCGAAGGCACAAATTGTAGCTCGTTTAATTTATGGCTGAGTCTTTGAGTGTTCAGCAATCATGAACTGTTAACAGTTTTATTGTGACAGTCTCTAAGGTTAGTAATTTATGGCTGAGTCTTTGAGTGTTCAGCAATCATGAACTGTTAACAGTTTTATTGTGACAGTCTCTAAGGTTAGGGATGTGCTACAAAATAACAGGTTTTGTTTGACCACTTCCTAAGTAGAGGCATGGGGCAACAAAAGAAGTATAGCATTCAAAATTGTATAGGCATTGATATTGTGCCCTGCCTCAATGAATTGATGTAACAAAGTTACAGTTGAAGTGAGCTCAGGTTCACACTACACAGAATCAGACTAGTCTGGTCTATTGACAATGTAGTATAAAACAATAATAAGCTGCTTAGTAAGCAGCAAAGATAAACTATTTATAATATGTAAATATCAATATTATATTATAATTAATATAATATAATATTGACTACAAGTAAGTAAAAGCTATGTGGCCAATGCCATATAGTGGACTACGCTACACACCCCTCAATTAGACCAAACTACAGTCTTAAAATGCTCCAACGGTCAGGCCATCAGTAAGTCAGATGGGGGCAATTGGAGAGTCCGCAGGCTCCCAGAATGGATCAGCAGTCGTGTCGTCTATTTCGTAGTCAAGGAGTTCATCCTTGGGTGTGGGCTTATGGGAAGTGTCCAATGGCCCTGCTACAGGCAGTGAATTGTCATAGTCCTGGAGAGGGGACAGTGTAAGAGTGGGGTTGACTGATGGCCCCAGAGTAGATGGTTGCAGATCAGGGAGATTCCCATAATCGGATGGGTACTGGCATGTCCAGAGCTTGTGGGCATGAATGTCTTGCCTGATGAGAAGATACATCTCCTTCATGAATGTGTTGTTCATAGGCACGACAGCTCTTCTGCTGCTGGAGCATCAGACACTGGCAATCACCAATGGTGGCCTTGCGCCACCCATCCTACTGAGCCAGGAACTGGGGTGTCCTGTAACGGTTGAGGCGTTGCAGCCTCTCATTGTCAATGGCAGCCGCCTTGTTGTAGAGCTGGTTGTCGCTAAAGAATATGTGGGCCAAGTAGGTGACCCCATAGGTGTAAGCGTGGTTAACCCAGCTGACCGGGATTTGGTTGTGAAGAAGGATGCATAACATGTCTGAGGTGGTTAAGATAAAAGCTGATGCTTCTGGAATGTCCACAGCCCAAGCCTCAAAATTCAGGTCGTCGGTGTGGAGGGACACAAAGGCTTGCTCCATAGCCACCTCGTATTCAGCAACATCCTCTTTATAGAGGCCTGGTCATGCAAAGACATAAGCCAGGTACTTGTGCACCATGGTCTTGGAAGGGTGGCTGGTGCTGATAGCATGCACAAGCACAAATTCAAAGAGGCTGTGCCAATGAATGCACATGGCATGGTCCATGGCCAGACTGGTCCACACATTGGGTGTCCCAGGATGCCCATAGAGAAGGGCATATGAGCCCAGGTAGTCCAAAGCAAAGAGTTGCTTTGGATCAGAGGGAGTCAGGCTGATAAAAGCCAGTCTCCCACTTTCCTTGCAGCAATAAAGGACTTTCTCCTGCTCCTCAAGACTTGCAAAGGGTACCATAATGGTTTTGTATGGGGCCTTGTCAAGTAAGTGAGACATGGCTCTGTCTCTGGCAGTAGGGTGGCAGTTCAACGTCACCCATTTGAATTCATTGAGCAGGAGATAGCCCAACTAATGCTGACAAATTGGCATAAACTGGTTGTTTACCAGTGAATGGAGCCTGTGAAGCTTTTGAGGACTGCAGGGGAACTTGTGAGGTGCAACTTGGTACACCTTACTGTTGTGGGGCGTCTGCATGGCATTGTCTTCTTTGTCAGCCTCAAAGGCCCTGGCTGCATGGGCTTCTTGCTCAACAAAAATAGTGTTGGTCACTGGCAACCAATAGAATTGGGGAAACAACCCCACACCAAAGAATGAGTTCTGGCACTCAATTGTGTGATCACAATAGATCATAACACTGAGCACATCAGCAATATGCCCGGTTTTGTCTTTGAAGAGGGCAGCTTCTCGCTTGGCTTTATCTTGTGCCTGACGGTCCATCTTGGCCCATCAATTACTGTTGCACTGTTCACATGCCATACATTGTGCTGCTGTTTTGTGCAGCACAGGGAATTCCATTCGAGCCTCTTCAGGCTCCTCATACTAGTCGTCATTGAAGGGCAGGGATGGCAGCCTCTCTGGAACAGTTGTCTCTGAATGTGGGTCCATCGCCCACACACATCAAGGATATTGGGCTGGCAGGCCCTCTACCAATACTGCAGGTAAGAAGAGGATGTTAGTCCCTGGGCCCCCTTTTGAGGTGTTAATGATGCCAACTGTGGTTGGGGTGCGCTAGATGTATATGCAGTACAACACTGTCTCCAGCGCTTGGCATGCATAGTTATGAGGAGTCCCGACAGAGTCCTGGTGTGCTCAAGCAGAGGTGATAAAACAATGTGCTAGATAATAGCGCTTCGGGTGCTACCTGGCAGATGGTAAGCATCGTAGTTTACACAGAGATATAGAAGAAAAGACAAGTAGCGCAGCATAATATGCCCGTAGGTGGCACTATAAATGACAAAGACAAGATAAATGAGGCTAGCGCCTGACTTAGTGACAAAGTTAGGGAAAGCTAGCACAATTTGAATGCTAAGTGTAACTGGGTGCTCCAGCAGTTACGATTTGTTGTTATATACATCCAGAATAGCTATCTTTTATACTATGCACTACTATATATTTTTAAAATAAGTCCATTCATGGCGCTACCAATTAGCGCCTCTCCTTGTGGTTGTAGGTAACAGCAACCTGTCAACGGTGACTGGCACACATGGGGCAATGGTGACCAATGGTGTTATAGCCCATTGGCCATGGCGACTCTAAACTGACTTAAACTTTGTATGAGTCTGCTCACTTTTTAGTATAATTCCGATTGGCCAGGCCTTTGCAGGGTATGGTCAGAAAATCCTCAACAGATGCCATGAGTTCTACTGTTGGCGCTAAACCTGATATCAATTCTTGATGGATAAAATGTTGGGCTAGAGTATATCCTGTTTTGTTGCTGCTGATTCTTTAAACTTCTGATTGAAGTGCCTCATCCAATGGCAGCGCCGAATGCTAACCCCTTTATGGAACTGATCAGGGTTTGGTCAAAGTTGTGTCCCCACCGTCATGCTAGCGCCCTGAGTCCTTGATCTCCTAATCCTCCAAGGTCAATAAGTGGTATATGCTGAAGGCTTAGTAGTGGTGGTTTAGACTGATAAACAGCGCCTATAATTGAGTGCTAAGGTCTGTGGTTTCCTGTGTCCAAGAGGATAGTAGTGGTGGTTTAGACTGATAAACAGCGCCTATAATTGAGTGCTAAGGTCTGTGGTTTCCTGTGTCCAAGAGGATCGCTAGGGTCTTGAGTATGGCCTGTGTCCATAGGCCTGTAGTATGCCCCTTGATGCACTCAGTCCGAGTAGAAGCCTATTATCTCCCCCCAACTGAAAAATTGACTGTCCTCAGTCAAACACTGTCATTAATTTGACTGTGCTACGGTCTGTATAATGCTGCTGGCGCCTTATAAGCTCGTTTCTAGACATTGCCTTCTGCTTGTGTTTTTCCTCCCACCTTTTTCAGAATGTCTGGTTTTGCTCCTTTTGCTCTCCCTAACTTTCTTGCCAAAGCTTCCTATCTATTTGACTGCGCTAAGGCTACCAGCACCACCAATGCACCACAAAACCTTCCTGCCATAATGCAGCTTTATCAGCAATGGTTGGTGGTGCATGGCCCTGACAGCTCTTGGGTGCGTGAAGCCAAAGTTCATAAGTGGTGCATGGCTTGGTACTGGGAGTATGAAGGTGCCAACTGGTTCATTCGTAAGTTAGGTTTTGATTTTGATTTTTGTAGCACTAAAGTTTGGTGCCTACACAGGCTCCTTTCTTATCTGACGAGATTGATGCATTGCTTGCCAGTACCAAAGTTAGCAAGGTGGGTTTCCTGTTGTGTCCTATGCCAGTGATGTTGACTTTGATCAGTTGGCCCAAACTTTGCCAACCCTTGCCACTCTTCCCAGTGCCCCTTCAACTCAGACTGCTCCTTTATCTTCCGCCCTGCTTGCCCCTTCCATTCCTGCCTCTCCTATGCTTGGCAGTCCTTTTCATGGTGCTGCTTTGCCTACACGTCCTGGCTCCCCTCATTCAGCCATCAAGCAGATCGCTGTTCCTGCCACTGAGCCTAGAGTAGGCCCTTCCTGTTCCGTCCCCCATGGTCCTCCACAAAACTTTGCCGTCGTTATTGAGCATACCCCTACTACTCATTCTAGTCCTTCCAAACGTATGGTATGACCATTTTCTTATCCCTTTTTATTATGTTGTTAACTCGTTCTAAGATTAATCTTCCTGCTCATGGTGTTTCTTTATATGTCATAAGCATTCACTCTGAGATCGCTAAATCTTAGCACCTAATCTTTGATGGCCCCAGGCACCTAAACAAACCATGTTTACTGATGCAGAACTTTGTGACCTCTTGCGCTTTTATCACGATACTACCATCATCAATATCAGACTACCTGCTGGGGTTCAGATCCTTGGTGCCAAGAAGAAGATTACAGTGTCTTCCCAAAATCATCATGCATTTTGAGCAAAGGTTGGTGTGGTAAGTTCCTGCTTGCTTCTGGTATTATGATGTCACTAACACTGATCTTAGTGTGATAAATGTTGGGCTGAAAATGATCCAGAGAGTTGTTGGTTTCCTATGCCCTCCCTCCCTTGCTACAGATGTGATGCTTTAAAATAAGGTTGCACCTTCAACGGCATTCGCACTCAAGAGCATGGTAAGGATGCCAGCATGCAGAAGAACTACAAGTGCACTATACTGATCCATAATGCAAGGGATTTCATTCATCAACAGTGTGCTCTAGCTGCCACTCATCAGCCCACAGTCATCAGCAAGGCCAGTTTAGTGCTCCCTATTACTCAGGATGGAACTACCATTGCCGCCCCCTTCACCCATTCTCTCCGTCGTCCTGCCTTGTTGAAATGTAAGTCCAGGGTCGCTTCTCCTAGTAAAAGTCCTGGTAAGCGCTGTGAGTTAGTGCCCGCTATTCCGGTTATCTTGTCTACTGCTGAGCTGTCCTCTGATGAAGGTGAGAATACTGAGAGGGATGCCGAAGGCAATGATAATGACGAAGTCCCTTCAGAGCCCACTCCTGTTAACGTTGATGACTTGCTGGCAGTACACGCTATCCTTCTCCAAATCACTCCTCCGCTTGCTACTAACTCTTGCCAGAGCAGCCCTAGTCAAGAGCCATATGTCTTTTAGTTTGCCATTGTCTTCTATTCTTGTTGATTTAATCGCTAGGACTCCGGTTCCTCCATTTCTTCCTGTCGTCATGGTGATACCTCCCGCTGAAGATGTGCCTATGGCTAGCAAAGGTGCTAGCCCTTCTCCCATCCCTGTCACAGTTAGCGACTTGCCTGGTGTCCTTTTTACTCCTTCCGTGACTCCTCCCTGCAGCCCTTTTACTATTCCCAGCACTCACAAAACTTCTGAGGCCCCTCAGTCTGAAGAGACCCTGGTGCCTCAGAGTAAGTGCCGGCACCGCTGGAGATACTTGCCTTCTTACGGCGTGAGTCTTTCTTCCATCAGAGCCATGTCTCCAAGTGATGAGCACTATGAATGGATGCCCCACATCCCTGTTACTGCCCATGTGAGTTCCTCCTAACTTATTTTCTTCTTTTCGCTGATTCGGGTTAGTTCGATCCCTTCTGAACCCCTGCCCCAGCTATGTGTGTCACTGGCGACGCCTTTCCTTGGCTTGGCAACCAGTTTTCCTATCCCACCACTCCCCTTCATCCCGCTGGAGACCTTCACCAACAACTTCTCCATGTTGATGAAGCTACCAAGACTGTTAGACGTGACCTGGCCCTTCTGCATCCTCATGTTGATACCTTAGCATGTTGTGAGGCCCTTTTGCTTGGTCTTCATGATGATCTCACTGATGCACTCGAGTGGCAAGCGAGTAACCATATTCAGGACGGGGATTTGCTCCCTCTAGATGATCCTGCCCTTCCTGCATTTGATGCATAGTTGCTGGCCCATAGCGCTTTGCTCTTCTTGGACTTTTTGATTGTGTGATTGGTTGATACGTAGTTTTTGATGTAGCCCCCTTTATCCAAATAAACGCCCCCCCCTCCTTTTGATACCAACACTTCAGTCTGTAAGCAATCAAAATAAACAAACTAAAGGAAAAAGGAGAAACACTCAGTAGATCATCACAGCGCAGAAACCCCTTTGCTGGTACAGTCCAATAGCCATTACCGTTCCAGACTAAGTAGAAATGGGTACTGTCTGTAAATAAATAAGCAGATCCATGCAAGAAGTATAGTGTATAAAGAAACAGAAAACCAGTAGTCACTTATGTTTATTCAGTAATGATGTGAGTAAGCGCTAAACATCGAATGTCAACTTCCTTTTTGGGTGGTCCTAGAATGAGTCAAGCACCTCTGATTGGCTAGCGCTCCTGTTAGGGTCCTGGTTCCTTGAGAAAAGTCCTCCCATGCTGTCGCTAGTCAAAACACTTCTCGTGTCCTATAAATTACTTATGCATCAACTCGACTCCATCAGTCTTTGTGATGGCCACCCCATCTGGTTGCATGTGGACTCAAAGCTGTGATCATGCCTATATTGCCATGGATCCTCCTACCTTTTTGGACCTCACTATTACTCTCCTGAGGATATCCCTAAGTTGGCCGACAAGGTGGTTGAGTTGGGTCGTCGCTGCCAGCTCCTGTGTGCCACTTGTGAAATTTGGGGAGACGCATCCCCATTAATGCGTTTTGGTATGGAGGCTGCGTGGAGCCAGGCTTTCCATGTGCATGTGCTGCTATTCCTGGCGCATTACAATGTCCTTCTGATAGTTGCCCAAATCCAGGAAATCACTACTGAGGACAGGGCAGATCGTCTTCAGCTTTTGATGGAGAAAAGCTATTACCTGGTTAGTTACTGAGCCATCACCTCTCTTTTTTCCATATCCAATGGCATTTTGCTTCCAGTCCCCTTGCAAGTATACCAGCGTTTGTCTTTTTCATAGTCCCCTTGAGGGTCCAGCGGTTGTGAGCAAGCGTATTTCTTGGTTCAGCCCCTCTCGACTTGTCGTGTGTCTGTCCTTTGCCCCTCCTCCGTGTCACTTGAGTGAGGCAATCCCATCTTCTCCGTAGCGCCACTGGCCTGACAGATTCCCAGATTTTTGCTTCTTTTGTCGTAGATTTATGAAATGCATTGTTGTTATTATGTCCTCATGATGGTGCCGCATAAGTTCTGTTTCCTAAGTCCCTTCAACCCTGCACAACGTCGCTAGGTATATATCTGAGATTTCAGGCCTAGTGTTCATGTCAGAGTCAGCACAGTGCCTACTCCCTTCTTCCTCCTCGATGATACTACCCCAGTTTTTCATCCTGAGGTGTTAGATTGCCTTGAGATGTTCTTTGCTTGACTGCCCCCAGGCGGTATTTGGCACCACAATGGCAACATCCTTATCCTGATTTGGCACTACCATTTACTTTTGGCTATGACCCAGGAGTGGCTTGTGGAGACCAAACGGCCCCCAAATGCAGTAAGTTTCTACAAGCGGCATGGTTAAGTACCTTTTACGTGTCCCTCCAGCCTCCTGTTTCTGGTAGCCAAAGGTGCTTGGAGTTCCTACTTCTCAAAACAGATAACATTGTTAGTTCCTTTTTCTTTCCATCCTCTCTGGTTTGCTAACTCCCCATCTCCTCAGGTGCTGAAGTGGTTGCTCTTGCCAGACCTGATTACTAAGGACGTTCATGCTGCCACGCTCAAGCATGTTATTATTTCTTTTATGCCTCTAGCTCCTCGCTTCGGAGCTGGAGTGCCACCTGACCCCATCTATGTTTCTCCTCCACCCAGCTTCTTTACTTTTCCCCCTAGAACCACCTCCTCCACTTCGTCGCCTCTCTTACCACCTGCACTGCCTCCTTCTCCCATGCTACCTTGCCACAGGCAGCATCCTAGGCACTCCAGTAGACATGTCAGAGGTCCTTGCCATAGGGCCTAATGTAGCCAATTTGTCAATTATTGTTAGTTCTGTAGTTTGAATAGTATGCTTATTTATGCTCAGTTGTTCTTTTCATGAGTGAGGTGCAAGGCACTTAGGTCTAGCGCCCTACCCCATCGTATCCTGTCACTGATTGTCTTCTTCTTCTGGTGCGACTTTGTCATTGTCCACTAGTTTGGTCTCCTCTAGCTCTTGAAGTTTAGCAGTGTCAATGTCCAGCACCGACAAAGGTAGAGAAATGTGTTCATGTGCTAAGTAGAGAATGAGTTGGAATGCTGCTACCAGTCGATGCAAAACTGAGCCGTCCAATTCACAAAGCATGTAGGCTCCTCCCCTATTACGGGAAACTACTATGAGTGGTTTTAGATACCGTGGTCGCATCTTCTTGTTGTGTGTTACCTCAATTTTTGAGTTCCTCATAGGAATCAGCACTCCTGTTGTAAAGTTATAGTCCCTTATAATTGTGGTGCTATGCTCACTTTCAAATCGTAGCGCTGCTTGTTGACATGCCTGGAATATGGTCTTGTGTAAGCGTTTGAGGTCTTCTACACAGCGCTGTAAATCTATTGCTCATCTAGCAATCATATCCATAGAAGCCAATAGTGAGTTTGGCAGGGGTTGCAAATAAGTCGCTTCCACTATTCCAGCTAGTAGCAGTGGATGGGTACCAGTCACAGCGTAGTAAGAGGAGCAGCCCATCCTTTTTTGTACAGTTACCCATTCCAACCAAAAGACAGAGTAAGTCGCTTCGCTTCAGCAATTCTCATCGCCATTGACCACCTTGAATAATGCCTGTTGAACATCAAAATGTGGCCTTTGTCAGGTTCTGCTGAGTCGGGGGCCTTCCGGGAAAGCAACGCCCTTACGATGCGGACTTGACCTACGAATACTCGGGTGTCTGGAACTCCGGGGCTAGGGCTCCGGGGTTCAAGACGAGGACAGGGGTAATCCCGGGATAAGGGACTAGAGTCCGGGGGTTTTGGGTTGGGGGTAACTGGGGTTAGAGGGGGTCGAGTCGTGAACCAGAGGTTCTAAGACGAGACCAAGTTAGTAACTTAAGAGTCGCGAAGTGCGGGGTTAGAGGGGGTCGAGTCGTGAACCAGAGGTTCTAAGACGAGACCAAGTTAGTAACTTAAGAGTCGCGAAGTGCGTACCAAAGCTTAGAGCACGCGAATACTAAGGCGTGCCAGTCGAAGCGTACCAAACAAGGTGTACCAGTCAAGCAAGGGGCACGCAATATCCAAAGTAACAGTTATGCAATATCAAGACTACCGAATACAACAGGGAGCTACACTATAAGTACTACGGGGCCGGGTCTCGGGGTTCCGGGATGTCTGGGATGGGTTCCGGGGGTTATTGAGTAGCGGCAGGGGCTGTATACCAGGATCGCGCATGTGGGGCGCGCGATCAATTGGCGCGGATGGAGCCGTGATGCGTGATGCGTGATGGCCGGCACGAGTCGCGTGATCTGATCGTTGATCGGGGCTGGTGACAGCTGATGGCGGTCCTTGATGCGCGTGATGGCGGTGTCGGCGGTTGTGATGGCGGGGCGTGTCCTGTGGGGTCGGAGGGAGGGTCCCGGAGGGTGTTCCGGGGGTGTCCCGGGGTGGGCCCGGAGGGGAGGGGTCGTGACAGCCTTTCTACGATACTGTTGGCTTGTTTGTTGTACCCCAAGACTCTTATATGCTGTATATTGTACTTCTTTGCCAAATAAGCAAGCACCTTAACTATAGGTGCCCCGTTGTCTGTAACAATCTTGTGTAGGGCCCCCCATCGGCAGATAACATCTTCAAACAGCCATTTAGCTATGATGTCCATGTTTTCTTGTTGTAACATGCAAAATTCCGGCCAGTGTACTAGGGAACACCTGCCTTGAATAATATATTTGTAGCACCTGGACTTGGGCATATGCATAGTGTTGACATATATTTTTCTGAACAAGGGCACCGGAGTCACTACCGTAGGAGGAACAAGAACTTGATGAGTCTGTTGGACCTGGCAAAGATGACAAGTATGTATATACCACGCAATGTCGGCGCTAACTTGAGGCCACCAGAAGCGTTCTAGTAGGTTAGACCTCGTTGTGTAGAGCCCTCAATGTCCCAAATTGTCATGCATTGCTTGGAGAATTCAGATACGGCTATCCTGTCTAATCGCTAACTTGTGCATGCCATCTCTATTTCGCTGCCAGAGTCAGTCTTTGGTTAAGAAAAAGGTCATTGCATATCAAATAAATGTGGCATATTTCACATCAGTAAGGTTTTGAGGTCGTTGCAAATCCTTTAGCCATTTCCTAACTTGGTCCACTTGCTGATCTTCTGCCTTTGCTTTAGCGCTTTGTAGTACTGCTAAATATGGTAGCTTTTGGCTGTCTTCTTGCAAGGGTCTGGGTTCCTTGACTATCTTTAGATCATTAGATGGCTTAGCAATGTTATAAATACTGGCCATGTAAAAGGTTGATGGCGCTGATAGGACCCCATACAGGATCAGCGCATCAACGGCAGGCTACAGCAATGTGGCACCAGCTCAGGATATCTTAGCGCATGCTAATTAACCAATTTTGGTGATATTTGATGGCTGCGTATGGCAAGAAGCAGATCCAATCAATGATAGTGCTGATGGCAGCAAGAATGACAACTGACAGATGGCATCAGTCACTGATGACAGCGCTTGGAAAGAAGACTGATGATCTATCAAAAACTGACGGACAGCTTGGCATTTGACCTTGGCATCTGACACCGCTTAGCGCCTCAATCTGGCACCTGACATCGCTTAGGTATTTTGACAGACAGAAGGGTGATGGATTGATGGTTTAGCGTTGCAATCTGCTGCCTGGCGCCGCTAAGGGTCTTGAATGGATGGTAGAGATCTGAAACCATTGGAGCTATTCCTATAAAATTTTCTAGTTTACCGCACTTTGGCGTTATTAGTCACTGGCAACGGTGAACTCCTTGTAGTATAAAAGTACTTACCAACTTGTACATACGGAACCAGATAACAGAGTTTCCTGCTCCCCTTACTCCAGTCTCCCTTACGGTCGGCAACGTCGAAATTATCGACAGTTGCAGACCCTTGCTAATACTCGACACACTCGTGCCTTGCAGCTACAGCAGGCATTAATGACGCTTAGACCTCGCTAAGCTTATCGTGTTCTTGCCACTCACATTGCCGTGTTCACTTACTGCTTCTTTCATAGGTGCTTTACATTAGCGCTTGACACTTGCCGACCCCTTTGCCAACTTTATCTTAACTTCACAGGCACGTTCTCTGGGACCTGCCCAGGACTCCCCTCATCACTTTTAGCATGCCCAACGCACGCTTTTGGTACGGTAACACTATTACTATATTTGTTACTGACCAAACTTTGGGTGTCATCAGCGCTTCATATGGTTTATGTCAGGGGACTCCTCATTTCTTCCTTTTCTCACTCCTTATCTCTTCACTCTCCTTCCATTCATTCT
>JAMWFC010000009.1:435140-589654 GCA_027475525.1 Macrolepiota albuminosa | reverse complement strand
CCCAAAGAGGGTCCGCCAGTGCATGCGATAGGCATGATCCACGGCGATACCTTGATAGGTATTTTCCAACCCCGGTCAGCCAAAGACCAGCGCGTACTGCGCCAGTTGGTCAAGGTCGAACGGGGTGGCTGGATTCTGAGCGCGCATTACGCGCAACGCCGTGGTGCCATCGTCTTTGTGCGCAAAAAGCGCCCCGGAATGTGTCGTCGCTCGACAAGAGCGAGGTCATCAGGGCCCTGCATCGGGTTGACAAGGTCTTGATACCTAGGCTCCTTCATCAGGAGCTGCATGGTTCGATCATGCAGAGCCTCCACTGTTCGCTGCACGAACATCTGGAGCTCTGTGATCAACATATACGCGACAATTCTGTCGCGACGCGGAATGTGTACATTGGCATAATACTTGTAGAGCCGGTCCAGCTCTAGAGGAGTGCGGGGAAGACCGCGTGGGGCGTGCTTATACACAATTGTGCCCGGGATGTGGGCAGGATGGCCAGAGGAGTATTCATATGATGCCGCTCTATTGGCGTCAGCTCCCATCAACACCGTATTCGTGGCATACGAATAATAGGTGCAATGGCTAAGTGCTCCTCTAAAGCATGAGTTCATTCGCTCGATATCGAGCGGACCCCACACCTTCACCCCCAAGCCATCGGGGATCCTCCCCGAACATTCATCCTTGGCCCTCGACTTCTGGGCCTTTAGCTCCTTGGCATGAATCGCCTTCTTCTTTGCAATGCGCTTATTGCGCGCTATTCGTTGGAATCGGTCTGCGGCCGATTCCCCCTCCTCCCCGTCCTCCTCCTGCTCCGAGCTCGACTCTCCATAGTCGCTCTCGTCGGACAGGGATGGTACTGGTTTTTTGCCTTTATCAGGCCTAGTCTTCCCCCTTGAGGTCGCCACCAGACCATCATACTGCTCAGGGATGGTACTGGTTTTTTGCCTTTATCAGGCCTAGTCTTCCCCCTTGAGGTCGCCACCAGACCATCATACTGCTCTGGCGTGCGGGGGTCTGGGGTCAAAACGACCACGGGATACTTTGCTGGAGGGGCCGGTACAAACACCGGCAACATGAACAACATCTGGACTTCTCCCGCTCGTGCGGGAATGCCAGCAGGAAAGAGTATAACCTCCAATTTGGAGGCATCAAGAGGCGGCTTGCGGCCGCGGCGTTGACGAGACGGCCCCGACTTGGTCAGGGCGGACGATTCTGGTTGTGGCTGAGCCACCGGAGGGGCAGGCGCATTTCGCGCCAGAGTATTCCCTCCAGGCCCAGCGCGAGGAGTAACAGTAACGGGCGCTCTTGGCGCCACAGCGACGGGTTTGGACCCCCTAGGTGGGGCCCGAGATGATGCGGCTTCCCGCTGACCCAAGGACAGACCTGCCAAGGGTTCACTGACGGCAGCCAGCGACTTTGAAGAGGCCTGCAGGCCCGACTCGGGTAGCCGCAATGACAAAGCCACGGGCTGAGGAGGCTGCTCATGGCGCGCGAATTGCGCTTCCGACGGCATCCTTGCCTGTGGAGGAGCGACCGGTCGACTGGGCTGATATCTCGCCCTCTTGACCTCAGCGGTCAATTCCTCACTCGTGGCGATTTTGCGCTTAGAAGCGCGTTCGATCTGCTCCAGCGCTGCAACGTGCTGCCTCTTCATCAGCTCGATCTGGTCGAGCAGCCCCTCCATTACCATTACGGCCAAACTGTCCTGCAGAAAGGACGCAGTTGCAGGGACTGGCTGTCCCGCTGCTTCCAGTCTGCCCAACAGCACGTCTGACCCAGCTACACTCTGCGCTTGTGGCGCAGGCTCCCCATATGACTCTTCCACGGGCCGGTGCGCCCATGGTACTGACGGCGGCCCCGTCACCACACCCGCATACGTCGGATACGACGCAGTTGGACGTGACGACGGTTCCTGATAATAGCGCTCGCGGCGCATGCTGTCCTCCGGGCGCCCATAGCGCCCTTCATCATCGACCTCCATCTCTTGCGAGTGGAGGGGCGTCTGATACGGAAGCGGCTCATCACGGCCTGGATAGGCCACCGCTGACTGAAACTGGCTTGCCGCCGGATATGGCGGCTGCCTCGGAAACTGAGTTGAAACTTGTATATTCGGGGGTCTCCCCCCTCCACTAGAGCCTTGCCGGCTCTGATCAGTATTTTGCGGCCCCCAATAGGCCATTTTCGCTAAACACGTAGACTACGTGTATTGGGACTTGAGAAGAGAGAAAAAAAACAATCTCCCAACTCCACTAGTGGTGTAAACAACCACAAATACATGCCACCCGGCCTCTCACCGGCGATCATAGTCGCATAAATGGTCACAAACAGTAGCCACAATTAGTAGCCACCCGGTTATTCACTGGCCATCAAAGTGGACTTCGTCCACATTCCACCACCCCACGCGCATTATGCGCGTTTTGCTAGCTGTTGAGGGTGTTTCACGCCCTGCAACTCTAGGTATCTATCCATCGCTGCAAGGTCTTTGCAGTTCACTAGTGGTTCCCAGGTAGTATCACCTAAGCTCCACCTCACCTCGAATTCGAGGTTTCCTTTTGTCCACCGGTGACCGATGAGGTCATCTACAAACCACTCCTGGTCATTGCCAGTTCCAAAGTCATACGGCTCTGGCGTTGTGCGATTAGGAAATAGCGCATCACTACTGGCCATATACGGTCGCAATAGCGACACGTGAAACTTGGGCACTATTCTGCGCGCTTGCAGCGCCTGGGGTAGTTCCAGCACGTAGTTAGACGTGCTCGGTTCTGCCTCAAGGACCTTATATGGTCCAATCCATTTCGGACACAGCTTGCTCGCCCTGCCTTTTGGCAAGTTCAAGTTCTTCGTCAAAAGGTACACTAGGCTCCCTTTCTCGATATCCGGCTCATCACGTCTGCGATTATTTGCATGTTTGGTTTGCCACACACGCAATTCTATAATCGCGTCATGGGCATCTGCCAGATTTCTTAGCGTGTTGCGCGCAAACTGCTTGACTCCCACATGAATAACTTCGTCCGTACGGAGTTCACGAATCATGGATGGCATGTAGCCATTGTTGAGTTCAAAGGGTGAGTACCCTGTGGTTTCCGATATACTCGCGTTTATCACGAATTCTACGAGTGGACATCTATCCACCCAGTCCTTCTGATCAGGATGTACGAACGCTCGCAAGATTTGCGTGATATTTCTATTCGCCCGTTCCGTTTGACCATCCGTTTGCGGATGAAACGATGTCGACATGAGCAGCTTTGCTCCTAGCAGCTTGTGCAACTCCTTCCACCATTTGGAAGTAAACTTAGCATCTTGATCGCTCACGATCAAGCTGGGCAGTCCATGGAGACGTACTATCTCCTTGAGATAGATCCACGACAAGTCTGACGTGGTCATGGTGGTTCTCACCGGAATGAGATGGACCATACTGGTTATTCTGCAGATCACTACCCACAGGTAGTTAAAGCCTTTCGACTCGGGGAACGGACCTATAAAGTCCATCCCAATCAAATCCCAAGGTTTGACCGGTATGGGTAGCGAATGCAGCTTTCCCGGTGGCTTCAAAGTCGATACTTTCGACTGTTGACATAGCTCGCATGTCGAGCAGAATTGGCTCGTCTCTTTGGCCATTTGCGGCCACCAGTACCAGCGTCGCACATAGTCCAGCGTTTTCTGAGTTCCGAAGTGGCCCACTACTCTATGGGCCTGGTCCAGGATAGTCGTAATCAATGACCTCTCCCGGGGAATGCAGATGACTTTGGACCCCGTGGGTCTGGTAAGGTAGACGAGCTGCTGCTCCATCCTGAAGCGCGGATGCGCTTGGATATTGTTCAGAATCTCTACGAAGAGATTATCATCCTTGTATCCTTGCTGGATACGTGTGCGGAATTGCGCATTGCCTAAGTCGGCCGGTGCAGGCATATGGTCCTGTGACTCCAGCGCTTGCTGGAGCGTCATATCAGTACCTCTCATAGGCACCTCTTGCCTCGTCTCTTCACGTGGATGAGGGACCTCATGATCCACTAGCACCTGAGCTTCGATATCGCGAGTCTCTCGCTGTTCCTGCAGTCGCTTACTGCGACGTGTTTCCTGCGCTCGCATGGCATGTAACTCGACCCTATGTTCCCTGATTTCATGGAATCGATGCAGAGGCAAATCCTCGCCCTCTGGGTCAATACGTTTGTCCGCCTGGACATAGTCATGCGCGTCATGGACGTCATCTCGAGTATCACTCTCGAAATATCGAGATAGGCAATCCGCCACTTTGTTCAATTCACCTTTTACATAGGTGATGTCGAACTGGTACCGCAACATGTAGTCGATCCAGCGACGTTGTCGCGGAGACAGGTGCACCTGAGTCTTGAAGAACTCTAGTGCTTTGTGATCCGTGATAATATGGATCTTATATCCCATCAGTTTATCCTCCCACTTTAGGAGGGCTTCCAGTATTGCGAGTGTTTCTAACTCGTGCACAGCATAATTCTGCTGAGCAGCAGTGAATTTACGGGACATAAATCCCGCTGGTCGGCAAGTCTGCCATGTTTTACCCTGGCCAAACATGGCCCCAACCCCAGTCTTCGATGCATCGCAGATGAGCCAGATGGGCTCGTCGATGCGTGGGTCAATTGGCCGGATGACCGGCGTTTTCGCGCATATGCGCTTAATCATCTCAAAACACCGCTGATGCAGCGGTCTCCAATGAAACGGTGACCCATTCTGGGTCATGGCCATAAGTGGCCCAGTGTATGCAGTGATGTCTGGCAAGAAATTGCCAATATAGTTCACCAGTCCGACAAATCGTTGGATATCATTATATGTGCGTGGAGTACGCCACTCTCGGATTTGGTCGAGCTTATCCATATCAGGATGAATGCCCTTCTCGTCAATGATGTGACCGAGACAATCTATACTCGTTGCATACAACTCGCACTTCTTCCATTTGAGATAGAGGCTGGCCTTCTGTAGTCGTTCAAATACGACTTGTAGGTGCTGCTCATGCTCCTCAATGGAGTCAGAAAATATGAATATATCGTCTAAATAGACGTGCATAAACTTCCCGATTACATCTCGGAAGATTGAGGTCATTAACCTCTGAAATGTCGCCGGTGCATTACAATCACCAATCTGCATGATGTTACTCATGAACGTCCCCATCAGGGACGAGAACAGTGTCTTCGGTATATCCTCTTCGCAGATGCGAACCTGTTCGTACGCGTCTGTGAGGTCGATTTTCGACCGATACTTCGCTGTCGCGACATCTTCTCGTATCACTTCCTGATCTGGAAGAGGTGTTACATCCTTGACGGTATTATCATTGCGCTGTCGCGCATCCAATGCCGTCCGTAACGTTCCATCCTTCTTGGGGATACAAAGCAATGGTGCAGCTTGCACCGCTGGTCGTGGTTCCCACCACTTTGCGTTTATGTATCTATTCGTCTTTTCACGAAGTTGATCCTGAAGTGCTCGTGGGCAGCGAGGCAAATGATACTTGTACTGCTTGTTATCGTCAATGAGGTTGATCTCATGATTAACCTCCCGCCACGGAGGAAGCTCCTCCTTCGTTCCATTGACGATATCAGCGAACTCCTGTTGCCATTGCTGGCGCAGTCAAGGAATATCCTCCTCTGTAAGGCTCAAAGCCTTGCCTTTCCCTTTGGCTACGTGTGCTATACGCGGTTGAACCTTTGGTTCAAATCGCTCCCGTAAGGCACGTACGTGCTCCTCTGTGAGGTCTCCCGGATTCAACCTTACAACCGGTTGTTTCCTTGTCGTACTTGCCGACGACTGCACACTTCTCGCCTTCAGCGAAAATCCGTCAAATACGATATCCGATGTTTCGGAGATCTCGTCCTCTCGTGCGTGACAATACACTTCTCCTGTCTGGGTCGCTTGCCCACTTCCCATAGCCTGCGTCACCATTGACACTACCAACTCGTTCCACTCCCGTGGCATTCGTGGGTCATACGCCCATTGCACTCCTGGCCGAGGCACTGGTCGATCCATTAGCGACCTAGTGCTACCCACAGTTCCCATCGTACTGTATACCTTGTCCTTGACGAGATCCTCAACCCTTACTCGAGAACTAGTCGGCTGGCATAGTGCGACGCGTCCACCTAGTGGACAACTGGAATGAACGTGTCAATTACCAAAGAATACGCAACCAAGACTTGCGTGATCATAGTGAGTCGTTCATTGACGACCAGGGGGTAGTCTTTGAAGGGTGTGAGGGCGTAACGCCTGTCGATGACATGCGGCGACAATTCGCGGCTCGGACTGCTGAACCGGACAGAGATCCGGGTGGTAGTGACGACAGTAGTGGTCACTACGAATGGAGGGAGCCAAATCGTTGCAATCACGACGGTGGAGATCGTGATCGTAGGAATGACGATCAGGACAATAATAATCGTTGTGACAGTGGCAGGCAGGCTGGTGGATTACCAGTCACCATTGACACTACCAACTCGTTCCACTCCCGTGGCATTCGTGGGTCATACGCCCATTGCACTCCTGGCCGAGGCACTGGTCGATCCATTAGCGACCTAGTGCTACCCACAGTTCCCATCGTACTGTATACCTCGTCCTTGATGAGATCCTCAACCCTTACTCGAGAACTAGTCGGCTGGCATTCCAGCGACTCCACCACGCGTTTACTACACTCATTCTTGCACTGCACAGCCTGTTTAGGCTTTCCATTGGTACACCCAGTCACATCCGGGTGCTTCCCCTTCTTCAGAGTTCCTTGAAACTCTTCCTCAGTCATCAGTATAGCCGGCGAATCAGCCGGCAGGCTTTTCAGTGGGGCCTGTTAGTCCTCCACCTCCTGTACAGTCGCTCTCCTGCGACCATCTAGTCAGTTGCGCTCATCACGCCGCTTTTCAGTTGCGCGATAGCGCCTCAAACGACCATCTGTATTGTTCAACACCACTTTCTCCGCCTTCAAAGGCGTACCATTCACAACGACCATGTCGTTCACAAAATCCAGCGACACCTTGTTCTTACGCATGAACGGCGTACCGATAATCATGTCATAGCGATCAAAATTCACTATATCCACGTATTCTTTTGTCGATGTTCCTGACGTCTTTATTCTCACCTCCGCACCAAATAGCGATCAAAATTCGCTATATCCACGTATTCTTTTGTCAACGTTCCTGACATCTTTATTCTCACCTCCGCACCAAACTGCACCATAGCGCAACTCCCCACAGTCCCCAGCTGGAGCATCAAGGGCTCCTCCAGTTCATGAACGCGAATTGCGTTGACGTGAGCAAACTGGGGCGTAATGCCCGTAGTGGTACTCCTGGAGTCCCACAACGTCCATGCCAGATGTCCATTGACATCAACATACGTGACCAGGCACTCCTTCTCCTCAGGAGTATAGCGTGGCCGCTGCAACTTATTAGTTGCCTTCTGCAGGGTTACTACGTGACCAGGCACTCCTTCTCCTCAGGAGTATAGCGTGGCCGCTGCAACTTATTAGTTGCCTTCTGCAGGGTTACGCGTCTCATTCGGACGCGCTGATCTCCACGGCACTCCGTCAGTGCAAACAGGTGTTCCTCCTCGTCATCACGAGCATAGTAGTCGCTGTCGTACACATCCACTGCGACGTATTCATCGCCATCAATCTGGACGCTCTCAGCGTCATCCACTTTCGACCCGTCAGCCTCTGCCTGCGGTTCTTCCTCCGCTTCCTCAACGATCTCGTCGTCCTCGTCGTCACTGACGACATTGCTAGGTGCCGCAGCTGTATGGGCCGCTCAGATGTGTGCCTTAGGAGGGGCGGGACACTCCTTAGCAAAATGCCCGCTCCTGCCACAGTTATAGCACGCTGAGAGATTCCCGGCAGGCCTTCTCTGGGCCGCTCCTGGAGCCCCAGCAGTTTTGCCCGCTATACGTGGTACAGGCGCCACCACTCCTCTCGGTGCTACTTGATTCTGACCCGAAAAGGGTCGACTTTCCTTTGCTGGCAACTGTCCAGCAGGCTTCGATCGAGGCTGTTGGCCTCCAGGGATTGTCTTACGAACGACGAATCGCGGATTGCGATTATTCTCCATATCTGTCCGTTTGGCCAGGAAGGTTCCCACCTTCACTGCCTGACGGTTCACTGGTCCTCGGCGTGAACTACGCTGCTCATAATGGTTTGCAGTCCGTGTCGACTGCTCATAACGGATGGCATACGCCAAGAATTCGGTCACAGTATTGACCTCCGGAGACAAATTATCGTCGCGTATCAATGCTCTCCTCATGTCTGCGGGTATTCCATCCAGGAATGTCTCGTGGATAGTGTATTCGTCTGGATAGATGGCCATATTCTGTGCATGACCCACCAGGTCATCATAAAAGGTCTGGACGCCAGTCTTAGCATCATACACTGCCTTCCTAAAGGCATCACGAGCTTCCTGCATCGTAGCAGCGTTAACGAACCGATTATACAGTCCTATCAGGACCTCTTTAAATGTCCAGTGCGATTTGTCGCGATTAATGTGGAGAACATGGCAACGGAACCAATTCCGAGCCTCTCCTTCCATAAATTCGTGTAGCACGAATATCCTTTCCTGGTCCATGTCGTCTCCACCATAGCAGCAGGCTGCGAGGTGGTAGCACACGTCCATGGCCCAGTCCTCCAGTTGCGAGAACCTATGTCCTCCAGCGTACGCACGTATGTGCTTACCATTGGATTTACGGGGGCTTACCCCAGCAGGGAACTTAAATCTGACTCCAAGGGAGTCATCCACCAGACGAGTGAGGCGGTCATGCATATGATCCATATGGATCCTGACCGCTTCATTCATTCCCGGTGTAGTTTCACGCAAATCATGAGGTGCGGGCATTGAAAATGCCCGAGGACTGCGAAACAGGTGCTCATTGGCCACTCTTTCCGTCCGTGTGGCGGGCTGTTGCCTCACTTGTTGCTCTGCTGGTAATCCACCAGCCTGCCTGCCACTGTCACAACGATTATTATTGTCCTGATCGTCATTCCTACGATCACGATCTCCACCGTTGTGATTGCGACGATTTGGCTCCCTCCGTTCGTAGTGACCACTACTGTCATCACTACCACCCGGATCTCTGTCCGGTTCAGCAGTCCGAGCCGCAAATTGTTGCCGCATGTCATCAACAGGCGTTACGCCCTCACGCCCTTCAAAGACTACCCTCTGGTCGTCAATGAACGACTCACCATGATCGCGCAAGTCCTGGTTGCGTATCCTTTGGTAATTGACGCGTTCATTCCAGTTGTCCACTAGGTGGACGCGTCGCACTACGCGTCGTGGTCGCGTTCGCTCCTCAAGAATGTGGACTTTGTCCACCTCTTCCTTGATTGTAACTTGCTTACGAGGTGTCTTAACCTCCTGCACTGCAAGTGCCTCTGGCTCTGCCGGAGTCGTCGTTACAGTCTCCACCTCAGACAATGCCTGCTGAGGCACTCCGCTAACAATGCGTTGACGGTTTGCGGCGTTCTGACGCCGAATGTAGTCTTGCTGAGACTCATTAGCCTGACGAGGCGCATTGAGCAATTCCATCGCGTCCGCGATTAATGGCGCTCGTCTGCGCACACTCATCTCACATTCTACTGAGTTGGCTGGAGTAGCCGTTGAGACTGCTGACCCTCGCGCCTCTTTGCGCTTAAGATATTCCACTACTTCGAGTTCGAAGATGCGCACAAACAATTCAATATATTCACTCGAATCTGCACGGGGTACATCGTGGCTCCTAGCCGCCAGCAACTGTAAGTGCTTCACTACATAAAGCTGAAGACGCTTTCACGTCGATTCCTTCACGACCGCCGGATATCGGTCCAATACTAGCTGCAACTGGATAGATAAGGTCGAATGCGACCTTTTGCTTTCCTCATCATCTGAGGACTCCAACTCAGACTCTAAGTCCATAACTCTCCTGAGGCCGTCATGCCTCACTTGCGGCTGTTTGCCGGCTCGTCGGTGCAACTCTGGACTTCCAGGCGTTGTTAACGCCTTGTCCAACCTTACGACATTGTCGTCTTCCCTACTGACCACTATTGCTGGTCCTTGCTTCTGTCCTTGTGTCGTCAACGACGACGGTCCCGGTTCAGTGGCAGCATTGGCCACATATTCCAAATGCCGTTCCGTAGGTGCAGTCTGAAATGGGGTGCTATGCGCAAACGCGCTGCCTTGTACCATTTCCGAGTACTGGGTAACGTCCGGTTGACCCTCCGAGGGAGCTGAAGAGCTCTCGGGCAATACCGGATACATCAGTGAGGGCATTTGGCTTGCTGGCAGCGACACTCCTGAGACCGCGGATCTATCTCCTGGTTTTCCACCAGGTCGTACAATGGACATCATCCGTGATACGGATAGCCCACCAGGCATTCCATAGCTCACGCTGACATCGCAAGGGGTCTTTTCATCCCGCTTTGGCGGAGGTTGGTATGCTGACACAGATTGCGTCTTCCCAGCCTGAAGCACAGGTAAGTCACCTGCGTCTGCAGCTGGGAACGGAGGATCCGGATCAAGAGAGCCAGTCATGGAAGCACATTTTCAGCGTGATGCCAACAGAGAATCGAGAGGTTTTGATGAGAGTTGCCTAGTCGGTAACAAGCCTAGAGTCTAAAGCCGATAGCAGAAGATTTAAAAAAATGTAACCGGAGTTACGAGTTAGAACTATCTTGTGTGTATCACACAAGCGCTAAATCAGACCGCAATATCGGATTGACTAGTACTTAGAGTGAAAACAAGATGTTATCTTACGTAATACTCTACTAATTGATTATAGCGTCGTTGATGCTGATGGTAATACGGATGACTCCGTTACATCAGCAGACTCGAAGCGTCATAGCTCTCTTGGACAGTGGCGCTACTGGACTCTTCCTAGACACCCATTATGTGGAACAACACCAGCTCACTACCCGTCCCCTCTCTCACCCTATTCCAGTCTATAACATTGACGGTACGCTCAATGAAGCTGGATCCATCTGCTCAGTGGTGGATTTAGTCCTTTGTTATCAGACTCATTCGGAGCGTGCAGTCTTTGCGGTTACCAGCCTAGGAAAGCAGAACATGATACTTGGGTTCTCCTGGCTGCGTGATCACAATCCTGAGATTGACTGGGCCAGGGGTAAGGTGAGCATGAGCTGCTGCCCTCGACGGTGTTCCACATGTGCCAAGGAAGTTAGAGAGGAGCGCAGAGAGTCAGTCCGTGAGCATGCTGCTATCTGGGCTTGCCAAGTTGGACACCTCCCCTTTGCAGACCTCGACCTACTGGATCCTCCTCCCTTGGCGTTCCCTTATAGAGAGGCCCTCTATGAGGACATTTGAGGTGTAGTGAGTGAAGCCCAGACAGAAGATGGACGCGAGGGTGAATTTGGGTGCGCTCCCGACCCAGAGTCTCCAGATGAGGCTATTAAGACAGGTGATAGGATTTATGCAACTACATTACGACCTCCACCAACTGTAGCAGAGATTAGAGCTAGCCAAACTACCTCCCAGCGGCTAGCTCAGGCATTTGCTGCCAACTCTGCTCCTAAGTTGTTCCGAGATGCAGTTCCTCATCACCTGCAAGACTTTGAGGATGTTTTCTCTAAGGCATCATTTGACTCCCTGCCAGAGCGTAAGCAGTGGGACCATGCAATTGAGCTTACGCCCAATGCTGAGCCCTCTAGCTGCAAGGTCTACCCACTCTTTTCCAAAGAACAGGATGAGCTTGATGCCTTTTTGCAGGAGAATTTAGACTCTGGTCGCATCCATCCCTCAAAGTCTCTGATGGCCTCTCCAGTCTTCTTCATTAAGAAGAAGGATGGATCTCTACGTCTGGTTCAGGACTATCAAGTCTTGAATGCGATGACTGTGAAGAATCACTACCCCTTACCACTCATTTCAGAGCTTGTCAACAACCTCCGAGGTGCACACTACTTTACCAAGTTGGATGTCCACTGGGGCTACAACAATGTGCGCATCAAAGAAGGAGATGAGTGGAAGGGAGCATTCCAAACAAATCATGGACTCTTTGAACCTCTGGTAATGTTCTTTGGCCTCACTAATAGCCCTGCCACCTTCCAGACCATGATGAACGACATTTTCCAAGACCTCATAGCGGAAGGTGTTGTGTGCGTATACTTTGACGATATTCTCATCTATACCAAGACTCTAGAGAAGCATCGTCGGATTACGCGCATTGTACTGGAACGTCTTTGCCAGCACCAGCTCTATCTTAAGCCAGAGAAGTGCGAGTTTGAGCAGACTAAGGTTGAATATCTTGGACTGATCATCTCTCATGGAATGGCTGAGATGGACCCAGTCAAGGTGGCTGGTGTAGCGGAGTGGCCAGAGCCTAAGAACAAGAAGGAGGTTCAGGCCTTCCTGGGTTTTACCAACTTCTACCAGAGGTTTATTCAGGATTTCTCACACCATGCCTGGCCCCTCTTCAATCTCACCACTAAGGACACTCCTTGGCACTGGGATGCAGCACAGCAGACAGCCTTTGACGCCCTCAAACAGGCAGTCACTTCAAAGCCTGTCCTTATATTCCCAGACAATGACTCTCCCTTCCATGTCGAAGCTGATAGCTCAGATTTTGCTACTGGGGCCGTTCTCTCTCAACAGTCAAGGGAGGATGGTAAGTGGCATCCTGTGGCTTTCTACTCCAAGAGTCTCAATGCTGTGGAGCAAAATTATGAGATCCATGACAAGGAGATGCTAGCTATCATTCGGTCATTTGAGGAGTGGCGACATTTCCTTGAGGGTGCCAGGCATAAATTCGAGGTGTGGACTGATCACAAGAACTTAGAGTACTTTCGGACGGCCAAGAAACTTAACCGCCGACAGGCTCGATGGTCCTTGTATCTGGCCAACTTTGACTTCTCTCTGCATCACAAACCTGGACGGAGCATGGGTAAGCCAGATGCGCTTTATAGGTGAGCAGATCATGGTTCAGGAGCTAGTGACAATGACAATATTGTACTCCTAAAGCCAACTATTTGCTATCCATGCTCTAGAAAGTATGGTTGGCCAGGGAGAAGAAGTGAGCATCCTTTGAGACATCCGACGAGGTAACCGGGAGGGCGCTCAAGAAGACCTGGTAGCTAAGGCTGCCATGGCCTTGCATGCTCGAGAGAAAGCTGGAGTGAAGTCTGTCCGCACCGACGAGTGGTCTCTGGAGAATGGTCTTCTCACCTTCCGGGGACGCATTTATGTTCCCAACCTGCCAGACCTCCGGAGGTGGATTGTGGAGCAGCATCATGACTCTCGAGTTGCAGGACATCCTGGCAGATGGAAGACACTGGAGCTGGTCTCACGGAATTACTGGTGGCCTCAAATGTCATGGTATATTGGCTCTTACACCTCCACCTGCGATCTTTGCCTTCGGACTAAGCCTCGTCGTCAGCCTCCTATGGGACAACTTCATCCATTGCCTATCCCAGCTGAGCGTTGGAGTGTGGCCTCGGTAGACTTCATTGTTGAGTTACCTGATTCTCATGGATATGATGCAATCATGGTGGTAGTGGATCTCTGTGGCAAGCGTGCTCATTTTATTCCAACACACACTACTTGCTCAGCCATGGGCGCTGCCAATCTGTACCGAAAGCATGTCTGGAAGCTCCATGGGTGGGTTGTCAGATGCTTACGTCTCAGACCGTGGACCTCAGTTTGTGGCAGAGTTTACTAGAGAACTGTATCGCCTCCTCCATGTCAAACTCCACACTTCCACAGCCTACTACCCCCAATCTGATGGCCAGACTGAGCATGTCAACCAGGAGCTAGAACAGTATCTCTGGCTCTTCTGCAATGAACGACAGGATAACTGGGACGACCTATTACCAGAGACAGAGTTCCAGTACAACAACCATGTACATGCTGCCACCCAGATGTCTCCTTTCCTTCTAGATACTGGTTGACATCCTCGGATGGGATTTGAGCCTCGTGGACGACCTTCAGAGAATGAAGCTGTCAACGAGTTCATAGATCGGATGAAGGCAGCCCAGGAGGAAGCCAAGGCAGCTTTAGCTAAGGCAAAGGATGACATGGCCCGCTACTACGATTGTGGACGAACTCCAGCCCCCAAGTACAAGCCTGGAGATCGAGTCTACCTGGATGCCTCTGACATTGCTACCACCCGACCTTCTCAGAAGCTTTCTCACCGTCATCTAGGACCCTTTCCTATAGTACGGTGATGATGCTCAAATCAAGCTAGACGCTGCATGGACTATCACTAGTGCAGCTACTTAGCCGATATAGCTTTGGGCATGCTAAGTGTGTGAGAGAGTCCTGGACAGGTCCCAGAGAATACATGGTAGGCAAGAGGTTGGTGGCAAGGAAAGTGGGTGATTGGAGGCACTTGCGTATGGCTCCAAAACATGGCTACAAGGCGCTAAAAGTTGCTAAGGGGGAGCGCTAAGAGCATGGGAAAGTCGCTAAGGAAAGCGCTAAGAGGTGCGGGAAAGGGTCGCTAAGAGGCGCTAAGTGTTAGCACCTAGAATGTGATAATAAAAGATGAGATTGCTTAGCGGATCTAAGCACGAAAGCCAAGCCGTAGTTGCAAGGTGCTAGAGAGAGAGAGAGATAGAAAACTAGAGCAGAGTCCCCTTGCTTGACATGGTCAACAAGAGGTAGTCTGTTGCATATGGAGACCAAAATGTTGGGATACGATCCCTACTGCCAAATTGATTCCTTGTACTACTAACAAAAAGTAGGTATTTATAGTAAAGAAAGTTAGCTGACGCTAAGAGGTTAAGCGCTGCTAGAGGGTGGTGAACTGATAAAAATGTAAGTAAATGCGGTGAATTGAATTGTATAGTAAAAAGGTCCATAATGATGCTGTCATGGAAATACTTCATCATTTCCCTTTGTAAGCGCTGCCACTGGCTAAGAGCATTATGCCGGATTGACTGATGCCCAGTGTCTGTGTAAATGTATAGCCTTGGAGTGCAAGTGGCAAGGTGCGGCGAGGTGTCAATAGTGGTGCAAAGAATAAATGGTGCCATAAAAAGTGGTCTGAGAGTAATTGGAGTCTGTAGCTGCGAGTTATTAGTGTAAAAATATGAGAAAAATAGCGCTGGAAGCGCTAGAGCATGGCGCTTCTGGTGGTACTAGTGGGCCAATATGAGGTGCAGGTATTGGTGCTATCTGTAGCCAGCCATGATGCAGGCTCATCAACGGCAGGTAGGCCCACTTGCCTATCGACTCAAGCTGCCTAGTGGAATGAGTCGACTCCATCCAGTCTTCAATGTGGTGAAGCTTTCTCCAGCCCCAGAGGATCCAATCCCAGGTCGACGTCCACAGCCATCTCCACCACCAGTTCTGGTAAACAACCAAGAAGAGTACGAAGTGGAACGGATCCTAGACAGCCGACTCTTTAGAAATAAGCTTCAGTTCAAGGTCAAGTGGAAGGGCTATGGAATTGAGAACATCTCCTGGGAGCCACAAGAGAATGTCCATGCCCCTGCCTTAGTCCAGGAATTCTATCAACAGCATCCCAATGCTCCTCGGGCAATCAGAGGCCTCTATTCTCTTTCTAAGGTAGACCAGGCCATCCAGAACTACTTCTATCCAGCACATCGAAACGCCACGCTCTAGAGGGGGGGTGATGTCAGGAGACTCCTTATTTCTTCCTTTTCTCACTCCTTATCTCTTCACTCTCCTTCCATTCATTCTCTTATTTCTTCTGACATTATTTCATTTCACTGTTTCTATTCTTTCAACACTATCTGTTAGTACTACTCTCAGCCCTTGAGATGCTCTGGTTCTTTAGCCACCATTCAGACAAGTGTGGGCCCACTCAGCACCGCTTCCAGACTGCTTATATAAGCCAGAGTTTGCCAGAGTTTGCCCCTTATTTGTACAAGTGTTTGTGTAGGCAATTTTTGAGTTTTTAAGGTTTTGTTGTACTGTACAGTTGTTTTCCATGCTTCAGAGGCCCCAGAAGCATCCAACCTGGCATAGGGAATCTCTAGACTTGTTCTCTTTGGATCTCCCTCTGCCAGGTGAGTAGCTACCTTGATATTGTCAGTATATATTCTAATACACTTTAGATCTCTCTCTGCCAGCTGTGTGACTAAGCCACAGCCTCTAGAGGTCGCCCTTACAGACAAACCCATGGTGGTCATTGGCAGCGCTAGGAGCTGGCAACTCCAGTTTGGGTGCCATTCCTCCATGGTCTGAGCCAGGTTGCTGCAAAGGTATACCGTGCCCTTTAATACCCACTTTCCTGCCTCAAAGACCTTTTCTATATCGTACGGTGATAGGACCCCATACAGGATCAGCACATCAATGGCAGGCTACGGCAACGCGGCACTGGCTCGGGATACCTTAGCACATGCTAATTAACCAATTTTGGTGATATTTGATGGCCACGTACAGCAAGAAGCAGATCCAATCAATGATAGCGCCAACAGCAGCAAGAATGACAACTGACAGATGGCATCATTCACTGACGACAGCGCTTAGGAAGAAGCCTGATGATCTATCAAAAACTGATGGACAGCTTGGCATTTGACCTTGGTGTCTGACATCGCTTAGCGCCTCGATTTGGCACCTGACATCGCTAAGCATTTGGACAGACAGAAGGGTGATGGATTGATGGTTTAGCTTTGTGATCTGCCACCTGGCGTCGCTAAGGGTCTTGAATGGACGGTAGGGATCTGAAACCGTTGGAGCTACCCCTATGAAATTTTCTAGTTTACCGCACTTTGGCAATGGTTAGTCACTGGCGACGGTGAACTCCTTGTAGTATAAAAAGTACTTACTGACTTGTACATACCCATCGAATCAGAGAACAGAGTTTCCTGCTCCCCTTACTTCAGTCTCCCTTACGCTCAAGACCACATTTATGGTCAGCAATGTTAAACTTATTGGCAGTTGCAGACTATCGCCAGCCTTTGACCTATTTGTGCCTTGCAGCTACGGCAGGCATTAACGACGCTTAGACTTCGCTAAGCTTACTGTGTTCTTGCCGCTGACATTGCCGTGTTCACTTACCACTTCTTTCATAGGCGCTTTACCTTAGCGCTTTACACTTGCCGACCCCCTTACCGACTTTACCTCATTTTCACAGGCGCGTTCTCTGGGACCTGCCCAGGACTCCTCACATCACTTATAGCGCGCCCAACACAAGCTTTTGGTATGGTAACACTATTAATATATTTGTTTCTGACCAAACTTTGGGTGTCATCAACAGTTCCTCGGGGTAATAGTTGTGCATAATAATCTCCAAGCGCCATGCAATCTTAGTCCATAGCAAGGTTGGGAACCCCTGTTGAAACAAACAGTGCTTCTTGTTCCCATATAACTTTCCATTCTGGACAAGCCATCTCACTATCTCGCTATCCACTGAAAATCGCAATAATAAGTTGATAATGCACGAAGCATATAGATCTCCGCTGCAAAGGTGTCTTGTACTAACTTCTGGATTTCCATTACCGTATAACATGTAGCTTCTTCAGTGCCAGGATATAAATGCTTGGAACTCCTTTAAACCTGTCTATGACTTGGCCATATTGTATGAGACATATCTGGCGGCATATTCTTTCATCTGTATATTGTCTGTCACATGGCAGTTACATAGCAAATATTCCAACTCCTTGAAATACTGCGTTAGTTCACGGGGCTTTGTTTTGTCCCATTTTGGCGACAAGAAGTGATTTTGGGGTGGCATGCGCTGGTTATTCAGCTGCTCCATACCGGCAGGTGTGTGTGTTGAAGTAGGAAGTGTGGTAGTGCTTGTATTACTTAGCGTTGATATAGTAGGTACGGGCTTGGTTAGTTCTGAGTCGCTAGGTTCTGGCAACAATAACCTAGATAGCTCTTCTAGAGGAGTAAGCGGTGTATGGTTTTTGCCTGCTAAATACTCAAAAGGTTGGGAAAAAGGAAAAAAGCTTTTGGCTAGGCTGTCTGGGGTGGCCTCAAGCTCTTGGTCTAAAGTCTGTCTTGGTAGCGTGTCTGGTAAGTATGGTGAGTCAGTGGTGCTTGGTTCAAAAGCACTCTCCAACAGGAGGCAGCGCTGTTGCTGGGCTTGAGTTTCCGGTGGAATTCTGTCTCAATAGAACCCCTCGTGGTGGGCTCCAAAATGATGACACCAACTGTAGTTGAGTGCACTGGACGTATACACAGTACAATACCGTCTCCAGCGCTTGGCATGCATAGTTATGAGGAGTCCCAACAGAGTCCTGGTGTGCTTGAGCAGAGGTGATAGAACAACATGCTAGATGATAGTGCCTCAGGTGCTACCTGGCAGATGGCAAGCGTCATAGTTTACACAGAGATATAGAAGAAAAGACAAGTAGCACAGCATAATGTGCCTGTAGGTGGCACTGTAAATGATGAAGACAAGATAAATGAGGCTAGCACCCAATTTAGTGACAAAGTCAGGGAAAGCTAGTGCAATTTGAATGCTAAGTGTAACTGGATGCTCCAGCAGTTACAATTCGCTGTTATATACATCCAGAGTAGCTATCTTTTATACTATGCGCTACTATATATTTCTAAAATAAGTCCATTCATGGCGCTACCAATTAGTGCCTCTCCTCGTGGTTGTAGGTAATGGCAACCTGTTAACAGCGACTAGTGCACATAGGGCAATGGCGACCAACGGCATTATAGCCCATTGGCCACAGCAACTCTAAACTAACTTAAACTTTGTATAAGTCTGCTCACTTTTTAGTGTAATTCTGATTGGCCAGGCCTTTGCAGAGTATGGTTGGAAAATCCTCAACAGACGCTGTGAGTTCTACTGTCAGAGCTAAACCTGGTATCAATTCTTGATGGATAAAATGTTGGGCCAGAGTATATCCTGTTCCGTCACTGCTGATTCTTTAGACTTCTGATTGAAGTGCCTTGTCCAATGGCAGCGCCTAATGCTAACCCCCTTATGGAACTGATTGGGGTTTGGTCAAAGTCGTGTCTCCACCGTCGTGCTAGTGTCCTGAGTCCTTGGTCTTCTAATCCTCCAAGGTCAATAAGTAGTATATGCTGAAGGCTTAGTAGTGGTGGTTTAGACTGATAAACAATGCCTATAATTGAGCGCTAAGGACCATGGTGTTCTGTGTCCGAGAGGATCGCTAGGGTCTTGAGTATTGCCTGTATCTGTAGGCCTGTAGTGTGCCCCTTGATGCACTCAGTCCAAGTAGAAGCCTATCAATGCTCGAGTCTGCCTGGGTGGTGTAGATTCCAGAACACCTGCAAGCGCACAGTGTACGTGGTTTTCAACCGCTGCTCCTCTGCTCTGCCATTGTTGTCGCTAGATGACTCAATCACCTTCTCCAGGAGCTCTCCAACCTCCAGGACTTCCTCCACTGCTGGTGTGCATAGAAAGCAATTTTCCATGCAGGCTACTTCAGAAATCGCAGCCTCCTCTGGTACCTCCTCTATCCTGGTGGGCATTGAGCCCGCTGTGGCCTGCCTGGCCCCACTACTCCAGCTCCGAGAAATAGGTCTCCCAGTCTGTACCAACAACTCAGTGTCTTCTGAGGTGCCCTGGGTGCCTGTTGACTGCCAGCCTTCATTAGGGGGCCCTTTGGAAGCTAGCCAGCTGGACCGTCGCAGTCCTCCTGGCAGCTGCATAACTGGGGGGGTTAATCTCCTTGGCGTCTTGTCCTGTGGCCATGGCTGGCCATCCTGTTGTGAGCTCTCAGCTCTCTGGGCCTTGCTTTCATTCCCAGGCAGGTCAGTGCTCCAACCTCAGTCTTGAGCCTTGGGTCTTGACTGACCCACATTGGACGCTGGCATGTCCTGAGTGTCTGCTGGGTCTCTCCGTATGTCATGGGCATTCCGCCCACCATCAGTGGAAACTGCAGATATGGGATTACTCATCAATCCCCTGTTTGAAATTTGCATGGTGTGGCTGTGCAGGAAGCTCAAGAAGCTGATAGAGTTCTGTCAACAAACTCAGCAACTGATGTCGGATGCTAGGCAATAGATTCTAGCTGGCAGATTCAAAAAAATGTAACGAAGTTACAGTTGAAGTGACCTCAGGTTTACACTACACAGAATCAGACCAGTCTGGTCTATTGACAATGTAGTATAAACAATAATAAGCTGCTTAGTAAGCAGCAAAGGTAAACTATTTATAATATGTAAATATTAATATTATATTATAATTAATATAATATAATATTGACTACAAGTAAGTAAAAGCTATGTGGCCAATGCCACATAGTGGACTACACTACAATTGATGGCAAACATTCATATAGAATGCAATGTGGTTGGTTACAGGTGAGTTTCCATCCCAGTGTTTTGCATCCATTTGCTGATGATAATAATAGACATTAATTTCTCCTTGCTGATCGACATAATTCTTTCATAGGTGCTCCCAGATATTCTTGGAGCCTTTGATCCCAGTAATTGTTTTGCATTGTATATACTCAATAGCACTGCAGATCAGTCCTACAGCAGAATTGTCCTTGGTGATCCAACACTCATATTTCTCTTGTGTGTGTTCTCAGGTCAAGAATTCCTTAGACTGCATTGCCTTCATCAAGTTATCTCCCTCCTTATAGGAAATGTTGGGGAACTCAGCTCCCCTCAGGCAAGGTGAGATCATCAGTTTAGAGTACTCAGCAGGTGGTTTAGGAGGGTGAGATTCATGTCCAGAGACAACTCTTCAAAAGCCCTTAGCCTGTAAGGCTGTTTACATATTATCTGCCCAGACATAATAATTTGTGCCATTGAACTTTGGAAATTGTAAAGTTTCTGAAGTGTTATCATTGGCAGCAGTGGAGCCCATACCCTGATGCAGCATATTGCAGAATAATAGTATTTATGTACAAATATACATTTATATTATCCAATAATTGAAGATTAGTATAAATTGAAAATGAAATAGAGTAAGTACTCACCTGGAGTCAATAATCAAAGATGACTTTGACCCCAGGTGACAACAAGTATTTATGCATATGTACTTATAAGACAAGTGGGGTGGTGTGGATAAGATGAGTAATATACATAAGAGTATTTGAAAAAGATATGAATCATAATAAAACATACGAAGTTATGACAAAGATTAATGACATTAGGACGAGCCGGCACATAGCCGGAGTTGTCAGTCAATCTCCTCGACACTGCGCCTATGCGTGTGAGAGGTATGTGTGGGAGTTGGTTGTCGGAGCAAGGACTCAACATAGTGGGAGTGCTAACAGGCATATAACCTGTAGAGTAAAACAACGGTTTTAGTCTACAGGACATGGTGAGTACGAAGTCGAATATGAGTAAGTCAATTTTGTCTACTCTCTAAAGTAAGTAGCCGACTGTGGGTGATTTGTTTGTACCCGATAAAATAGTGAAAAAAAAAACAAAGACTAGTAAATCCCGATGGGTGGCTTATGGCGCATCGTCCCGAAATGGTAATCACCTAGATCCGATGACGTATGTTGACGGTTGCACTAGTCCTCTACTCAACAACTTAGTTGATAAATCTAGTAAGGTAGAGGAATAAGTGAGAAGGGCTGTATAGTAAGAATATACACACGTCACGGCAACCACAGGAAGTAGTGAGCAACTGAGGTGTGGCGACGAGTTGGTCGAAAATTGTAAGTATTATTAATCATAGTTAAATAAGGAAATATGATGAAACATATGGACTCGGAGGTAAGAATCCTTTCTCAACATGTGACATTGGCAGTGCAGCTAAGGTATGTCTTTGGTCTCTTACTATACTCCTTAGGACCTAGTAAACTATGGCAATCAGGTATTTGTTGCATCTCTTTGAGAACGGCTATGGCAATCAAGAGGCAACTACGGGACCTGAAGTCTCATCATAAGTACATATTGCGTGTGGCGTCGACCTGAGAAATAAGGGGCTTGTGCTACCACGCTTCAATGTCATTGTATTTTTCACTTGAAGACAAGCGCGAAGATTGAGATGGAAACTGAAATAAGTAACCGTTATAAAAGTCGAGGTCATATTACTAGAATCCGAATTTCCTTTGATGTCATCACGTATGCTACAATTGACTGCTTGATTTCTTTCTTGTTTAAGCTTTAGGAATTGCAGCAAGCTCGTACAAGTATGTGCCAAGCAACTTTGTCTATAAATGAGAACCAAGGCACCATTAATTCGTGTCGGCTATATCCACAATCAAGTTAACCTACTCCTTCAATGAAGTTAGACCTGTCAAGCTTCTCATTCGTGGAACTGTAACAGTTAGTTGATATTGCAGAAACAGATGACAGATTGCTACTCACTGAGCACCGTCATCCCCACGTCCCATGGGGAGCAGGAGTACATTGACGCCAAGAGATTCTGCAAAAGTGAGCGTAACGGGAATTGAACCTCCTGCACGAGTCAAGTCTGGCTCCTGCTTGTAAACCGCCTATAAGGTGGAACAATAACGGTAACAGCGAAGCCTAAATCCAAAAGAATAGAATAGCTACACACCCGGGTAGCAATTTTCGCTGCCTCGAAATTCCAATGTTTGTGATCTGCAACCCATGGTTTACCACCATGCAAGTTCTCGACGAAGAACTTGTTCTTGCTATTGAGCTTGGCAAATTCAAACTTGAGATACTGAATTACAAGAGGTTCTACAAGTTCAGGTGTCTGCGGCGGTACGAGACTATAGAAGGCAATTACCAATTAACCCAAGAGAACGTGAATTAAAAATTTGACAGACCGAATGCTGAATTTCCCAGAAACCTTGGCAGGAATGACGGTCTTGGCGCCGGCGCCGCTAAAGGCACCTTCGATGCCGTGAAGTGATAGGCTGGGGTAGCGCATGCGACCCATGAGTACATCAACCTTGCTGGTGGAGAGTGCGATTTGTCCGCCTGCGGATTCTTCGACATCCGCGACAGAGTAATCGAGCTTCTCATAAATATTCCTAGATCGTACCGTTAGTGCGGCTCAGAAACTTTTTCAACGAGTCAACCAGGCGTACTTCTCAGCGTCCGTGGGAGGTTCGACCATCTCGTCGACTCCGGGTATGAGGATCTTGCCTGATGCATCGACGAGCTTACTCATCAGGCAGATGAGATCAGTCATGGGTTCGTGGACCGTGCGTCCAAATACTCCGGAGTGTAGGTCGCGTGCCGGACCGGAAATGGTCACTTTGAAGTATGCGAGCCCACGGAGACCATACGTTAATGCTGGAGTACGAGTATTGAGCCAATAATTGTCTGACTGCAGTTTTTTGAGTTGAGATTACATTTCAAATGACCGGGCGTACAATGCAGACACAGTCGACACCATCAAACCATCCTCCATGTTTACTCTCCTTATTCACGAGATCATCAAGTCCCTCACTACCGCTTTCTTCCATTCCCTCAAAGCAGAAGCGCATGTTTACAGGAAGCTTTTTTCCATTCTGGTGATGATACTGCAAGACATTGAGCCATCCTAAAATCGGGCCCTTGTCATCAGATGACCCGCGTCCAATGAGCCTTCCGTCATCATGGGTCACCAAAGTGAACGGATCGGTCTCCCATCCGTCAGATTTATTGGCAGGCTGAACATCAAAATGGCCATAGATCAGGACAGTCTTTTTACCTGGATCTGTGTCGATGCGTCCAAGGATGGCAGGTGGCAGTGGCAGCTCTTGGCCATCCATCATATGCTTTCCAAGATCAACCATCTGCGTTTGAACGCCATACAAATTCAACTGGCTGTTCAGCCAAGTGGCCATCTTCACGACTTCATGGCGATGAATTGGATCACCACTGATACTATCATTGGATAAGATGTAGCGTCTCTTGTGCTCGAATACCTCTGATACCTTGGAATAGCCACAGCATCGCGGAGACGCTGGATAAAGTTGTTGGCATTGTCGTCGACGAATTGAAGGAACTCTGTGGGAGCAGGCATAGCTGCAGTGATGGTAGTGATTGCACAAGCCAGAAGGTCCGTAGATGGGAGGAACGGATTGCACTAGATCGATCTGCCTTCGATCTTATCTTGCCTACGTAAGCTCGACTGTTCGTCGTAAACACTTCAGGGCATACCAGAGATTTCTGGAGAAACATCAATTAGAAACAGGTCAGATAATTTCTAACAAGTATTTCTCTAGAAAATTCTGGAAAAATTGCCTTATTAGGAAATTTTTATGAAAGTTTCAGGAGAAACACTTATTCAAGAACCCCTTTGGCTAAACATCTGCATTGTAAGGCCTGGCTGCATGTTTCCCATACATGCAGTCCTCACACAAACCAGGTATGTTAAAGTTTCCTTATATAGTTAAGCCATCAACTAAGTCCCTTGTTAGGACATGTCTAATTATTTTTACACTTGTGTGGCCAAAACAATGATGCCACACATCAAGGGTGGTGGGTTTTATCTGGGACCTGGCGACGAGTGCTGTCAGTAAGCTTGAACCTCCTAATGCACTTAATAGATACATCCCTCTAATGCCTGATCCTCAGAGTATCTCCCTGCCATGCTGATCTTGGAATCGGACTTCACCTTCTGCAAAGATGACCTTAAAGCCTGCCTTATCAAACCAGTTGATTGATATAAGATTTGATGTCAAGTCTGGTGTATAGAGGGTGTCTCTGAATATCAACTCAGATAACTCATGCTCCATTCAGCAGATTCATCTGACAGTACCTTGTCTCACTACATGGAACATAGCTTCTTTGGGTGCTGCATGTCCCTCAATCAAGGTGGGTAGTTTTTTGTAGTCTGAGAATACTTCTTGGTTTACAAAAAAGTGATTGGTGGTGCTGGAGTCTGCATAGGTCAGGATTTCCGGCATCCTTGTAGTGTTTGCTCCTGTCCATTTGATTATTGTGAGCTCACTCTCTTGCTTATGTACTATAGCTGACAGTGTGTATGTTGCTTGGAGTACTTCTAGCTGTTGGTTAGCTGCAGCTGCTGTGTTCATGGCCAGCAATGTGGACTGTGTCTTGGTGGTGGTGGATTTGGTTTGTTTTGACCTGTTTCTGAAGTTTGGTGGGAACTGGCCCTTTTTTCCTCCACCCTTCCAATAGCAATTTTTGATTACATGACTAGATTGTCAACAGTTTGGATTGACATAGACCAATTTTGGTTTTACTTGGTTAGTCTGTGTCTGCAGGGCTGTAGTAGAGATGCCAGCCTTTTGTTTTTGGAGAACTAGCTAGTCCCAATAAATAGTAAGCACAGCCACTACTTCTTTTGTTGTTTTTATTGTGTACAGCCCTGTGACTACTGTGTTCCATGACTCTGGAAGGAATGTCATCAAGATGATTTGGAATGTTGCATCAAATATGCTTGCACCTTTTTTGGTAGCCTGTTTCCATTTTTCTTGCATGTCTTCCACATGCTTAAAGAAATCCATTCTGTCAGAAAATTCCATGGCTTGCAGGTGCCTTTCTGCATCCATGGCCACAATCTCCAAAAAGACTCTGAAGTTTTCAGTAAGAGATATCCAGGCTTCTGCTGCCATGCCATTCATCTTGATTCCCAGTCTGACTGGGTTTTTAGCATTATATATAATTAAACCCAGTGCCCAAGCATCCCTCTTTTCCCATTCCTCCAGAGATGAGGTTTTCAATAACCACTCAGTGCTTTTAATTTCTGGTATTTTTTGGTCTCCTATAGGAGGTGTCAGTTTTGCTATTGTTCCATCCAGATAGCTGCAAGCACCACGCATCCTGGCTGCAATCATAACTTGGGTTTTGAAGGTGTTATAGTTTGTTCTGTCAAAGTGCACCTCCTTAGAGAAATTTAGCGGATTTGATAAGTTTGTGGAGGTCATGTTGCATTGGATATGTGTATGTAGTATGTATGTGTGGGATGTGGGAGTCTTGTATCAGAGCAAAGGCTCAATGAAGTGGGAGAGCTAATGGAGCCTATAACCTGTAGAGTAAAACAATAGTTCTAGTCCTCAGTCTCACTTTGTGATGTAGTTGACTGAATATATATTACCTATAGAGTAAAACAATAGTTTTAGTCTACAGCAATCTGTAAATAAATTGTGCAGATGTACATAAATGAATATTTAGCTCACCCTTAGTCTCACTCTGTGATGTGGTTGACTAAGGGGCTTTGTTTGTTTATAAGAAAAATATACCAAAGAGAAAAAAAAAACAAAGATTATCAAATACTAATTGTGTAAGTGTGGCTATGCCAGAAGAAAATCAAGTGGCGGTGCCATAAACAGAAGTTGGTTTGAATATATCGTCAATGTTGTGTAAGTCTCTTTCTCAACAATAAAAATTACTTATTCTTTCTTACATGACTCTAATTGCTGGCTGAAACAGTATATATAAGTGAACTAGTCATATACAGATAGAGAACCATTCTGAATGAGTGAGAAAATTTATTTTTTTAAATCTCAATATTGTGTTAAGCTTTCAAAAAGTTTGCCTTAGCACTGTCTTGCAGAGAACTGGACAACATATTGTTGAGCTAAATAACTCACTACAGCTATAACATTCTGGCATTATCAGAGGTATTGCTATATTTAAACAGTGCACTATAAGCTACACCAATATTTGCTGATCTTTGTTTTTTTTTTGTTACTTATTTTGGACATGAAAATACTCTACCCTTAGTTAAACATCTATTTTAGAGTGACTGAAAGTGAGTATACCTTTTTACTTATTACTACTTGAGATATTTACTTACTGTATCTTATAGACTAAAACTGTGTTTTACTCTACACATATTACAGATAGAGGTAAGTCTTCAGGTGAGTGTCTATAAAGAGCTAAAACCCTTTTTTCAAACTCCAAATGATTGACCATACAAAGGTCTGATTTGAGTAAGTCTCTAATAATTCTTCAAAAAGATCAACATTGATAGGAGTTACAATTTCAAACAGCTCAGGGTAATTTTTAAGTATTTGTATTGATTTCAGATTACTACTCTTATTTTTGGAGAGAAAGAGTAATGGCTTGGCACAGGGTAATTTTTAAGTATTTGTATTGATTTCAGATTACTACTCTTATTTTTGGAGAGAAAGAGTAATGGCTTGGCAATATCTGACCAGGCAGCAGTGGTTAGACATTGCAGTTTTTGCACTGGTAACTACAGTAGCAAGCCCTTAAGTTGAAAGAACATCTCTGAGGACTATTCCATTACCAGCAAGGAGTTGCTTTACTTATGGAACTCATGGTGTCAGACCTACTTTGATTTGCTATGAATTCAATAGGTTTCCAATTTCTATAATTAATTTCATCAACGTTAAGTGTGGAATCTCAGAGATGAACAGATTCATGCTGGTCAGTAAAAAATATTCTTGTTCCACATCTGACTCTCATTCTAATGGCTTTGTCATAGGCAATAACTTTGAGGTAAACACTTTTATGTTTTGCAGCAAAAAAATTAAGTATTTGGCTGACATAGGCTTGAAATTCATAAGTCTCTGTCTGGAAAGACAAAGCAAAGTACCTTGGCATATATGTTTGCAGCAACCAGCCATTGTTTACTAGTTTGCACCTTTTTAATAGGAGCACTGACTCCAAAAATGATTTCACACTGTTCAAGATGACCTCTATTCTTTCAAAGAGCTCTCAGATGTCTGATGGAGCTATAGATTGCATTGAAACAGACTGCCTCTCTTCTGAGAACAAATTTGATGAGGCAGTTTGGGAGATAAAAATGCTTCTTTTGACTTTTCTAGAAATAAGCATGTATTGTTGGAGCAATTCTCAATTTCAGCTGCATGCAGGGTCTCTATGCTTTCTAGCCAGCTTCTTTTGCCTGCTCAAACCATGGTAGTTTGCTTTTGTCAAATTTTCTTTGTTTTGAGAAGAATTCATCATTTTTGTTGGACTCAGAATCCTGTTGCTTACTATCACTATTGCTAACTGCTCTTTGTGTGCAGTTTTTAGTTGCATATTGCTCTATAGTTTGGATTTGTTTATTAGTGATCTTGTCAACTAAATAAGGAGACAAGGATCTGTTCTCATCTTGCTGTCAAAGTAAGGATTCATTTCCAAATCTTTAAGGGTAATTCTCATTCTGTTTTTCAAGCTATTATATGATAAATAATCTGCATTTATAGTCTCTTATTGGGCTTTTATGACTTGGTTTGAAGTCATTTTCCTGGCCTTTATAGCATTGGGCTTGCTTATGCTGTGCCTTTGATTTTTTTTGATGTCATCAATGAGGGTGATATAACTATTGATAGTGTCTTGTTAGGCCACAGGTGGTACCCCAAATTGGTTGGTAGTGTTGATGATTCCTGAAGACCTCAATGTGGCTTTCAAGTCATTCAATAACTGCTTATTCAGAATTAGCAGGTTTTTTGTATGTCTCCTATTTTGTATTGCTAGTTCTGATCTCATTGTTAGCTTTTCTAAGCTCATTCAGTGAGGTAGATCAACTAGTGAGCCTATTATACAGAGTAATTTTAGATGACTCAGAAGGCTAAAAGGCATTTATACTCATTTGATGTTAATTGAGAGTACCAATAGATGGAGGACCTGTATAGTTACAAAAAATATATCAATAAAAATGGGCCACTGCAGCATACAGAAATAGTAAGGTCTACAGGAGAGTTTTGTCAATGACTATCTATAAAATTAAATAGTCAAAAAAGACCAATAGCACAATACTAAGGCAGAAAAAAAATTCTAGCTACTGTTTGTATGAAGCTCAAGATTGAATTTAAATAAATTAAGCTTTTGAGTGAGTTTGAAGAGAAGAGTTTCTCAATGATTGAAAGAATTGACTATATATATTAGTGTCTATAAACAAAAATCCAAGAATTAGATAATGTCAGAGAACTTCTTATTTCTTCACTCTCTCTTTATTCACTTTCTTATTTCTTATGTTATTTTCTTACTTTACTGTTTCTATTCTTTCAATACTATTTATTAGTACTATTTTTAGCTTTTCTTTTAGCTATTATTCAGACAAGTGTGGGCTTTTCAACACTGTATATAGACCATTTATATAACTATAACCTAGAGTTTGCTCTAGAGTTTGTCTTTTATATTTGTGCAATTGTTTGTTTAGGCAATTTTTGAGTTTTTAAAATTTTGTTATTCTGTACAGTTGTTTCTCATGCTTCAAATTAAAGGCCCCAGAAGTATCAATCCTGACATAGAAAATCCCTAGATTTGTTTTTTTAGATCTTCTTCTGCTGGGTAAATAGTTATTATAATATTGTTAGTATATACTCTAATATATCCTAGATTTCTCTCTGCCAGCTGTGTGACTGAGTCATAGCCTCCAGAGATCACCCTTACAGTGACTTACAAAAGCAAAAAAGGAAAAAGATTGACAGAAACAGATACATTCCTCTGCAATGTGGCTTCACATTTCATAGGTAGTTTGAGTATAACAACAAACTATGGTGAAACTGAGAAATGAACCTGCTTCTTGTAAATATTTTTTGGCCCTATACAAGTACAAAATATAATTTGTGTACAAGATAACTAATCAAAGTTTCTCAGTTTCTTCTGGTGGCCCCTCCAATTATTTATTTCAATATATCAAGTGTATCAGTTGATGTAAATAAGAGATTTGAAATTATAACAGTTAACTCTTCAAATATATATAAATATATACTAACAGGAGTTATAGATTGACAACTCTCATTTTTTCAGCTGCTACATATTTTTATTCAATGAAATCTAGCATTATAGCTAGTTGACAATTCAGTATAAAATGCTAAAGGAAAGCAAATATATAAACTCAATCAATATATCAAAGTACAATTTTAGGATGGCCATGTCAGCTAGATAGATTGATCAAGCAACAGCTTACATAAACTTCTGCTAAAGCAATAACTTATATAAGTACACTCTAATAAACAGAAAACTGGATTTATGCAAGCTTATAAAAAAATAATTCAAAAAGTTTTTATGAATATCAAAGACAATGTGGTCTAATTTGTAAAAATAAAAGTAAATAAACAAAATAAAACAATGACTACTAAAGCAAAAGAATTATTATATAACTGTATAGTTTTCATGCATGCTTCTTTTTCTAGGTACTAAATATAATAAATTACAATAACAAACAAGGCATTTGACAACATAATCAGGTTAAATCACAGATTTCATGAGGCCAATGAGGGCATCAAGTCATGCAAAACACATGATTTCTGCATCTAGAGAGCATTCCGAGACCTTTGTCCAGTAGGACAATCATCTTAGTGATTGCTCTTTAAGTGCATAGTCCATCTAACAAAAAAGAAGAATCATCTCACAGAGTGCTTTCTAAATAGTAAACTTAATCTACATCTTTGTGCTATTATACATTGCTATGCAAATTGTTTCTCTGTCTTTCAAAGTGAAACTTTATGAGTTCTCATGATAAATAAAAAGAACAGCCTCCTGAATTGTCTGGGAGTCAGACCAAAGCTAGCTGAACAGATAGGAACACACCACCACTTGACATCCCAACAACCCATAGAGAGCAGTTACTTGTTCAGCATCTTGGGTCCATCATCAACAATTTCTGATGTGAGCAAAAAACAAAAAATCGCTGCCATTACACAAATCTTCAAAATCATCAATGAATTTGGAGCTGACAAAAAACACAGACATGATGCAATCTTGAGTTATATTACTCTACTCAACATCATCAAAGAAAAGGGAAGACAACAAGGAGTATAAGCAAAAAACAGAGAGGAAGTTGAAAAAAGACAACGCACCAATGAGCAGTCTGCTGGGATGCATAGATATGAGAGCAAGTAAGAGAATGACACCGGATGCAACAGTGGCAGAATTCAAACTGAGACATTCTCCAGTCAACAGGCACATAGAAAGCAATCCTCTCGAGAACCTTGAAGCTCATCATATAAGAGCTCATGTGCTTCAGACTCCTCACAGAGGACTCAATCTGATAAGAATAAACTGGAAACAAAGAAGCACAAAATCAAAGAAAGAGACCTCCCTTGGTATGCAGAAAAGAAGCTTGCTCAAGAGGCTGAAGATCTCTGATGCTACAAAAACTGCAAGCTCTTGCAACTCTATCTCCAAAATCCCTCAAATATCAAAAAACACATTGCAATGTCAAAGACAGCCCTCTGAAATTTTCCCAGACCTGAATGGGACAAACTTATCAAAAGAGAGCTTGCAGACTTTGATACAATCTACAGTGCTATACACCATATTGAAGCACCAAGGTAAAATAGAGGAAGAATCAGGGATAAAAAAATCTTTTTTAGACATAGTGAGCCCATCCAAAAGGTCAAGGACCACAGACAGTGGACAGTCGCTGCCAGTCTGTATGGAGAAGCCCTCAGAAACTACCAACACTGCATTCTTGTGTTATCAAATATGAAAAGGCAGTTTGAGCATGAGTCAGAGCAGGAACAAAAATATTACTCACCAACAGAGCAGCATCTGACAACCTTAGAGATGCCATACTTGATGCTAGCAGGATCAATTACTGTGGAGTCTCAAACAGAAAGAGTGGGAACAAAGCATTTATCAATCGATCAGGAGCTAATGTCTGAAGTACCAATTGAGCAATCTGCAGACAGTGGAACATGCCAGCTGGATGTCCCTTTGACAATAATTCATGCTTCTGGAGACATACATGTAGGCAATGTGAGGGGAACCACCCCAAAACAAACTGTTCTCAAAAACTCTTGAACTGAGATATTGAAAGGAAACATTCCTAAATACCTCTGCTATAATTATTATGATCCTACCATAAAGCTTCCAACAACACTACTTCAATGGTCACTAATGGCAAAGCCACTCCCCTTCCCTTCTCAACTTGAATTAAACAATATCCATGTCACCCAAACCTTACAGAAACATTCAGAACTCTTTAAAATCATTACACCTATAAAAGTTGATGTCCTCAAAAAACTCCTGATATCTCATCCCAATTGTTCTTTTGTGGCCTCTGTTATCAAGGGCCTTAAGACTGATTTCTGGCCATATGCTGACACAAAACCTTTCATGTACCTCCTTACCTGTGACATGTCCTTGAGTCCACCTGACAATGAATGTGAAGCCAATTTTATACATTCCCAAAAGGATTTAGAAGTGAAAGCTGAAAGATTTTCTTCTGATTTTGGAATGCAACTATTTGATGGGATGTACAGCTCTCCAATTCATACTGTTTCCAAACCAAAATTGACAGACTTACGTCTTGTAACCAACCAGTCTGCAGGCCCTTACTCACTCAACTCTATGATTGCCTACAACAATATCTGTGGTTTTCCTATGGACAATATGCGGCATCTTGGAGACCTTCTCTTATGGATACATGATATATCCAAACAATGTCTTGTGCTGTGGAAATTGGATGTAATGAATGCATATCATCTTATTCCTATGCACCTATAATAGCAAATCAAGCAAATTATTACTGTCAATGTCCACCGATATGTTGATCAATGCAACTGTTTTGGAGGCCATGCTTCTTTGAACTGCTAGGGTGCACTAAACAGCCTCATAACTTGGTCCGCAAAGGACTCATATAAGGTAGATGACCCTTTATGTTTCAATGATGACACATATGGTTTCAACACAGCAGATGATTTCAAGTACTACAAACTCTATAACTGATGGCTACCTCAAGGACAGGCTAACTTACTCAAACTGTGGGACAACATAGGCATCCCACACAAAGAGAAAAAGCAAGTATTCAGTGTGCTCCTCATGATTATAGGCATACTCATAGACTCAAATGCCATGACGATGACATTGCCTCCTGATGCCAAAGATGATTTGATACAAGAAATGTATCAGTTTGCTGCATACAACAAGAAAAAGTCTACCCACCATACTAAACAAGCATGGCAAAGGCTTGCTGGGTGAGTCAACTAGGGGCTTAACATTTTTTCCTTGCTTGTTCCATGCTTATCCAACATCTATGCCAAACTTATGACCATACCAGACAATCTCAATGCACGTGTTTGGTATAATAAGGAAATCAGAGCTGACTTAATTTAAAGAGCACAACACATTGAGGAAGCAGATGGAGTTTACATCCTCAAATCTTGAGCTTGGAGTCCAGAGCAGGCCAACATTATCATTGAATGCAATGCCTGTCCTTCTGGCATGGCTTTTTGGTACCCTGTCACCAAAAAGGGATTTTTTTGTGCAACTAGTAACGACAAATCACCAGATCTTATCTTCTTCCTGGAGGCACTAACCATGACATGTGCTTTCCTGCATGCAGCCAGAAGTGTCACTAATCCTAAACGTATACTCATTTACTCTGACAACTCCAATATGATTGATATCTTTAACTCCCTACATGCTCAACCACTTTATAATGACCTCTTGAAATCCACTGTAGATGTGATTATTGCTGAGCACCATAAACTAAAAATATTACATATCCCTGGTGCTCAAAATGTCTGTGCTGATCTTCTCTTTCAAAGCAAATTTGACGATGCATACAAGCTCTATCCAACCCTTGAAGTAAACAATTTTCTATCCCCTCATGAACTGCTGGGGGAAAATCAAAAATAATCCTACCAACAGTGAGGCCAAGACAACCACATTGTATGGCTTGGTCTCAGAAACGCTTACTTTATGAGCACTCCATTACACTAGGATACTTGATCAACAATACTACATTTAAATGCTATGGCTTTGCACTGAATTCTTACCTAAATTTCATAAAAATACACAACCTTGACACTGCATTAACCACCAATACACTTTCTCTATACATTGCATACATGTTGCATCATATCAACCTCAAATCCATATCTTCTTACCTCTTGGGTATTTGCAACCAGCTCAAAATCTACTTTTCTGACATCCGCATTGCCAGGAACTCTTCCTTGGTTAAGAAAACTCTTTCAGGCTCCAAGAAAAGGTTCTCCTCCCCCATCAAACAAAAATGTGCACTAACATTAGACAATCTACTGCACGTCATAAACAACTATACTGTAGCCCCATCACATAATGACTGACTCTTTCTTGCCATGCTTACTACAGGGTTCTTTGCACTGCTTTGGCTGGGTGAAATGGTCATTCCAGATGATCTTAAACTATGCAATTACAGGAAAATCACAGTGGCTTCTTCGGTGTCAATCACAAATGATAGTTTTTCCTTTTTCCTATCTACACACAAAGCCAATGCCTTCTTTGAAGGCAATTGTGTCCTTGTACATAAACAACACCATGACTCTGAACCCCATGCTTGTTTCATTGCTTATTGAAAAAGCAGACATCAGGCTTTTCCCCTGCACAGGGAGCTTTGGTTGATGAGCAATAGTCAACCACCCCCCTGAGCTTTCTTCATAAACTGCCTCCATACCTTTTTCAACAAATATATAGCTGGTCAATCTCTCTGAGCTGGTGGGACCACATTCCTTGCAGAATCTGGTGTTGCCCCACACCTCATCCAAGCCACAGGTAGATAGGCAACTGACTCCTTTCAGAGATACATCCAAAAACACCCCATAGTGCTCCATGCCCTTGCTCTGTGCAGGCATCCTGAGAGCATCAAATTTTCTTAAATTCACCATTGCACACAGCAAGTGTTCCCTTTGTTATTACTTTTATTCTGACTCAAACATCCCCATGCGCTCAGCAGGTGTGTTTTGTGTTGAAACTACAGCTTACAGCTAAAAACTGACCGTGTTGCCAAACAGACAATAAATCCTTTCTTTTGCACTGTTACCACTCTCTTGCCCTTGTGTGTAGCAGGTGTAGAATGGTCCCATTGAATGTAGCCCACACAGCAAACTCAGCCTTGCACATAGCTACTGCAGTACTTCACTGTGTCAATATATGCTTTTCCTTGCATTGTCCCTGCTGACCAGCAATCACTTGTTGAGTTCACTGGTATTCCCTCTTCTATAGAGTATAGCTGTTTCAACAGCAGGTACAAAGAAACTTCATTTTTTTGACCAAGACCGGCTCCACAAGCCCTCTCAAAAGACCTGGTACAAAAGTTTTTTATTGCCTGATTACAAGCAAATAAGCAGCTCATTGGTCAGATTAAATTGCAGATTTCATAAGGCCAATGAGGGCATCAAGTCATGCAAAACATGTGATTCCTACACCTAGAAAGCATTCTGAGACCTTGGTCTAGTAGGACAATCATCTCAGTGATTGCTCTCTAGGTGCGCAGTCCATCTAACAAGAAAGAAGAATCATTTCACAGAGTGCTTTCTAAATAGTAAACTTAATCTACATCTTTGCACTATCCACTCACCACTACTCTAGGTACAACAGCCATTTCAACAGCAGATACAAAGAAACTTTGTTTTTTTGACCAAGACTGGCTCCATGAGCCCTCTCAGAAGACCTGGTACAAAAGTTTTTTATTGCCTGATCACAAGTGAATAAGCAGCTCATTGGTAGAAAATGAAACAAATTATATATATTCAAAAAAAACATACACATATATATATGAAAAAACTGAATCTCTCAACTTAGTGGGAAAAAAAAACAATAATGCACTCAACACAGAAAAAAACAACCTAAAATATAATAGAAAATAAAATATGATCCTTTAACATCAAAAAAATTGATTGATTACCTAGCAGAGATAGCAGAAGAGAAGAGCAAATCTTAAACATGTATAATAGCTAGAGATAGCCAAAAGGTAGCAAATTTTGAAGACATAGCCAGTAAAGATAGCCAAAAGGGAGCAAATTTCAAGTACATAAATAGTAAAAATAGCCAAAACAGAGCAAATTTCAATAACATAGCCAGTAAAGATAGCTGAAAGGGAGCAAATTTTAAGGACATAGCTAGTAGAAGCATAGCAATAGCTGAAATCACATGAGGGACACAAATTTCAAGGACAAAATGTGCACTAAAGCAGGTAGTAGAACCTCAGTTTACTAAAGTAGATCTCGGAACTATCTCGCTCGACCTATGCTTGGGTCATCTTGTGTAAACTCCCTTCAGACAAAAGCAACCCATCTAGAGAGTGGTCGTCAAGGTGAGACTCCCTTAGGGGCAGGTCTTACCTAACGCCTAGGCCCACATGTGATAACCAATACTCCTCAAGCACTTTCATTGGCCACGTGAAAACAAGGTTTTAACCGCTATAATACACAGTTATTCTAACAGAAACAAACTGAGTTACACATTAATATACAACATAATTACAGCGACTACTAACCCTTACTAGCTGTGGCTGGGACAGAAGCCCATTGTCGAGGGAAATGATGTCTGACTGCAAAGATCTACATCAACTTGTAATCATATATGACTCGTTTATGACATACGTTCCTCACTTCTACATATATTTCTTTTCTTTTTCTTGCATCATAAAACTTCTTCAAAATTCAAAATGTTTCACTTCCAGATATAAAAGGTACACAGTTACCTGAAGTTCAAATCATCTCCGACTTCGAACTTCAGGTGAGATACATAAAATATTCACTTACTTGTACTGATAGTCTCCAACTTCGAACTTCAGATTGTATTATATACGTGAATACATATATATTCTGCTTTATGCTGCGACAGGTTATGGGCCCCAGTGTCAGTGAGAATCAACTTCCAATACTCTACAGTTCACAAAGTTCGACGGAAATAATTATCATGTATGGTCTGATAACATGAAGGCTGCGCTGCAGACAAAGTCACTTTGGGGTATTACTAGTGGACGTGACAAATGCCTACTGAAACCCCCCGACCAGTTCCTGGGTATGGTAACCACCCCTTTCCCACTTCTCTGCTCAGTGTCGTGGAACAGTCAATAGACATGTTTGTGTTTCCCACTTGCCTGGGTTTCCTAGGTTTGGGGCACTTGGGACTCCAATGGCCCTTTTCTCCACAATTATGGCACACGTTGTCGGCTTTTGGTTCACGCTTGGACTTGAGCCTTTTCTTCAAGCCCTTAGCATTGACTTTACTCCCACTGGATAAATTACTGGGTTTGGATATGAAGGCAAGTTGCTTATTCGAAGCATTATCTTCTTGTGATACACGGTCATAAACGGATATGAGTTCCACAGATATGTTTTCGATAGTGAGGGTATTTCCTCGGTATAACAAGTTTTGCTTCATAACTTCCCAGGTCATAGTATTAGGAAAGGAGAGTAGTATTGCATTAATGACAGTGTTATCGTCGACTTTGTAACCAGCATCAGTGATGCAGCGTCGAATGTCAAGGTAAAATCCAATATGACTCGTCATAGAGGAGCGACCATCCCACTTCTTAGCGTATAGTTGTTGGTAATAGTAGTGCACATTTACACTACCTTGTTGATCAACGTAGCTTTTGTGGAGATGATCCCAATAGCCTTGGCAGTTTGGAGGTCAATGATGGAATCCCGCTGCATATACTCGATGGCACTACGAATCAAACCGATAGCCGCATTGTTTTTGCTCAACCATCACTCATATTTCTCATGAGCTTGTTCCCATACGAGGTAGGGCTTGGATAAGATTGTATCCCATGACCCGCAGACTTCCTCCTCCTCCTTGACCGCCAGAGTTGAGCCGTCGTCGGTAGGGGTTGGATGAGGTTCTTATGGCCACAACTAATGGCATGCCTTCTGGATTGCTTCTTGACAGTGCCGCATCCTGCCACATGGTCGTGGACAAAGGCTGGTTCTACAAAATGCAAGACGTTGAGAACCAATACATCTCTGTTGGAGGGCATAACCACCTCAACGTCACTGGTATAGGATCCATTGTCTTCCAAACCTACGTCGTCAACGGAACAAATGACGTTCAGTTTGACAACATGCTGTACATGCCTAAACTCGGAGCAAATCTTATCAGTCTCGGGTTACTACAATGAGCTGGCGCCATACTCAGTGGATTCCCTTATGGTATAAGTCTGGCCTGGGGCAACAAGGAGTTCATGCGAGCAAGACTTATGGGCGATCACGGAACTCTATACCGGATCAAATGTCTGAACATGGGCCTTGATAACAATCAAGTCACCTATATTGCGAGTGAGCCCATGATGCGGTTGTGGCACTGACATCTAGGACATATTAGTCCTAGGACCATTAATAATATGGTCAACGAGAATCTAGTCATTGGTCTAAAAATTAAGTTACCTCGTGAGTTCAATCGTCTTTGCAATGGATGCATTCAAGGAAAGTCGACATGGCCTCCCTTTCCTGAAGCAAGTACGAAAACCTACAACAAAAACAAGTTATTGGTCATGGACCTTGTCAGGCCTATGAATGTTCCTACCTGGTACGGCAAAAGATATGCCCTCGTTATTGTTGAAGTAAGTCAACGTTTGCCTAATATAGAATTCACAAATTCTGTGCCATTGTCTGTCCAAATTATTTTGACAAGTCAACCAAATTGTCGCTCGAGTCGAGCAACAGTACCTTGTATCTCGTCGGCTATTTCTTCTTTTCTCTCCAGGAGGGAGCCCATCAAGAAGTTCTGCAAGGCAAACGGCATTGTGCACGAAACTACAAATCCTTACAGACCGGAACAAAATGGCATAGCCAAACGTATGATTGCTGTCCTCATGGAAATGACATGGAGCATGCTGCATGCAGCAAACATGGACATGCAATATTGAGGTGAGGCGTTTATGTACGCCACATATATTTGTTCAATTACACCGAATTTGGTGCTAAATGGGAAGATACCGTTTACCAAATGGAGTAACTCCCATGAAAAACCGGATGTATCTCACCTACATGTCTTTGGATCATTTGGTTGAGCACATGTCCCAAAAGAGGTAAGACATGGGAAGCTTGAGTCCCGTGCCGTAAGAGTCTGCATGTTGAGATGGTGGGCTGGTGAAACTAAAGGTTACAAATTAGAGGACCTCAAAAACGGAAAACTGATCACTTCCCTTGACGTGCAGTTCCATGAAGATGATGTCCCAAGCGAGCTTGCGCAGGTCAAGCATGATTCAATCAAAACCAAGTCAGAAGTGACTCCGGATTTTATCAAAACTGCTACGTACCCTGAAGACGACACACCTCGGCAAGTACATGTACCTGCACAACCCTCCGATCTTAGCCAACTAACTGAGGGCAATGACACCTACGTGAGCACCTCAGAAGGTAACATCAGTGAAAACGAACCACAACATATGGTGGAAACTAGGCCTGTAACTCCAGAACAAGTTTTCTCTGACTCTGAAGCCCCTGGTGCGCCGAGAAAGAGAGCAAGATGGGAAAATTTGCCAAAACAGCAATTGCCCATGCGTTCCTAATGCATTCCCATCAGATATCAGCAGGATGACGGTGAGGAAACCGGGGCTCACATTGCTTACATAGCTGTGTCAGGACCATTTGTATGCAAGGCCTTGTCCACTTCAGATGCAGAAAGATGGAAACAAGCCATAGAGGATGAATACAATCAACTGGTCAAAAAGGAAGTCTTCGTGGAAACAGATCACTTACCTCCAAATAAGAAAGCCATGGAAAGTAAAGTCGTGCTCAAGGAAAAGTTCAATGGACAAGGCAATCGAATCAAGTTTAAGGCCAGAATTGTGGCTCAGGGTTTTTCACAAGTTCCCGAAATAGACTACCACGACATGTTTTTGTCTGTGGCAAAATTTACCACGCTACGTGTTTTCTTGACTATAGCAGCTACGCTCAATCTCGAAATACATCAGATCGATGTAGTGGGAGCGTACCTTGAAGCTGACTTGGACGAAGAAATATACATGAGAGCGCCTGAAAATCTCAGAAATGCGAGGTATTGGAAGCTGTGCAAAGCCATATATGGCCTTAAGCAAGCCGGTCAGAAATTGAAGGAACGGCTCCATGATGTGCTCATGTGCTTAGGGTTTAAGCAGTCGCGAGCTGACGACTGTCTCTATATTCTCAGATCACAGGGCGAGATTGTGTTGATCGTTCTCATGTATGTCGACGATATGGCTGTCGTGGGAAAAGATCTCAACCGTATCTCCACGTTCAAGGCGAATATGAGCAACCAGTTCGAGATAACTGATCTCGGTGAAATTCATTACATGCTCGGACTACAAATCAGCCGCGACAAAGATAAACGTACTATTTGTCTTGACCAATCAGCGTATATTGATTCCATCCTGAATCGCTTCGGCATGACCACTTGCCATGAAATGGCAACACCCCTCGCCACTAATCACAATCTGTCTTCGCTTCAGTCACCCAAAACTGCCGAAGAAGACAATCTGTATGCTAAATATTCTAATGGTACAAACTATCTGTCGATGGTCGGCTCACTCTTGTATGCAACTCAAACTCGACCGGACATTCAATTCGCCGTCAGCCTGGTGGCACAATTCACCAATAACCCTGGGATACCTCACCTTACTGCCTGTAAACAAATTTTACGATATCTAAAGGGCACAAAATACTATGGGCTAGTATTGGGCAGATTCCCAAACGATGAAATAAACCTTGTAGGATGGAGCGATGCAAATTGGGCGCAGGATCACTTTGATCGAAAGTCTGTCAGCGGATGGTGTTACGACATTAATGGGAGCATTGTGTCCTGGTCCTCCAAAAAGCAACTCGGAGTTGCTACGTCCACTGTCGAAGCTGAGTATATAGCCTCTGCTAACGCCACAAGGGAGGCGATTTGGCTACGAAACTTACTAAACGATCTCGATTTTGGACAAGTGGGCGCAACAACTATATACACAGATAGCGCTGGAAGTATCGCACTCTCCAATAACCCTGTCGGTCACTCTCGTGCTAAGCACATCGACATACGTTACCATTTTATATGCGACCAAATCAAAAGAGGCAATATAAAATTGCAATACGTATCGACACACGACATGATAGCCGACACGCTAACTAAAGCCTTACCTCGCGAAACTTTTATTAAATACCGAAACAAACTTCGAGTTTTATCTCCTCCATCGCCGTCTAGTGGGAGTGTCGAGGGAAATGACGTCTGACTGCGAAGATCTACATCAACTTGTAATCATATATGACTCGTTCATGACGTACGTTCCTCACTTCTACATATATTTCTTTTCTTTTTCTTGCGTCATAAAACTTCTTCAAAATTCGAAATGTTTCACTTCCAGATATAAAAGGTACACAGTTACCTGAAGATCGAATCGTCTCCGACTTCGAACTTCAGGTGAGATACATAAAATATTCACTTACTTGTACTGATAGTCTCCGACTTCGAACTTCAGATTGTATTATATACGTGAATACATATATATTCTGCTTTATGCTGCGACACCCATGCCTTTGCAGCAGGCTCTCATTGCTCTTCCGGTGCTACAAATGTACGCGCCATACTCGGAACTTACCAGGGGTGCAAGTCTCGGCCTGTCCATAGTCTGCATAGGCAGAGATATACCATAAAAATGTGGCGGAACATGTCATGGAGCACACGGCATTGCGGAAGAAGAGAAGTTTTCGTGGAAAAGCGACCGAACACCACCAACCCGCCGACCCAACCTGTGGAATGCCTAGCTTTGATTCTGAAGCCCGGCTGAAAGTCCTGATGTTTGACAAATGTTCACGGTGACCTGACAATGACAGTGGCAGGCCATTAATTCTTTCCTATGAATCCTAATCCGTCTCGAAGCCACTCTGAATGTTTTACGATTTCACCTTTCCATGTTTAAACTCAACTAATACACAGATTACCGCTGATTGAATTCTTACCGCAAAACGAATTCAATCAGCACACTGATGCACATAATAACGATTTGCATGATGATCATGCCAATGAACACGATACTTAGTTCTTGTCCTTATGTATTCGATGATTCGATGATTCTACTGATGTAAGATTTCAAGACAATTTTCTTTATTTTCCATATGTCAAATGAAAAAGTGATATGAGCACGTTTATGCATGTGGCGTACCAGGCAGCCAAACATTAAGTGCAGATGCTGAAAAATATCAATCACCAATCAGACATTTGATGAATACCAATGTAAAACTGTCTGCTGAACAAATCAATGGAGTAGCGGTACAACGGTGAGCAACAAAGGTGGGATGAAAGGTCCATAGACACGATTCAGCTTTCTGTCGTCGTCTGGGAAGAGCTGCGAGATAACGGTGGTTTCATCCTCGGACTATCGAAACCCCGAGGCGATGTCTCGGCATTTGTGCTATCTGTCGATGGCCCTCGTGGATGTCGAACAATAGCAGCGGATGGTGTAGGCACTTTCGTTCGTTCTCGCTTGTCCTTTGAATTTACAGTCTCTAACAAACTCGTGGAGTCCACTGTAAGCTCTTCCGACAACGGAGTACTCGCTCCAGAATCTGGTCCAAATATCCTCTCACGTGCAGCTTGGTATCGTGCCTCGCGCTCTTTTAGGCTCTCAGCCGAAGACGGAGGTGGTGTAGCGGGTTTGTTGCTAGCGTCAGAGCCTGGGCGCTTCAGTATGCGCATGGTCGGTTGAAATGCGGCCGGTGGCGGAGGTAATACGTGTGTGGCAGAGGGAGCAATGATCAGTTCTGGCATGGGGTTAGGAGCTTTCGCGTTTCTGACGAGCATGAGTTTACAAGGATTTGTCAGGCAACGGATTCACATACGCGTCTTCCCAAATGCGTTTATTAATCTCCTCGGTCACTGGCTCCTCGTCGTCGTCATCGTCGTCCCAATCATCAGGTACTCGGGATTGTGTAGTTGCCCTGTGGCGAGATGTCGACTGGATCTGATTGAGAAAACAGAGCGTAATGAGAGCATGTAAAATCCCACGGGTATATGAGGTTGATTCCAAGAGTCTGAAGGCAGGGATGAAGTGCCTATAGCCATGGAAAGAAGGCGAACAAGACAAAGGCGCCCATATTCAGTCGAGCTTACGTAGGCAAGATAAGATCGAAGGGAGATCATATCAATTTATCAAGAGCTTGATCTAACGCAATCCATTCCTCCCTTCTACGGACCTTCTCGCTTGTGCAATCATTACCATCACTGCAGCCATGCCTGCTCCCACAGAGTTCCTTCAATTCGTCGACGACAACGCCAACAACTTTATCCAGCGTCTCCGCGATGCTGTGGCTATTCCAAGGTATCTTTATAGAGGTATTCGAGCGCAAGAGAAGCTACATCTTATCCAATGATAGTATCAGTGGTGATCCGATTCATCGCCATGATGTCGTAAAGATGGCTACTTGGCTGAACAGCCAGCTGAATTTGTATGGCGTTCAAACGCAGATGGTCGATCTTGGAAAGCATATGATGGATGGCCAAGAGCTGCCACTTCCACCTGCCATCCTTGGACGCATTGGCACCGATCCGGGTAAAAAGACTGTCCTGATCTATGGCCATTTTGATGTTCAGCCTGCCAATAAATCTGACGGATGGGAGACCGATCCGTTCACTTTGGTGACCCATGATGACGGAAGGCTCATTGGACGCGGGTCATCTGATGACAAGGGCCCGATTTTAGGATGGCTCAATGTCTTGCAGTATCATCACCAGAATGGCAAGGAGCTTCCTGTAAACATGCGCTTCTGCTTTGAGGGAATGGAAGAAAGCGGTAGTGAGGGACTTGATGATCTCGTGAATAAGGAGAGTAAACATGGAGGATGGTTTGATGGTGTCGACTGTGTCTGCATTGTACGCCCGGTCCATTTGAAATGTAATCTCAACTCAAAACACTGCAGTCAGACAATTATTGGCTCAATACTCGTACTCCAGCATTAACGTATGGTCTCCGTGGGCTCGCATACTTCAAAGTGACCATTTCCGGTCCGGCACGCGACCTACACTCCGGAGTATTTGGACGCACGGTCCATGAACCCATGACTGATCTCATCTGCCTAATGAGTAAGCTCGTCGATGCATCAGGCAAGATCCTCATACCTGGAGTTGACGAGATGGTCGAACCTCCCACGGACGCTGAGAAGTATGCCTGGCTGACTCGTTGAAAGTTTCTGAATCGCACTAATAATACGATCTAGGAATATATATGAGAAGCTCGATTACTCTGTCGCGGATGTCGAAGAATCCGCAGGCGGACAAATCGCACTCTCCACCAGCAAGGTTGATGTACTCATGGGTCGCATGCGCTACCCCAGCCTATCACTTCACGGCATCGAAGGTGCCTTTAGCGGCGCCGGCGCCAAGACCGTCATTCCTGCCAAGGTTTCTGGGAAATTCAGCATTCGGTCTGTCAAATTTTTAATTCACGTTCTCTTGGGTTAATTGGTAATTGCCTTCTATAGTCTCGTACCGCCGCAGACACCTGAACTTGTAGAACCTCTTGTAATTCAGTATCTCAAGTCTGAATTTGCCAAGCTCAATAGCAAGAACAAGTTCTCCATCGAGAACTTGCATGGCGGTAAACCATGGGTTGCAAATCACAAACATTGGAATTTCGAGGCAGCGAAAATTGCTACCCGGGTGTGTAGCTATTCTATTCTTTTGGATTTAGGCTTCATTGTTACCGTTATCGTTCCACCTTATAGGCGGTTTACAAGCAGGAGCCAGACTTGACTCGTGAAGGAGGTTCAATTCCCGTTACGCTTACTTTTGCAGAATCTCTTGGCGTCAATGTACTCCTGCTCCCCATGGGACGTGGGGATGACGGTGCTCAGTGAGTGACAATCTGTCATCTGTATCCGCAATATCAACTAACTGTTACAGTTCCACGAATGAGAAACTTGACAGGTCTAACTTCATTGAAGGAGTAGGTTAACTTGATTGTGGTTATAGCCGACACGAATTAATGATGTCTTAGACAAAGTTGCTTGGCACATACTTGTACGAGCTTGCTGCAATCCCTAAAGCTTAAAAAAGAAAGAAATCAAGCGGTCAATTGTATATTTGCTGATTACAACATGTATAACATACGTGATGACATCAAAGGATATTCAGATTCTATTAATTTGACCTCGACTTTTATAACGGTTACTTATTTCGGATTCCATCTCAATCTTCGCGCTTGCTTTCGAGATTCTGAAAAATACAATGACATTGAGGCGTGGCAGCACAAGCCCCTTATATCTCAGGTCGACGCCACACACAATATGCACCTATGATGAGACTTCAGATCCGGAAGATGCAACAAACTTCATTAGATACCTGTGATTGCCATAGTTTACTAGGTCCTAAGGGGTATAGTAAGAGACCAAAGACATACCGTAGCTCTGCCAATATCATATGTTGATTCTTACCTCCGAGTCCATATGTTTCGTCATATCATTTACTTGCTTGTATGGGCCGTTGCTAGCACGGCGTGTCCGAGATCGACCTTGTCCCATACTTGATCAAAAGGTATGGGCCTGCGGCGCACGGCGAGACCGAGGAGGGTGTTGAATACGTGACGTGGCAGTGTCAATGTGACCACGTCAGCGTGACGTGCCAGCGCGGCACGACACGGGAACTGTGCGCTCACCTGGGCAGCCGGAGGAGAAGGAGAACGACGACTAAGAAGGCTACCCAGAATGTCTCAGACCATAAGCCCTACTGTTCGTGACACGGAAACCGCCAGACCATGGCAACGTGCCGAGAACAGCATCTGGCCGAGGAAAGGGGAGAGGGGTGACGTGATGATCGGAAGACTTCTTGGCAGGCAGAGGCCTCCGAAAACGCTCCTCACCTCCGGTAGTCGCCTTTACGCCAACCTCTGCAGTTAAACAAATGTATGAGAAAATGTAGCGTCGAAACGGGTCACACATTCGTGTGACCCACGTGTATTGATGAGGCCTGAAGACGAAGCTAAGAGCTAGCTATGAATTGAGCTGTATAGGAGAAGAGGAGGGGTGGTGGTGGTGAAAGAGATGTGGCGAGAGCTGAGCCGTAGGGGGATTAATGGTGAATTACGCGAGCTTTGTTCATGTGGGCCATTTGAAGAGCGGCACGGACGCTAGGGTTGTCCCTGAGGTAGGTTTTCCACGCTTGGGAAGTCCACCTCCCTATTGCCATGATGATGTCTTCGGAGAGGCCAAGAGACGCGTAGTAAGTGGCACCACCTGCTCTAGCGGAATGCCCTCCATAAGTTTTGTCAAGGAATGAGAATAGTTTTGAATCGAACCATGCACACGTGGGTATAGACCCATCAGCGTGCAAAAATAAAGTGAACTTGGCTCCGTGTATGGCATCTTGTTTAAGCGTGTATTCGTGTAGGAGCAATACCGGATCAGCGACGTTATGGTGGGCAAACATGACTTGAGAGCCTGTGAAAAAGCGATCCGTCTTGTGATATGGAAGATCGTAGGAAGCGTAACCTTGTGAGAAGCGAAGAGAGGAACGTTTTATAATTTTTCTCCAGTCCAAAGACAATTTAGTCTTCAATACGAGTTTGCCTGAACGATGGCAAGTGTAAAAAGCACACGCCATCAAGGTTGCAAAAAGGAGATCATCAAAGTTATTAGTTTTGTGAGCATGTGTAACGAATTTTTTAAGATGAAAAAGACGTAGCGGAAGTTTACGATGAACTGGGTCAGCTCGTATCTTTTTTGCACCCTTGATTGCCACTTGGACAAGAGGGTGCGCCCTATTTGAATCGAAGTTGGGATAAATTGCACGTAGATAGTGCCCAGCTCCGGAAAGATATTTCGGACCTGAAGCTATGAAACGTGACGTGAACGCAATATATTTTGAAAGCGTTTGAGGCGTTGGGTCGAGTGGAAGATGGTGCAAAGAACAAAAATTGATATAATCACGAGCGCCAGTGGCATAGCAGGATGCGGTAGACTTCTTGATGGCTTCGGATTGGACTTTTAGTGTCCAAGCTTCGAGATCGGAGCTGGACATGGGTTGGCAAACCGTCTTACGAGACGGTCTGCCAAGAGCGCTCAAAAAGACTTGCTCCATCGCGCCGGAAGGGAGTCCCTTGGGGGCTCGAAACTGTGGATGCGGTGAGCAGGAAAACGACGACGGAAGTCATCAAAAAGTAAACGAGAAAGGAGGTCGGCACGTGTGTTGTCCTTGCCTGCTATGTGACGTACACGTAGGTTGATTCCCGTTTCTATAACGATACCAGCAACTGCTTTGACGACGGAGTTATGAATTTCCTCCAAGGCACCTAAAGAATTGAATACTGCTACAGCATCTAAGCTGTCTGTGAATATTAGCAACCTTTTAGGAGGGTGCTCAAAACGAGCGACGTGGTGAACCCCAGAGAGGATGGCTAATAGTTCAAGAAAGAAAATATCCACCTTTCGGCTCGAAAGGTCTGGATTCAGCTGGTAGACAAAGCCGTTTCCGGCATAGACAAAAGCTATGCCGAATTTTAAGCTTGCATCCGTCCAGAGTACAAGATCAGCTGAGGAATCGTCCCAATGGGTTGAGTCAAGGAAGCGAATTTCGATTGACAACGGAAGAATCTTCAGAAGCCAATACATGTCGTCCACGACTTTGCGATTGAGGAAGACGCCAGCATGCATCGTTGATTTGGATCCTATTTTATGGTAGAGAGAAGACAAGGCCGGACGACCCCACAGTAGAACATTAAGAAGCCAATTGAGGTGGCCTGCTAGACACATCCAGGCTCGAAGAGGGGGACGACAATTTTCGGTTTTGATGAATTCATCAATTTTCATGACTATATCGTCAACGGAATCTTTAGTTAGGGAGATGGTACCTTGGTTTATGTCCACCCAAAACCCTATAATCTTCAGACATACGCCGAACTCCTGTTTTTTCTCTTCCCATGGGCAACCAATGGTGTCCCACAGGATGAGAAGCTGTGCTTGATGCCTTGGTCTGAGACGGCCTTTGTATTGAACTAAGTCATGAGCTTGATCCCAGGCAAAAAAGTCGTCCATAAAATCATGAAGATCAAGAATACCGAGTTTCACTATACCGATGATGACGCCCAAAGTTTGGTCAGTAACAAATGTAACAAAAGTGTTACCGTACCAAGAGTTTGCGTTGGGCGCGCTAAAAGTGATGTGAGGAGTCCCGGGCAGGTCCCAGAGAACGCGCCTGTGAAAATGGGTAAAAGTCGGTAACAGGGTCGGCAAGTGTCAAGCGCTAAGGTAAAGCGCCTAGGGAAGAAGCGGTAAGTGAACACGGCAAAGGTAAGCGGCAAGAGCACGATAAGCTTAGCGAAGTCTAAGCGTTGATAATGCCTGCCGTAGTTGCAAGGCGCGAGTATGTCGAGTATTAGCGAACGTCTGCAACTGCCGATGAGTTTGACGTTGCCGACCGTAGCGTAAATGAGCTCTTGAGCGTAAGGGAGACTGAAGAAAGGGGAGTAGTGAACTCTGGTCTATTGTTCTCTTATTCTATGTACAAGTCGGTAAGTACTATATATACTACAAGGAGTTCACCGTCGCCAGTGACCAACCATCGCCAAAGTGCAGTAAACTGGAAAATTTCATAGGGGTAGCTCCAATGGTTTCAGATCCCTACCGTCCTTTGAGGACCCTTGGCGCCACCAGGCGGCAGATCGCAGTGCTAAACCATCAATCCATCACCCTTCTGCCTGTCAGAACACCTAAGCGACGTTGGGCGCCAAATCGAGACGCTAAGCAGTGTCAGACGCCAAGGTCAAACGCCAAGCTGTCCGTCAGTTTTTGATAGATCATCAGGCTTCTCCCTAAGCGCTGTCGTCAGTGACTGATGCCATCTGTCAGTTGTCATTCTTGCTGCCGTCAGCACTATCATTGATTGGATCTGCTTCTTGCCATGCGCGGCTGTCAAATATCGCCAAAATTGGATAATTAGCGCGCGCTAAGGTATTCTGCGTTGGTGCTGCGTTGCCGTCGCCTGCCGTTGATGCGCTGATCCTGTATGGGGTCCTATCACCAAGCCAGCACATAAGGCCAGCTAGAGCACACCAGCAACGAGGTGAAGCTCTGTTTCCGAAAACCAGACGGTGGACGATGCGCCATGAGTCGTCGACTTTAACAACCTGACGAAGTTGCCATAGAGGGTGAGCTGGCAAGTTTAAGAATGCACTCGAGACATCCGATTTCCAAGTGACTAAAGAGGTCGAAGGATAGCGTCGCTTGGCATTATAGAGAGCTTGCCCAAACGTTCTCATATTGTCGTACTTAACTTTAGCATCCGCCTTCAGAATACCATCATTTAAACCAGATGCAGTGTGGTCCGTTACCACTCTGGCCTTTCCTTTTTGCCAGACTACGAAAAGAGGTGAGGACTTCATTCCTGGAAGGAGATTGTCAATTTGAAGCGGTTCAGACCATCTTCTTGCTTCAATTTCTTTTAGTTGGAAAGACCTGATCGCGTCGATGTCAATGTCTTCGGAAGCGTAATTATCAATGAGATCACTGCTCCGATTATCCCAATCCCCGTCGTCGAAAGGCCAAAAACCTTCCCTCAAACCCCTCATAACCGACGCTACAAAGGGCTGATTAGGGTGATCCCAAAGCATGGCCTCGAATTTGTCAACATTGAAAGGAGTCTCTACACGAATAAAGTTTTTCATGGATGCGAGCGTATTTTGAATTTTTGAATCAGATAATAAGTGAGCCGGAGGAGATGGCAAGGGAAGCGACACTTCCATTTCACGAGCAGAGGGTGCCATGGGAGAGATTGAAGAAGAACTATCCCACAAAAAACCTCTACGAAAACGAGGCTGGTCTGTAACAGAATCCAGAACAGACCTTTTGGAGCCCGCGGACAGTTGCCTCGGTCTTCTGTCCCGAGCGTCGACCTGGCTACGCTTCGGATCCGCCTGAAGACCTATTGGCCTGGCGACGGGCTCTAAGCTTAGCGATGCATTCATCATGGTCTCTGGCACGATGTTTACCGCTACACTCACTACAAATGCCGTGCTTGCGATTGTTTGAACACGGATCCACGTTGCAGTAACCCAAGTTCCAATTTTGGCAGATGGTCGTAGCACGCTTCTTGTTAGGGACAAAATGTATGTTTGAAGCGCGCTTGATACCCGCCAAAGGTGAGACTGCAGCTGCCAAAGCACTGAGAAGTTGAGAAAGGAAGGGAATCCTAAACTCTTTTTGATCATCCAGCCTAAAAGGATTGCGTGCATATCTACCACGCGCTTCGGAATCAAAATGAATTGCAATAGGCGCTGCATCAGGCATGGATCTGAAGAAATCGATGATTCCATATTGATAGGAAGCGAGTTCAGCTTCACAGTGGGGATAGAAAGCAAGTACAGCTGCCATCCAAGCATCGAATGCCCGAGACCAATCAGATTCAGAAGAGATCGGACGACGTGCTGTGGCGTGATCCCTTCGAACAAGGAAAAAACCTCCTGCAAAGTCTTTGGGCTCATCATTGTGGTCGTAACCCTTATCGAGGGTTGCATATAATTTTTCGAAATCCACATAGTGATCCAAAATAATAAGTTTCCAGATAGACCTCGAAATGGGATCTCGGAGTCTCTTGAGCTGTGCAAGATTAACAAGAGATTCGATAACTCGTTCCTTGCCATACTCCTGGCACAACTCCCAAGTTTTTGCCAAATGAGGATCAAATGAGACTTCTTCATGGAAAGAAGCAAGATGGGGAGCGATTGCCAAAAGCGATGGTGAAATAGCAGATGTGTCCTGCAAATCTTTCGTGGCATCAGTCGGGTCGAGATCACGAACTGCTTGTAAAGCTGAGTCGAGTTTCGTTGCCTCTGTTGGTGGAACCACTTGTTCGAGCAAAGCAGCCCAAGCCATGGACTCAACAGCCTGAGCATGAGAGGATCCCGAAGGCTGATCGACTTCCTGACTTGGAGGACAAGTAGTTCTAGGGTCAGACATAGTTGCACTACGATCATGTCCGGAAGAGTTCTCGGTTGGCATGATGATGGTGGCTGGAGTATCCGGACGAGAAGGATTAGGTTTAGCCTTCGTTTTGGCTTGTCGTATCTCAATTCTACGACGTGCTGCCTCAACAAAATCTCCAGCTTCGTCGGGTCTAAACCCAGAAGCACGAAGTGATTGGACCAGATCCACAAGCGAACACAGCCCATCAACAGTTTCGTCGACGAGCTTTTGTCCAGCATCCGATTTAGCTCTAACTGTCTCCAATGTACACTCTTCAATAAAATGACTATCGGACGTTTGGGAAGCGTGACGATTGCACGTCTCGCAATCGCAGTTCGCAACATTATCCGAAAGCATAGACAAGATATAATGTCGAAACAAAGTGAGATGAAAATCGATTAAAAGGGGGACTAGAATAGACTAAAGCAACTAGAAATAAAAGCTGTGAGCGGGGGGCCGCCGCGACCTTCCCATTGCGTGCTTACTTTTAGATATTCCGGTGAAGATAGAAATAAAAGTTCTATTCACCAGAATAGCTAAGTGAGAGGTGAGCAGTGCTCACCATGGGGCCATGGATGATGTCTCACCGATAACGAGAAAAATAAGTAAAAGAAAAATAAAATACAAAAAAGTGATGTGCGAGAACTGTATGTCAACAATACTCGCGGTGAGACAAAATGTTTAACGTGAGAGAGCGAACTGTGCGCTCACCTGGGCAGCCGGAGGAGAAGGAGAACGACGACTAAGAAGGCTACCCAGAATGTCTCAGACCATAAGCCCTACTGTTCATGACACGGAAACTGCCAGACCATGGCAACGTGCCAAGAACGGCATCTGGCCGAGGAAAGGGGAGAGGGGTGACGTGACGATCGGAAGACTTCTTGGCACGCAGAGGCCTCCGAAAACGCTCCTCACCTCTGGTAGTCGCCTTTACGCTGAGCAGAAGGGAGAAATCCTGGCAACGTTTGTATAATATTTAATGTCCAATTCGTATATATCAGTATCCATAAGCATAACATATATAAAACAAAACGAACAAAAACGCATAAATGCATCGAAAAATAGATAGAAAGCCGAAAATCAAAGCCTTCATTTGTCAATGTTGTCCCTGTACACGTAGAACGTGTTGGCGTCGACATGACCGCTGTACAAGAATAAGTACATCCCTGTATGACAAGGCTTCATATTTGTAGCCTGTAAAGGGGTGTTATTCAACAAATTATGTTGAAAACTGGCAACAAACCTGTTCCTTGTTACAATTCAGTTCCTTGACCCTCCTTATAACCCCCTTGATGCACCCGAATGCTCAAATAACATACATGTGCACAGATTTGGGCATTTGTGAGTCTAACAGAGCCAAAAAAAGGTGCAAATATATGTACTTGATGCTCTGAACTACACCAGTCCTTCTGCTTTCATTTTTTCCAATTTTATACAACAAATTGCCATTGATAGTTCAGGAAATCACGTGGGATGATTGTTCAGAAGTCGATAAGCAAATCATGAACATTCAAAGCAGTGTTGAGGTTGAGCAATGTCCAGAATGCCATGACATGTCAAATACATGTGTGACAGTCACATATATGCATCAACATCACTCTCATTGGCTTTAAACAGCCAATGCTGGCTCCCTTGTCATCCTTGGAGCATCCACACATGGCCAGAGGCTTTGCTGTACAATCTAAATAATAATAATAATAATAAAATTGTTTGATTCACTACTGACTAGCCATTATGACATGTATTTGGCTGCTGCCTGGAGCTAATCGAATGCAATGTTGTAAGATGAATCTTTACCAGTATGAGTATGAACACCAACAGTATGGTTGGGATAAGTGATCATGATTTGTACTGGCATTTTTACTTTTTTTCAGGAGACTCTTTCTTTTCTTTGCTTTTCATTTTCTTACTTCTCATTACTTTCTGCAAAGGTGATATATTACAAGTCACATGCTTGTGACAGGTTGTGAGGCATTGTCTGATGACTCATGACCCATGTGACATTCATGTGACCAGGTCACATGACTTGTCAGCTCAATTTTCAGACTCCTGGCTCTGAGGAATCTTAGACTTGTTCTTTTTGGATTTCCTTTTGCCAGGTGAGTAGACTTAGATTGTATCAGTATTCTGTTGTTAAATACACTTTTGGATCCCTTTTTGCCAGCTGTGTGGGTTGCCCTTACACTTTCCATTATTAGCACTCTTACGGCCACCTAAAATTTCATCTGATTACAGATTCTGTAAGAGCAACCTCTAGAGGCTGTAGCTCAGTCACACAGCTGGCAGAGGGAGATCCAAAGTGTATTAGAATATATACTGACAATATCATGATAACTACTCACCTGGCAGAGGGAGATCCAAAGAGAACAAGTCTAGGGATTCTCTATGCCAGGTTGGGAGCTTCTGAGGCCTCTGAAGCATGGGAAACAACTGTACAGTACAACAAAACCTTAAAAACTTGAAAATTGCCTACACAAACAATTGCACAAATAAGGGGCAAACTCTGGCAAACTCTGGCTTATATAAGCAGTCTGGAAGCAATGCTGAGGGGCCCACACTTGTCTGAATGGTAGCTAAAGAACCAGAGCACCTCAAGGGCTGAAAGTAGTACTAACAGATAGTGTTGAAAGAATAGAAACAGTAGAATAAAATAATGTCAGAAGAAATAAGAGAACAAATGAAGGGAGAGTGAAGAGATAAGGAGTGAGAAAAGGAAGTAATGAGGAGTCCCCTGACATTCACATTAATAAATACTGCTCATGATGGGGTTTGACTTGGATGAGCCCTCTTTAAAATTGTCCAGCATCTTGGAATTGAACATAAAGTAAGAGTTTATTTTTTTTTGTCTGCTTTTATAAATGATGTCATATAAGATTGGGTGGGTTACTTGTGACAATGCTTCAAAACTTTGTGGAACATCTTGATTCCTGTGAATCTCACAAGAGTCAAAAAATGAAGCGATGGAAATGAAAAGCATGTCATATCTGGTATTCTTTCTATCTGCCTCAGTTTTGCATGATTATTTATTTATTATGGTTTATAAATGCCTTGCGCATGTCATCAATCTTGCTACTCAAGCTGTAATTGGCACATACAGTCCATCAAAGCACTATAATCCAGCCAATCCAGAAGAGCATGAACCAGATATTGAAGGTCAAAGCCATGATGTAGCTGGGCTTGTTTGTGCAATTGTAGTTAAGGTAATTTTTTGCATCAATTTTTAAAATAGTATACTGATATCATAATATCTTGATTAGGTGTGATCATTGGCAAAGCAGAAGGCAACCTTCCTGAAGCTTCAGAGCAATGACAAGGACAGGCTAGGAAAGCAGCCCATTAGTCTCCTCATAGACATGAAAGTCTGATGATCCTCAACTTTTGTCATGCTACAACGTGCTGAGAACTTGAAAAAGGTATGTATTCATATATTTGATATGATGCAATGTCTTATACTATTATAGTATATTAATACATTCATTTGGGACATCTCTCATGATGAATCTAGTATTGAGAAGCAGGCAAAAATGGTCACTTTAAGGCTTTCTACAGAGGAATGGGTGTGTGAAGAATCTCATGAGACTTTTACAGGTACAACACTTCTAAACTGTCATTTACTTGTACTGATCATTTCTTAGTTTGCAGATAATGCTCAGCAGGCATTCTCTGCAGAGGGTGCTCCTACACTCCACAATGGTCTTCCTGCACTGGAGGCACTGCATGAGGCATGGTCAAAGCATTGTAATGTTGTACAATATTCCAAGTTTTGGAATGCACTCAAGGCAGGTATTAAGAAGATCGAGGAATATTATGAGAAGACAGCAGAATCTCATGCATATACATTTGCTATACATGAGTATAAACCAGCTTATTGATTTTTTTTTCATAATTCTTATAAGTATTTCAGTTCTTGACACTAACACAAAGATGTCCTATTTTAAGAAGCAACAATTAGCAAATGTCGCAATCAGTTTCATGGTAATGTTGTGGAGGCACTTCAGTTTTTGAAGTGTGCCTTACAATCTGACCTTCTATTCCATGAACCCGCACCATCCTCAGTTCTTGAGACTGAACTTGAAGCTGTAGATGATGACAGTGACCTGAATCAGGAGAATATTGAGGAATGGAAACCATGGGACACCTTGATAGACATAGATGACAGTGACAATGATATGTAGTTTCAAATTATATAATTTTAATTACCTATACTTACTACAGGCTGCGGCTTGGGCCCAGGCTGAGCCGGGCCAGGCCTGAGCCCCTAAAGCCTGGCTTTGAATATGTACAAGCCGCAGCTTTCAGGCCAAGCCAGGCCCTGCACAACACTAGCCATCAGATAGAATAAAGCAAAGTGACAGAGTGCAGAGTGCAGAAAAAAAATTTTTTTTGATTACAGTCTTATACAGGAGCTACATATCAAGCTGTTCCGGACCAGGCCTGTCATGCATACAAGCAAGACTGGTTGCTACTGAACGCACATCTGGCCTCGCTTCAATTGGATAGAGCATGAGAATTATTGCTAGACTAGCTCAGGTCTTGACAAGCTTAATTTTGCAGGTAGGTCTCGGTCAAAGGGGTCTGCCGAACAGGCCCTTATTCTAGGTGTAGACGATGGTCTCTGCCTACCTATATATTGTCCTAGTTCTAACAGACTAATCTACATCTGTTGTTGCCTCCTGATTCCTAGCAATTGGAACATGTGAGCAACCCTTTATAGCCTCACCCATGACAATGTTGGACATTTTGGGTTCGGGAAAGGTTACCAAGTGCTGCGTGAATCATAGTACTGGCCAAACATGAGATAAGACCTCAAACAGGCTTACATTCCCTCCTGTTGGCCATGACAATGGAATAAAAACTGCACATCAAAGCCCATGGTGCCGCTACACCCCCGGCTAGTTCCAGATGACAGATTTTCAGTAGTCAGTATCAAAGATACCATAATGTCAATGACAGACTTACTAGGGGCAGATGTACGCCCTGCACCAACCCACTCATTATATTCAGTAGCACAAATAGCAACAGTGCTATCCAACAAATGGTGCTGTGAGAATGGGCTCATGACGCAGATCGTCTGAGACAGAGACCTGTTATTTGTGGCAGAAATCTGGAAAGAATTACACAAGCTTACCGAGGTAAAACTGAAGATGTCGACTTTGTACCACCCAGAGACAGATGGAGGCAAAAAGAGGACTAACAAGACGCTGGTGCAGGCCATAATATACTACGTCAACCAGAATCAAAGGTTGGCCTCAGAACCCTGCCACGTGTCCGTTTTGCAATCATGAACACCATCGACACCTCGACAGGGTTCTCAGGGTTACACCTCAATATTCGGAAATCACCCTTGTTGCTCCTTAACTAACATATGAGCAACAAAGGCGAGGCCAACATTAGATTATCAGCATGTAACTCAACTAACATATGAGGAACAAAAATACAGTTGTCTTGTTTGATTGGATCTCAGTGAGGCTGCACAACGACAGCCTTTCGAGAAGTATGTAAAGGTTTAGAGACTACTTTGTCTTACTGCGTATGAATAAAATGAGCTCACTTAAAAACTAGATGTAAGGCACTAACCATTGCCGAGGAAGCAGGACAACCTTTCGACTCCGCTGGACTTCTAACCCATGCATCCCAAAGTACCTACCACTCTCAAAACTCCAGGAATCATGTCCCCTGACCCAGTTACCCAAGCCATTCAAATAGTGTTCCACATCAGCCTGATGTTCTTCTCCAAAATATGGAACATGTCTGAGGTCATTCAAGAAGTTTTGCACACATTTCGAGGCGTAGTTACCGATCCACGCCACTGCTTCGCTCAAAGTGAATTGTTCATGTTGCATCAGAATAGTGACCAGGTTGTGGCCTTCATCACCGCGAGCTTGCTCTACATTATAAGAATATAGGTCCTAGATGAAAACAGGAATGAGTTGTAAACAAGAGAGACTAGGAGATTTACATTACTAAGAATGATGAGATCGACACAGGCATTGTTGAGTCTCCGAATGACAGGATCTTCAAAGAATCGATCTGGAAGATTTAATTGAAATTCCAGGATAATCAACGCCGGAATCGCCCCAATTGTCTCACGGCGTACAGGCAGATACTCGTCGATGTCTCTTATATAATCCAGAGCACGATCTTGAGCTTGTTGTGCAATTGCCGTGGTACAACTCTCAAGATTCTTGATAAGTCGGTGGCGTGCAGTCACCGATGCAAGATTTGATATCGATTTCCACACTCTATATCAGATCCAAATGATGCTCATTTTTCAGTAAGCAAGCAAAGTCTAAACTCACTGTCTAAGAGCCTCTGCAAGAACGCTTTCACGAGCTGGCCTTGTCTTGTCAGGATTGCATACCGTGTCCACTAATACAGCGGCAAATTGCTGGGCCTCGCGAGGTGTCATGAGGTCAGACTGTTCATCGAGAAGGAAAAGCAGGTTCATGTAATCGCAGGCCACACGAAGAACATCTGCATACCAGGGATACAGTCAGATTTGCGGATAGTATCAAAGTAGAGAGGAAATACCTTTATTCTCGAGGGGATACGCCAGAAAGCAGAGCAAGCCTGATGAGCTAACATCAGTGGACGGAATCATTGCATAGCAGGACCGCGAAGTGAAACTCACTGAAGTCGCCGCTGGAAATTACTTGTTGCATATGGGGTGTGGATACAAATCTATGGATCCATTCCGATGACTCTGCCTTCATCTCGTGGCTCAAGTGCGGATTCATAGTACGTTTCCAGGGCCACTCTGCTAGAATATCAGGCAAAATGAACGCACTTTCACTAGACACACTCGACATCCTGTAGTACGATTCTCGTTGATATCCCATCCACACATTGTTCAAATTTATAGCAATACGGCGGAAGATATTTTTTTCACATATTATTATTATCGTGCGAACATGATAATAAGTTGTGCGACGCGTTGATCCAAGAAAGAATCCTCTGTTTCGCCAAAGATATAGTCCAGTTACCAGAAAAATCTTGCGCTTACTGTGAATTTCCTTGTGCAGCGAACACCAAATTCCGGGGAAATGCATGGCCTCTTTTTTCCGCTGTTGTCAAGCTGCCCGGGGATCTAGTAGTCTTCCGTGGGCTCATATCGTTTGCGCCTGACAAACCTTTGAGGCCTCGGATCGGTGCCTGTCAGATGATCAGGGGCTTTCTGGCACCTATAGCTACCACTTATCCTTCCTAATTAGGCATGTAACATAGGTGATTTCCATGCCTAGTTAGGCGCGAATTTCTTAGTCTACGCCTTCCTCCAATAAGTAATACATCGATTAATTCTGGTCACTTCTTCAGCTCGTCAGACCGGCTATCATGTGTGCCATCAAAAGGCCATCACGGCCATCACCAACGGCCATCAGCAACGTCGGTCATCTCCGACATCACGTCAGGGCTGCTCGGAGATGTTGATCCTGCCCCGTGCTCATCGTTGGACACGATGAGCTCGAGCCCCTTGCTCAAAATTCATCGAAAATTTACGGAAAAAATTGTATATAATACTAATACTTTGTAGCTTCATTAATACATATTTACACTTATAAAACCATCAGGAATAAGTACAAGAATCGTAAGTTATTGTTCAAAATGTCCAAAATGCATCAGTGTGCTGAAAGGAAAACATGGTAAGGGGAACTTCAGGGGGTATATTTGATCAAGGCAGGCATTGTAAGAAAAATAAGTCTATTCATCATTGCTGCTGTTGGATTTGGAGCCGTTGTCCTCCTCCTCCTCATCGATGAACTTGGTGCCTTTGTTCATGGAACCCAGCAGGAGCTGAGACATCTTCCTCTTCTTGGATTTCTGTGCATTCCCCTTCTTTCATGACATGCCTTTGTCTGAATGCACCTTCCTCTTTTTACCAGCTACAGTCCCTTGCCCATGCATATCTGCAAGTTTTTGGTCGTGCACTTTCTGTTCCTCAGCTGTGAGGAACGTCCACTTACATTGTCCATCCTTGAGCACAGAACACAGCAATCGAATGTTGTCCACAGTTGAGATTTTTGATGGGCTGCCAAATGGTATCCTGAAGGGCCAGCCCACAAGGCGGACATGATACTTCTCCATGATCACCATGTTGTAGTTGATGTAATTCATTTTGACTGTCTTGTTGACAAGAATTGAACCTAAGGGCAATAAGACTCTGCCAGCAAGTAAGAGGTGGTTGATACTCATGCAAGCCATCAAGGATGAGGCCTGTGCACTCAGCACGCATTGAAGGCAACATATCTGGCTTGAGTACACCTGTTGTCCCTGTTAGCCTGTCCTAACTACTTGCAATCATAAGACCTACTCCTATTCTCAAGGCATGAGTACATCTCAAACTTTGCAAGCACCTCTGTGTAGTCTAGCTTTAGAATCTCTGGAAAGAACCTTAGCACTGTATTATTGGAAGCCACAGTGAACGTTGTAGTAGTATCATCGGCATGGCTGCATGAGAAGAATGCAAAAGAACAAACACCAGTGCAAAGAAAAAGGTTCCTCATCTGCACTAGGTCTGAGCAACAGCTTTGTACCAAAAATACACAAGCTTACCTCTCAAGTTATAGTCTTGATATTTTGATGGGCATCCAGCACTGACATGTGGTTGTTACTGCATGACCCTTCAGATTTGAGCGTATGATATTCAATAAGCTCATCAATAAGAATTTTTTTTTGCTGCTCACTCAAGCTTGACACATCCAATTCTGAGTCATTGTTCACTTCTTCCTGGATGTCCTTGAGCTTGAAACAATTACCAACATCATGACCTTATAACATCAGGGGCTGAAGATGTGTAGCAGGAATATACCATAGTGGACTTACCTTCATTAAGCTGCTTCAATTTGTGGTGAAGGATTGCATTTGAAAGTGAGGGACCACATGTCGAGACATAGTTATATGCGTGTATTATCATCTTCTTTACCTGTTCCTTGTCTACCAAATACCTCTGAGACACATCATCAATAACTTCTTCTGTTCCTTGAGATATGCCAAAACAGCTTCTTGAGTGAGGTTCAGGTGAGCCTTGGTATTCTTCCTAAGCAAGTTGTGAGTACCCATTGATGCATCTGATCTTGAGGTTGACTTGGATGGCTGCACATGTGTAGGTTGAACAGGTCAATCAGGATTTCATGCAGCCCAAGTAATAGACTCAAGATCATTGTAAAGCTCTGTTGTACTAGTCATTGTAATTACACAGTTGAGGCTTCTTCAGTTAATTGCAGATACATTGATATCATCATGGGAAGACTCTGAATCATGTGATTGTTTTCAACTAAACAATTTTTTTCCTTGGAGTCATCTATTACGCTCCTTTGCTTATTTTTCTTTCTCCCTTGTCTCATTTTTTGCCACTATGCAGTTGTCATCAACTCAGGGTATGTGTCTCTTCAGTTATTTTCTCCAATTATCATTCAACTCTAAATATTGCTAGGTTCTGCTGCTGTTCATGGAGGGAAGGCCCAATCCCAACCTTCTAAGCAGATACTTGGTGGCAACAATATGCAGCTCACTATATTCAGCTGCCACCATTTCATTGGCACAAAGCAAGAGCATTGAAACTCCCGATATTGGCAAACTCAACATCAATAATGTTTGAGCAGGCCAAAAAAGAGCATTTATGTGGCAGGCCCAATGTTTTTGAACCTGACAATCCAAGTTTGTAGAGAAGAGTGGCATATGTTGTATTTTGTGGATGTAAGACAGGAATTTTTGAGACGTGGTATGTGCATTATTAACCTCACTTTTTTGTCTTTGGTAACTATCATTGTATAGGCCTACAGTGGCACAGCAAATTCATGACCTTCCACATGGCAAGAAGGGCTGGTTACAGGGTTACTACAACTATGATGCAGCAGTTAAAGCATGGGAACATGCCCTTGCGAATAATCTGGTGACAGATGTTAATAATGTTCCTTGTTCATCCTCATGCCTTCGCCAAAGTCCTGTCCAAACCACCCGCTCAGAACCTCCTTCAGTAAGATGTCACAACAGCCCTTTTACCAAGAGGTGTAAGGGTGACCTCTAGAGGCTGTGGCTCAGTCACACAGCTGGCAGAGGGAGATCCAAAGTGTATTAGAGTATATACTAACAATATCATAATAACTACTCACCTGACAGAGGGAGATCCAAAGAGAACATATCCAGGGATTTCTTATGTCAGGTTGGACACTTCTGGGGCTTCTGAAGCATGGAAAACAACTGTACAGTACAACAAAACTTTAAAAACTTGAAAATTGACTAACCAAACAACTGTGCAAACAAGGCAGGAAAACTCCAGACTTTAGAAGTCAGAAAGGCAAACTCCAGCTTATATAAGCAGTCTGGAAGCAGTGCTGAAGGGCCCACACTTGTCTGAATGATAGCTAAAGAACCAGAGCACCTCAAGGGCTGAGAGTAGTACTAATAGATAGTGTTGAAAGAATAGAAACAGTAAAATGAAATAATGTCAGAAGAAATAAGAGAATGAATGAAGGGAGAGTGAAGAGATAAGGAGTGAGAAAAGGAAGAAATGAGGAGTCCCCTGACAAGAGGCCCCAATGCACTCCCACCAAGAATCCTCAATGCACCCCCATCAAGAAGCCTCAACGCACCCCCTCTAAACCATTCCCTACCTCTGCCAACCGCAGACAGGTGGAATCCATTTCTGACAATGAGGACATGTACTTGTCTGATACAGTGGCTCAAAAAATTGTCCCAATGTTTCATACTTTTTGAAAGATGACATTGGCATGAAGGATGGAAAGTACCTAAAATCCTGATTAAATTATGCAAAATACTATGGCATCATAGCTACAAAATGAACCTAGGCTTATATAATTACAATCAGAACTGATGGAGCAATAGCCATTTTAAAATATTCACTCATTGGGACAGTTTTTTGAGCATCTCTAATTTTTCAGGTTTATTCCTGTTTTTGTCAGAAACAAAGAGTAAGTTGCATGTGGGAATACAGGCAGAGTCATGTGACCATGTTTAGATATATTTGAGAGTAGTTCAAGCTGGTTGAACCACATCTTTGTGGGAATACAGGCAGAGTCATGTGACCATGTTTAGATATATTTGAGAGTAGTTCAAGCTGGTTGAACCACATCTTAGCCTTCAACCACTATCATGAAAGTTACTCCTCCTGCACAACACTCTCTTATTGCTTCTCTTCTTGCTGAAGGATATTCTCTGCACTAGATTGAGGCTAAAACTGGTCTAGGGAAGTCTACTATTGGGAGGACTGGTAGAGAGTTATAAATGGACAAGAAAAACCATTCTAGAGGCCATCTTGCTAAGCTTACTCCACATGATAAACAAACTATTGTTCACCAAATCTCAACTGGGAGACTTGATACAGCTGTCCAGGCCACCAATTTTATCAACAACATCATTTCCAACCTTGTCTCTCCTCAGACTGTCCAGAATGTGTTGAAGGAGGAGGGGTATTGGTCTGCTACCAAGAGAAAAGTTCCTATGCTCAAAGCTAGACATCAACAACTACAGCTTAAATGGGCTCAGGAGCATCAGAACTGGACTATAGAGGACTGGAAAAGGGTGTTGTGGACAGATGAGACAAAGATTAACAGGATTGGGTCAGATGGGAAGCAGTATGTGTGGAAGCTATGAGGAGAAGGCATTTCAGACCAAACAACTACACCTACTGTGAAGCATGGAGGAGGGAATGATCTCATGGTATGGGGCTGTATGGGTTGGAATAGGGTAGGAAAGCTTGTGGAGGTGGTGGGGATCATGAATGCAGAGCAGTACTGTGAAATTTTGGATAATGGAGCAAAGGAGAGCTTTGAAAAGTTGGAAATGGAGGAGGGTGCCCACTACTTTCAACAGGACAATGACCCCAAACACAACTTCAAGAGGGCTGACAAGTGGTTTGAGGATAACAACTTTGATGTGCTTTGGTGGCCAGCTCAATCCCCTGATCTCAACCCTATTGAACATCTCTGGGAGTACCTCAAGAAGCAACTTAGGCAGTATGAAGCACCTCATGGCATGCATGAATTATGGGGGAGGGTTGCAAAGGAGTGGGATGAAATACCGCTAGAGATATGCCAAAGACTAATAGAAAGCATGCCTAGAAGGATTTAAGCAGTTATCAAGGCAAATAGAAGACATACAAAGTACTAGATACTAAAATTAGAGATGCTCAAAAAACTGTCCCAGTGAGTGAATATTTTAAAATGGCTATTGCTCCATCAGTTTTGATCTCAATTACATAAGTCTAGGTTCATTTTGTAGCTACAATGCCATAGTATTTTACATGATTTAATCAGGATTTTAGGTACCTTCATGCCAATGTCATCTTTCAAAAAGTATGAAACATTGGGACAGTTTTTTGAGCCACTGTAAGTCCCTCCCTGTGTTGTCTTCATCCTCTCCTCATGCAGAACATCAATTCCAATTGCTCATGATGCAGCTGCACCATCTTTGACTTCACTCTCATCTCAGATAGAGCTGACAGACAAGGAGTGTTACTGGGTGGTTGAACAAGATGCTATGTCAGATGTATATCAAGAACGGTTAGTGCACTTATCTGCCTTATCACCTGTCAATTAACATTACTTGTCAGAACTGCTGCAGAAGCAGCTGTTGATCAACATCTAAGGCCTTTGGTCATTTGCACAATAGGCTTGGCTGCTGTGGCTATGATCTTTACTCGCAGTTACATGGCTGGTACCATATTTCATGACTGATTTCCTTCTTTTCCCAACTATCATCATCATTTCTTGCACACCTTTTTTAACTGTTTGATCTAATAGTAACAAGTCAGTAGTAGGTTTCATTTGGCCTGCATAACTTTAGTCAAATAGATTGTTGTATTGAATTATTTTGACTGTCTGAATTTCTGACCGCTCCTCAAAATATATAATTAATGCTACTAAACTACACTAGTGGTGGCTTGCAATCTGCAATTTTACTGATTTACTAACTGAGACCCATTCCTCAATGTGAAGACCTGGCACAATGCATAGTTTCATATCTTGCATAGTCTTCCATTCTATACTCCTTTTAAAAACCATGATCTACATAGCAAAGTAAATCACTTCTCAATGTTAAGACTCAGTGCAATGCATAGTTTTATCTACTGCAGGGTTCTCCATACTATACTCCTTTCAAAAACTGTAATCTATGTAGAAAAAGCACCTGAACAGTGAAGCCATGCAATCACATGATGCTACATATCACATAAGCCACCCTTGGTTGTGCCAATGTGTTGGCACTGATGAGTCATGATTAATGCTGCATCGATGAAAGTCAAGCAAGGAGATGTTCAAGATCTTCAGCATGAGCCCTTCAGACTCTTCTAGAATTCAAACTCTTAACCACTCTGGCATCCGTGCACTCCAAGCTCATCAGAAAAAGGAGCTTCAAGCATGTCAGAAAGGTAAGTAATAGCATTGAATGAAGTACAGCTGAGGTACTTATCATAAGCTTGGAAATGCAAGATGAGGAAAGGTAACGAGTACTCAATGGACTTCAAGACATTCCTGAACTTGGTGGACACAGTGAAGATATGGACTGGATCAACCTTGGCACCATTGTTGATGGCCAAGTCTCAATCAATGTGAGCCATGCTAGTGGCAAATTCCAAGAACTCCTTGAAGAGGAACTTCAGCCATGCAAGAGAAAAAGAGATTACCATGCATATCAAGATGCTATCATTCGCCGGAATCTTGAGTTTCACATGCAGTTGGAGGCAATGGTCAGCACATATCTGAGGTGGAGTGAAGCATGTAGAGTTTCAGGACAGATGCTTGCAGCTCCTTTGAGTGACAATAAAGTAGTTCAGAAGACACACACCATAAGAGTTGTTGACATTCTTGATGAGTCATGAAGCTGCTTCCATTGCCATGTTCTCTGACCTCTTGAATAGAAACTTATCTTCTAGAAGTTCCCTTGCTTCAGGGAGGAGAGACAATCACTGCCTCTCTGATTGAGCAAGGACTCATCTCTTCAGCACCATACCACCAAAAAATTGCATTTGCTATTCATGTCATTGAGTTGTTCCATACATTTCATCTTCAATCCCCCATCTCACAATCCAGCTGTTTGTAAAAAGCTTATGTGACTTACATAAGGCACCGTTCAAACTGTATCTCAGCAAACAATTCTTGATCACATACAATGTTTACCTGTCTATCCATGAAGAAACTGAGAAGCATGTACAGGCCATCCTCAGCCACAATACACCCAAGTAGAGGCTACAAAATGCATGCCCTACATGCACCTATAAGTTGGAAGGGGAGAAGAGTATGGTGCTTGATATGCTAGTAACAATGGACAGCAATGATTCTCTAAAATACATAATTCATCGAGAGCCAGCCACAGAGGATGAAAAAGGAGAGCTGACCCCAGGAATGTTGAAAGAGCTGTGGGATAATTATGACATAATAGAAGACTACTATCTTGACAGGGAGGCAGTAGACAGATAGGCAAAAGGCATGCTTTAGGAGATGTTGCTTACAAGAAAAGATTCTGTAAGTTGTTGCTCTTCCATATAAAAATTCCAACTCACCACTGCCACAGGAAGAAGCTGAAGAAAGTTCAGAGTCGAATTCCTGTGCAGAACAATAGAAGAACATGGTTGATGAGCTGATTGCACACATGTGGAGAATATTTGATGAAACTGGAATTTTCTTTGCCCTCTGTTGACACAGGTTTGTTTTATTAATTGCTAATATGATTCAGAGCAGTGAGCTGTGTGTATCTATGCCATTCTACTAATTGTACTTCGTAACTGCTTAACTGATGTCTAATCAAAAGCGCTAAATACCTTTGGCTATGGTTAACAAACTCCTAGAGATTTTTGGCACTTGCATTAGTGGTGGTTACGACATCAGCTGCAAGTTTGGTAAAACACTTGCCAACAGCCCTCTTAGACCACATGCATATGAACTGAATACAACTCTTTTGATGCATGCCATTACCCAAGGTGTATCACCTCAAGGGCGACCCCAGAGCTGCTTTGCTAGGGTGCTGGCCTTCATTATAGTGCAACCTGTATTGTACCGTGAGGCTATTGAAGCTCACAATGCAGCTAATTCCAGTCAGCCATTTGCACCAATGTCATAGACTGATGTGCAGTTCATGACACCACATTTTGAGGACTCAATGTTGGCCAACATCAGTGATGTTGATATACTGAAAGTCCTGTTAGTGAATTGTGTACCTGCAGAGTGGATAGACCATGCCTATACCTTTGGCGTGGTCTACCTTAAGAGCCATTTTAGGACACCAAATGCTTTATTAGATGTCTATCATGACATCAACAATAAACGGCACTGCAGATTTGACATCTATGGAGAGCTATTGGCAATTCTGCAGTGGGATGGTTGGAGGACTCCTATTGCGGACAATATTATTTGCCTTCGGGCAATACTAGCATGAGAATCTGCTCAAGGTCATGCATACTTTGAGGAAGAATTCTATTATCCTGTTAGGATAGATAGAGCCTTGTTGCCATGATCTGTGGATGCATGGTCTACACCAAGAACTGCTACCACTCCCACCAATTGCTCCTATGCCTATAGAGGACCAGTTGGTGAAGTCTTCTTTTGAGAGAGCATCTGGCTTGGCTAACACCGACTTTGATAATGCTGCCTTTCTCAAAAGCGAACTACACTGGCCACCCTCTACATGAACACAACAAGCAGTACTTAGTTATAGTTGGGTGACCTCGACACTTACCAACTACAGAATGTAAGGGCGACCTCTAGAGGCTGTGGCTCAGTCACACAGCTGGCAGAGGGAGATCCAAAGTGTATTAGAATATATACTGACAATATCAAGGTAGCTACTCACCTGGCAGAGGGAGATCCAAAGAGAACAAGTCTAGGAATTCCCTATGCCAGGTTGGATGCTTCTGGGGCCTCTGAAGCATGGGAAATAACTGTACAGTACAACAAAACCTTAAAAACTTGAAAATTGCCTACACAAACACTTGTACAAATAAGGGGCAAACTCTGGCAAACTCTGGCTTATATAAGCAGTCTGGAAGCGGTGCTGAGTGGGCCCACACTTGTCTGAATGGTGGCTAAAGAACCAGAGCATCTCAAGGGCTGAGAGTAGTACTAACAGATAGTGTTGAAAAAATAGAAACAGTAAAATGAAATAATGTCAGAAGAAATAAGAGAATGAATGGAAGGAGAGTGAAGAGATAAGGAGTGAGAAAAGGAAGAAATGAGGAGTCCCCTGACACCATTATAGTTGGTCCTTGCTTCAGTCCATGTGTCATTGATGATGACGGTCCTGATTTTGTGGCAGTGTCCACCACATGCTCCAAATGCCACCCCATCGGCACAGTCTGGAATGGAGTGCTGTGTGTGAAAGTGCTGCCTTGCACTATTTCTGAATATTGGGTAAGGTCTGGTTGATCTTCAGACTGGACTGCTGAGCTCTCGGGTAATACTGAGTACATCAGTGAAGGCATTTGGCTTGCTGATAGCAACATTCCTGAGACTATGAATCTCTCCCCTGGTTTACCACCAGGCTGTACAATGGACATCATCCGTGATATGGATAGCCCACCTGGCATTTCAAAGCTCATGCTAACATTGCGAGATATCTTTTCATCCTGCTTTGGCAGGGGCTGGTAAGTAGACACAGGTTGCATCCTGACAGCTTGAGACACAGGTGGATCACCTATATCTGATGCTAGGAAAGGAGGGTCTGGATTAAGAGAGCCAGTCATGGAAGCATGTTTTCAATGTAATGCCAACAGAAATCAAGAGGTTTTGTAATGAGTTGCCTAGTTGGTAACAAGCCTAGAGTCTAAAGCTGATAGCAGAAGATTTAAAAAAATGTAACTATTGGTTACAAGCTAGAACAGTCTTGTATGTATCACACAATGCTAAATCAGACCGCAGTATCAGATTTGACTAGAACTAAAGTAAATACAAGATGTTATCTTACATAATACTCTACTGTATGCATATAGCATCATTGACGCTAGTAACAAGTGTGACACTCTGTTACAGGCAGCTATAGGAATGCAATAGTTGCTTGAATTGTCTGGACCTGAATTTCTAGTACAAGGCATTGCCGGAGGCAGCCATTCATAGAATAGGAGCAGAGAGTCTGACAGGTTAAAAGAGGCTCCTAACATGCATGCTGCTGTCAAGGTGACTTCTGGAGGCTGTAGCACAACCGCACAAGCTGGCAACTATGCAGTCTTGCCTGCAAACATAGGAAAACATACTATGAGCCAGTCTTTAAGATTGAACAACGAATTTTAACACGCAAAAAAGATGTCCATGTGTCTTTGAACAATCCAGAGATTGAGATGTAGCAGATATTCACAACAACAGCTTAATTCCAGGTCTGGATTGAGTGCATTGCTACAAATCATCAGTAAATTGAAAATGCACCGGTGCAATTTGAATTAACAGAGAGCAGTATCCAGTTGGATTGGGATAGATAGCATTTAAGTCGAAGGTCGAACATAAGTTGTGGTTATGAAGTGAAAGGGTGACATAAGCAAACGCGTGATCGCGACTGCAGACGCGCCTTTCCTATTTTCCTTGAATCTCAATCTTTTACCTGTTTATCTTTTACGCTACGTTCCAGGCAATGTCCGGAGATAAGAACAGAGGATCTGAACCACCTTCGCCGGCCATACAAGATGCTTGTCTGTCGTTTCAGCCATGAGAGCTCTGACGGAATTTCAACTAACAAGTTCACCTTAAGCTGCCGATGACACAATAAGAATACTCCTTGCAACAGATAGTCATATAGGCTACAATGAGCGAGATCCAGTCAGAGGTCAAGACTCAATCAATACCTTCAAGGAAATCCTTCAGCTTGCTGTCAAACACGATGTAGGTACCTCGTTAACCAACGTCTATCTTATTGTTTTACTCGTTATGCAGGTCGACTTTGTGCTTCTCGCAGGCGATCTTTTTCACGATAACAAACCCTCAAGGGAATGCTTATACCAGACAATTGCATTATTGCGCGAGTATACATTGGGAAACAAACCAATTCAGTTGGAGCTTCTGAGTGATCCTGACGAGGGGAAGGCTGACGGTTTCTCGTTTGTTTTGTCTGAATATGCCATTTTGAACTCTTAACTCAAGTTGGCCATAGGTTTCCTGCCATAAATTACGAAGATGCTAACTTCAATGTTGGTATCCCCGTCTTCTCTATCCATGGTAATCATGATGATCCTCAAGGTGCTGGTGCAGTGCGTCGCTTGCGTTTCTCCTTAGGTTTTTAACTAATCAAAACCTACAGGAGGGCGCTCTTTGTGCTCTCGATGTTCTCTCCGTTTCTGGGCTCGTGAATTACATGGGCAAAATTGACCTTCCTATTTCTGATGCCAACGCCCCTACCACGGGAATCGCTGTTCGTCCAGTACTTCTTCGAAAAGGGACAACTTACCTAGGTCTGTATGGTATCGGGAACGTCAAAGATCAGCGGATGCATTTCGAGCTACGAAGTAACCGTGTTCGAATGTTTATGCCGCGTGACAAAGATAACTGGTTTAATATCCTACTTCTACATCAAAACCGGTGGGTTATCTGTCATAACTGAGGTGCAGTATTTAAATGTTCACCAGCGTGAAACATGGTCCCCAAGAGTCGGTTCCTGAGGGCATGTTCGACGATAGTATAGACCTCGTGGTATGGGGGCATGAGCACGATTGCAGGATCGTCCCAGAACCTGTTGCAGGAAAAAATTACTACATCACTCAGCCGGGTTCATCTGTGGCGACATCTCTGGCAGACGGCGAGGCAATTCAAAAGTAAGCTATCTACTCATTCAAAACTGTTTTTATTGACGATTTCAAGACATGTTGCCCTTCTGCAAATTCAGGGGAAAGAGTTTCAACTGATTCCCATTCCATTACGGACAGTTCGGCCATTCGTCATCGAAAGTGTAGTCCTTAGCGAAGTTGCGGAGGAGGAGGGTATCGATCTTTCGGATCAGATAGATATTTCAAAGTTCTTGAAAGCGAGGGTATGTGCCTTTTCGGAGTCATGTCAACTCGATTATAATTCACGATAGGTTAATGCTTTGATTGATCAAGCGAACCTACTTTGGGACGAGCGCAACGCAAAGGCAGTTGAGGACGGCGAAGAAGAACTCCCCCGGATGCTTCCTCTTGTGCGTCTGAAGGTTCGTATCAACCCCGCCTCTCAATCATTATCTCCTCTTTTCGAGCTCCGATTCCGCTAGGTTGACACCACTGGTGTCACGGCCACCTCGAACCCCATCCGATTTGGACAAGATTTTCAGGGCCGCATCGCAAACCCTCGTGATGTCCTAGTATTCCACAGATCTAAGAAACCTGCTGCACGTGGCGGCAAGGTTGTAATAGATCAACCGGAGCTCAGCATCGACGATCCAAACCTGAGCGTATCGGAGAAGTTAGCCAAGGTTCGCGTAGCGACGCTTGTTGAAGAGTACCTTTCGGCACAGGAACTCCAGTTGCTTGGAGAGGGTGGCATGTCGGATGCGATACAGATGTTCGTGGAGAAGGATGATATCCATGCGATCGAGACGTGAGTATTAATTTATTGTTTTAGTGGCTGAACTTGGACTCATAAACTTGTCAAGACATGTCATGAAGTCACTCAAAGTTTTGATGAATAATGTGCAAGGAAGCGAGGAGGTTGATGAAGAGGAGGTCGTTGATATGGTACGTCTTTTCGATCTCTGTGAACTCGTCCTTGCTTATTTCATAACATCCGCAGCTAGTCAAGGCGAAAGAACAACACGAGAAGGATTACGCGGAGAACAAAGCCAAGGGTTTAACTACGAAGGTAACCGTTCCCTGCCTCTTGCATACCCTGAAATTTCTCACCCTGCTGCAGAAAGGCAAAGCTCCAGCTAGGGATGACGAGCAATCAGATGATTCCATGATGATGGACATTGATGCAGGGGGTGCTGGTGACTTTGATGAGGAACCTGAATCAGATGTTCCTCCCCCCAAGAAAAAGAAGGCGTCTGCGCAACCGAAAAAGGCGTCTGCTAAGGCACCGGTGAAGAAAGCTCCTGCCAGAGGCCGAGGAAAGAAAGCTGTCGTCGTGGGTTCCAACTTGTCTTATTTGTGATGTGGATTGACAGGCAAACAGAGCGATGATGATGATGTCAGCGATGACGACGAGGGAGAAGAGGAACCACCCAAGCCTGTAAAGAAGACGAATCGTGCTGCTGTGTTGAGGTACGGCATCGATCGTAACCATGATCCCAGCGTGTATTGAAAATATGCTCTACGCAGTCAACCCTCGAGGAAAGCTCCTGCTAAGAAAAAAGCAGCGACACCAGCACCTGCTACAGGGCGCTCCTCGAGAACAGCAGCTACAAAAGCTAGGGGCAAGATGATGGTATGTCTTGTTGGTTCAAGTAATATATTCTGATATTCACAACAATACAGGTGGACGATGATGATAGTGACTGACATCTGTTGAGTGGATAAAGAGTTTTAGGCGTGTCGGTTATTTTATGATATTTGTTATACGGAGAGGCGCCAGGTTGTCTCCTGTCCCATCTTGCTAATTTTAGTTGCTGTCCTTCCAGAGCTTTTTGGGAGTGACATCTACTCGCTTGATTAAGGCGATCCTTTCGGGGCTGTCAACAAAGTGGAGATCTCTTCTCTCGTAGATAATCGCGCGTAGATCATACCTAGTCAGAAGTCAAGGACACAAATGGGGTAAGTCTCTTATACATACCATAGTACTTCCGGCTGATAGATAGACCTCCTTCATTAAAACTTCTGAACAAAGTTTTCGCAGAATGGCCGAGGATGTTCATTCTTGTTGATATGGATATCCTGTGGGCGCGTATGGAACCTGTGGACTTTCTTTACTCAAGGAATACGTCGTACCATTAAGGGGTTTCGCCAGGTCCTCGATCATCCTTCTAGCCCTTCAGCTTCCTGAGTGATAATTTCTATGACAATCTGGTCGTCATTATTCGGATGATCCGAACCTCATATGGCCAGTAGTTTCCTGTATACGTGCGGCTGATTTTTACGCTACTTAACTATTGGACTTCCCAAAGGCACCAGTCTCCCACATCCACCCGTTCACAAAATGACTTTTGCTGCATCTATCCAATTCTCTTGCAACTCGTGTCAAGTCTCCATCGAGAGCATCCATCCTCGCATTCACTGCTTGGTCTGCCACGATCTCAACCTCTGCGCAAACTGTGCTATTGGAGAAAAGCTACCATCTGGCCACTTTGATTGGCATGCGATCGAAGTATACAGGGAGAGCGGGGACTCATCCGACGGCGCTGTGCTCTCGCAAGTGACGATCTCGTACACTTCTCGTAGTTCCAAGATAAAACAGCCAGTCGATCTCAAAAGCATACAGAGTCGGTGCAGCTCACCTCCGCCCAATCTAGCCTGTCCTGATCCTACTTCTCTTGTACCGACCAAAATCGCCTCTCAACAAGAAATACCCTTGACACAATCTGGCTGGGAACCCTTTTTTCTACCGGATATGACCCCGACCTTGACTTACATGACTCTTGCGAACGAAATATTCACCTATCTCGACCCGCGAAATTCTGGAATACTAATCCCAGAGACATTATCACGATTTCTCGACGATATGGGATATCTTCCTGATGAAAATTACTGTAAGAGATATTTTATTCCAAACCTCATCTAAACTGAAACATGGAGTGTGATAGGGAAGAATGGATCGAAAGCTTCATTAGAAACCAATAATCCTGATATGTCAATCCTGTCTAACCGTGATAAGGCTCTAAAACATATCCTCGAACTGTTCTCAATCGAGCATCATCTCCTTCCGCGTCCATCGGCCCCGCAATGTCTCCCTACGATGCCTGCAATAACTCGCAAAGGCTTTATTGCTGTTACCTCAATTGACCTCCTTCTTGAGCCCTCGCAGCAATGGGAGCAGATGAATGGCGTACTTAGAAAGTATAATCTGCCTAGTCACCAACGTTGGGGAGATCTGCCGCGTAGCGTCCTCCCACCAGTTCCGGAACAGGCTATGCTGTACAAAGTGATGACTACAGCGGCAATAGCGAAACAGAAGACTTCAAAGGATAACGGAGTCTTTCCTCTGTCAGAAGAGCAACTTCAGATGGAACTGAGGATGATAGACCTTCAATCGCGTTCGTCGATTCATACCACTGACCAGAGTTTTCTTGACCACAGGTTGGTGAATTTTTTCCCAATACTGTTCGTTATTAACTCTGTCCCTAGGTTTTATCATGAGTATCATACTTAGGTCATATTGAGGTGAGCTCTTAGCTAGATTCTGTGTGCGAGAACTAGTGTAAAATAAAAGTCATTTCCGGCACCATCGACTGGTCCCCTAGACTTCGACGACTTATCTTAATGTTAGTACTCAACTCTAGTCCCAGCTGCACAACTTGTCATTGAGGCTTGCAACTTTTTCGTTTCCGGCACCGGCGGTTTAAGTCCTCTCAACAGAAATCATCATCTACTTACTCTTCTTCTTCGGAGCACTCGCCATCGTTGCAAAATCCAACCATTTGCTTTACCTGCCTGTAATCAAAAACAAAGGTTCCGGCGACAGGTTTTTTTTCTTTCTTAAAAAAATCAAATTTCGGCGCCTAGCGCCCTGATATGAGGAACTAACTCAGCCACAAGGTTCAGAAACTACGGCGACAGGTTGCTTGACAGCGGCCCCAAAACCTCATTTATCAATTCGTAGTGTTTATGAAGATATAAACATGATTGACTGCGATTCCCTCCTAATTCAGAGAACTTTGAGGACAAGAATGTTGTACGCCTCCGTTACTCAATCCAGCACCTCAAAATTCATGTATGAATCACCGTAATATCCTTCATCCTCCTTTCATCTTTCCCTTTCCTCTACCTTGACAAATTCTCGGTATCTGGTCATCCGCAACAGTCCACCATCTATGACTAATTTAGAAAATTTTCTGTGTCGTTTGGCGACAGACAACGACGATCGCCCTTGACGCGTTACGACTGAATAACGATATGGACTTGACTTGATATCAACCTTGACTTTTTGATTGGCTATTAATTTATTGCAGCGCTCCATTTGGTTCGCCATTCAATACTTTTTATTGACTATATCATGCATTGGACATGTCCTCGTTGAGAGGACTTCCTTCCCCTACGGAGATTGAGCCACTTCTTCAAATAACGACGATCAAATGTGGTCCAAATTACGCTGGTGGACGATTCGGAGTGAATAACAATTAATGTTTCTAAGCGGGCTAAGCGGGCTTTCCCATTCAAATATAAACACCGGCTCACGTCGTAGATGTTGCTATATTAATCTACCACTCTAATAAAATAGTCGTGGTCAAATTGCCAAAACCTGCCATGTAGAATGTAGAAATTTGACCCTCGAAACTATGACGCTGATTACACATTCAGGTAGTAGAGTGGTCATATGGTCCATTAACAGGTATACATCCCGACTACGCCCTAGCAATGACACAAGTTCAAGAAGTAGAAGAGAAAGAAAGCAACAGTATGATGAGAGTACGTTCAAACGAAACATCACAAAGCTTTGGTACTCCAAAGACTGAGCCGATTGTGGTCGCCACACCAATTTTCTGGATTCGATTTACATGCAATTCGACAATTATCATCGGTGACCTTTGTCGATGCATTTGAGAGCTGATTGCCGCACCCTGAACATGATCAATGTGATGTGAATGCACAAACAACGATAAGGGCTTTCATCGGAGTCTTACAGCATTCAAGTCCGTATTCCAGGCCTACGATTGTAAAGTTATTTGCTTTGCAGGTCCTAGCGCAGCTTTCAGGAGTAGCGCCACCTTTGATGTCAAAGCGCATGGGAAGAGATCGTGTCTTGTTGTCATTGTCGCTGAAATGATTTCATGTCAGAAGCTTAGAGAAGAATGACTGATGAACATACGTATAACAGCCACGGTATGCGAATGTTCCCCCGCCAACGGAGGTTGGATTGGTAGGGCCAGATTTTCCATTCCAGTAAACGTTGATACGATTAACCCCACCGCAGGTCTCGTTCTTCTTGCCGCTGCAGGGTAGGTAGCATGTAGTGGAATTAACAAGAGAACCTTGGGAGCGGATAGAGTAATCGCAATCTGTAAAATAAAGGATCAGCTTCGGAGTGTTTCTCACAAATACCCATCTCACAGCACTCGTGCCCATATTCAACTCCAGCATATATGTAGCCATTAGTGGAACAGAACGTCTGACAGCTTTCAATGCTCATGCTGTCTGAGACATCGCTGAGCGCTGCCAGAGAACGCCCATCAGCACTGTCTCTGACAGGGTTTCATCAGTTCAAGGTTCGTTTGTAATCTTTTGTCGCATGAAAAACTGACGTATAGCATCCCATAGACCTAAAAGGTGGTACAATTGGGACCTGAATAGAGACCGAACGAACGTTGTTGAGGCTAAGGCATCTCAGCACCAAACCGCTCGTAATAAAACATAACATACAAGGGATCATTGAGACGAGTTACTCCGTTGCCGTGCGTGGACGTGTGACCAGTGCAATTATCGGCTCTAAGATACATAGTGGCCAACATCAGGGAAACATCTGCTGGAATTTGAGTAAGAGGTCCGCTCACGTATACACGACGTATCGAATTCCTTTTGTGAGACCAATAACTGTAGAAATCGTTCCAGTCGTGTTTGTGTGGAGAGGAAAGCAGGCAGATGGACTAGAAGAAAGTGAGATTCCGAGGCAGCTACCTCTGGGGTAATCGTGCTGGGCCACATTAACACTAATATTATGATACCGAGAAAGGTATCGCCCACGCAATATCGAAAATCGACAACGCCTCGCACGCTGCTAGACAGGAAGAGCAAAATATAGAGACTAGAAAACTTGAGGGCGGACATCTCAGGCTAAGCTATGGAGGGTGCCGCCTGGCCAGACGTCTGTTGTCTTATATATGTAATTGAGTAATAGGTACGAAAAGGAAAGACTGCAGTATTGCCGGGTTGATAAGGCGCTGTGATTCCGCCAAAAAGATTTGGGAAGTCAATGGAACTTTTAAGTGACTGCTCAAGCTGAGATGGACACGGATTCCACGGGCCCTTGATATCCGTTGCCAGTAGATGGCGGGAAGAGCACCATGTCAGAAGCTACAAGACCGTGTAAACTTTAATCAATGAATGTCCGGACCAAGAGTGCTGTTGACGTTGGATTGTGCTTGTCGTTGGCTTGTCTAAATCTCGAGACGTCTAGAAGACAGTAAGAGGTGGGTATCGTTATGTGTTGAAGTACATTAGATACGTATAGATGGTCGTTAGAGTTAGAATTAACACTTCCGATGGCTTCCAGTTAAGGAAGACTGGTTTATTTCTGTAAACAAAGTACATACAACATTCTTGACAATCTTAGCCGTTACGTAATCTATCGAGATTTCTCCCGCTCCTGTGCCGACAATCATATCTCCACGTGACGAGTTTCTCCGACCTGCAACGACAGACTGCGCAGCTTCGCTCTCCCTCGTTTGTTATGGCTGGACTGAACAAGATTACAATAGAAAGAAATCAAAAAACATTACTCGAACTCGTCTCTCAGCCTGGGAATGGCAAGTGTTCAATCAATGGTAATTGTTACCGACGTCATTGACTCAAATTACTTCCGTAGACGTTTGTGCCGACTGCAAAGCGCGTAATCCGAGATGGGCTTCGTATAATCTCGGTATATTCCTTTGGTGTGTATACCTGTCTTATAAATCAACGGTTAGCTGATGGCTCTGTCCTTAGTATGAATTGTGCCAGTATCCATCGAAAGTTGGGCACGCACATCACGAAGGTGTACGTATTTTCAATCAATTTGGTTGTATATGCTGACTGTATTACCAAAGTAAGAGTATCACAATGGACGCTTGGACAAAGGAGCAGCTTGAGGCAAGCGCCGTTTCCTTCAGAAACAATAATCTATTTCACACGTATGTTTGCAGCCCATGAAGTCAATAGGCAATATGAAATCCAATGCCATTTACAACCCAAATGAGGCGCGAAACCCACCACCGGCGAATTTAATGGACGCAGGGAGGGACGGCGAACTGGAACGATATATTCGATGTGAGTCGCACATCCGTGATCGAACCTCCGTTTTCATTCAAACTCGGCGTTAGCAAAGTATCAGTTCAAGCGGTTCATGAACAAGTCAGTGTTGGTTACCTCGAAGCTTGGTCCTTCTAGAATCCACACGTCGGCTACTTCAAACGGAAGTCCTTCAAATGACAGTTCTCAAGCTGTGGTGACACCTCTGACGTCGGCTGTTTCGAGCCCTTCAGTTTCTACTCAATCACCCCAGACGATGGCACCACGTCGATCTACCCTCGCGACAACTGCTCCTGCTCAAGCCTTCTCTCAGCCGTCTACACCTCAGTACCCTCCTCAGTCACAGGCGCAGATGCAGCCCAATGTGACCCCGAATACGAACGGAAATGGTATCTGGGCCGACTTAGTATCCCTGCAAAACACATCAAGTAGTTCTTCCCTTCCATTGCAATTCCAGTCACAGTCCCAGCTATCACTGAGCGTTAACCCTCAGGGATACCAGACCTCGATGGTTACTGGTATAAATCCCTTTCAGCAACAGCATGTAGCATCGAATCCCTATTCTCAGCAATTATATGTTACCTCAGGGCTTCCAGGCCAGTCGGTTTCGTCAGGGACACCATTCTCTACTTCGACTGTCCTTGGTAATTCCCAGCAGCAATCATTTTTGGCCACCACACAGCCTCTGGTCTCGGCGTCAGCCGTGCAGACGCAGAACAACGGTAACTATTTCCATCCACAACCACAGCAAGTAGCTACTGCTGGACAGGCGCTATTCGTTATGGATAATGGACAGAGCAGCGACTTTATGTCGGCCCCTACAACACAAGGGCATTTCCTTTCCTCCAGCCCGGCTCAATTTCCCTCACAGAGCCCGGTGTTGACGACTCCCCAACCGACCATGTTCTCGACCACACCCCAGCCTCAAATGCTTTCTACGACCCCTCAATTGCAGACCCAGTCGCAGATGACGTTCGTGGCGACACCTAGCCAGCAGTTCCAAATGCAGCAGCAGGGCGGATTGGGCGTTGGATCCCTGCAGTCGCAGAACCACATGATGGGCCAGCCGCCTTTTGGTACTGGTCCGCTTCAGCTTCAGGTGATGATGCAGCCCTCGGGACAATACGGCGGGTCTTTGCAACAGCCATTCTCGGCTGGCGGGTTTACCGGCAGCCAACAATGGGGCCCGATGTAAGTTGGTGGCCTATGATATTGTGTGATCGTCTTTGTTTCGGTTTAGGATGGAGATGGAGCCGATCGTGTGGTCTTGCTCAAAAATAGCTTACACCTGGATTTTCTATGGTTCTATGGTCTAATTAATGTAAGTCTGCGATGAATGATGCATGCATAATTCATCGCAGACTCGGACAGTGTAGTTAGTATATTTAATTTAGCACGATATTACATGAAATAGTTGACTCTTTGTAAAACAACGTCAAAGAAAGGAGGGCCAAGCGTGCGCGTAAGACGACAAAGAACATGGAGAACAGTGTACATGGGCTACATACCATCAAAGCGCGCAATCAATCTGATGGAAAGGCCCATTGTCAAAGCCTCATCCAAATCATTTGCAGAAAGATAAATAGGCTGTAGAGCGTGACTGGCCGGCCATACGACCACTCGCAAGACTCTTCACATCAAGATCTACGACCGCAAACCAATCCGACAATGTTGACTCGAAGCCACGCACGCGCATTGGCCAGGAGGGAAGCAGCCGCACGCGCTGCTGGGATTATAATGGCATCACTATCGCCCACAGGCGAAGGGACGCGTATCCGAAGGACCTATCCCGTGAACGAGAACGACAAACGCTCCAAACATTCCATCACCCACATTCGCACCCGCGCCTATTACAAAACTGACCACAACTCCACTTGTTCAATGGACTCGTGCTCTTCCATCTCCAGCAGGGAGGGTTCATCTAGTGAGGGAACCCCCGTCGTCACCCCAACCAGCTCGTTCGATGGCTGTCTCCCATTACCAATCACACCGCAGCGCAGCAACAAGCCTCTCACGACACCGCCCCGGCTCTCACCTAAGAAACTACAGCGCAGCCCCCGGGGACGGTGGATCACGGCAAACGGCGCGACACGTATTGTGTTCATAGAGGACTCGCAGGAACAGGCAGGGTTCCGCGAGATTCAGGACGAGACCAAGTGTCAGCGCATCGAGGAACGAGAGATGGAGACTTTGCTCCGGGAACGCGACATCATCAACGACGAGAAGGACGAAGACTTTGTTATGGACGCTGAGACGCAGCCTTCTGGGACCTGGCGGGACCAGGTATCGAGTGCGGAAAATTCCGAGGTCGACTTCAACACTGGGCACGACCTTGGCCCCACGGCCTGTGTTTGTGGAGATGCGGAACTCCTTTAGGACCGGGAAATCACGACGGATGGCTGGGGGGTCCTAGGCGAATTCAAATCCTGGGCACTAAAGGAACTGAGCTAATCAGCTCAGCCACGGATTCGATGGACTCGTTGCAGGCATCGCGCGTCGAATTTTGGAGAGTGGCTCTAAACAGGGAATTCTCTCATCTCGGCCGAGAAAACATATGCCTTGCCACTATCGTCACTTTTCATTATTGTATCTGTTTAGACAAAGTTACCCTTTATGTAATTATAGTACTTACATGTAATCTTGTTGTAACTGTAACAAATGATCACATCGACGAGTTTTTTGATGACGAGAGAACAAAACCACATGATCAAAAAAAAAACATGATATTATCGCGGCTCAGCGCTCAGTTTCAGCCGGTTTCAAATTTCCCCACAAATGCCATGGCAACGCTCTTGCCATATGATAATATCAAAACCAAGGAACCACACCATATGCCCTTGGACTCAGTGCTTCCACACATTTACACTATTTGACCATGAGAGGTGAGCAAACCACTAAATTGTCGAATCGTGAAATCGATTAACGTTCTAAAACAAAGCGACAAGAGGCTTCTGCCTCATATCCCTTATCGCTGGCCTGTCTGAAACGCTGGCCGGTAAGTTACTTGGTCTTTACCTTTGCAATACTTAAACCAGGTCTGCCGTAGATTCCACTCTTTTTAACCTTCACGTCGACGAGACTAATGCCATTGTTCCCAAACCCCGTTTCTCCTGGAACCTTACATCGGATGATACCCAAACCTCCTACCGAGTCCAAGTTTCCATCTCTCCCAACATGTCCAATCATATCTGGGACAGTGGCGTCGTCGCTTCTTCTTCTTCACTGGTTGAATACGCTGGTCCATCTCTCTACCCTGGAACTCGTTACTTTTGGATGGTAGACGTCAAAGTGTCGGCTGGTCCCGGTGCTGTTGCGTCATCGGATTTTACGACGAGTTACGCTCGCTTTCATGACTCGTCGAAGGAGTTAAGCAGCCGGCAGGCAAGCGACCTTGGGACGCTCACGAAGACTTTCAGAAGCAGTACTTGGATTTGGACAATGGACGGCGCTCCGCCACTGCTCTTAGCGCCACCCGGCGAGCGATTTTTCCGGAGAACGTATGTTCCCCCCGCTGGGAAAACCGCAGTCTTAGCTGAAGTTATTATTACCGCCGACAACAAGTACACCTTGTTCATCAACGGCGCGCCTGTTGGTGTCTCACCAGCAGAGGCTGACTCGTGGGAAAATGCACAAGGTTATAGAATGCTGCTCAATCCAGGCCCCGTCGTATTTGCAGTCTCAGCTACAAATGCACCCAGTGCTGCTGGAGGTCCCAATGCTGCCGGCCTTCTTGTGGCTGTCCGCATCACTCACTCCGACGCCACTCAAGTTTCGTTCAGTACTGACAAGACTTGGCTCTCAAGCATTTCGGGTGTTCCATCGTTTGAATCTCCTACTCTTGATGATTCGAAATGGGTTCATGCTACTGAGCTTGAGAACTTTGGTAAAGGGCCCTGGGCTCTCCACGTGACGTTGCCCACTGTGCTCACTCCAGTGACCCCGCCTTCCGCCGCCACATCGTCTGCGGTTCCTACTACTAGTTCTAGTATAGCCCTTGCGAGTACGACATCTTCCCTTCCATTGACTGCCAGTAACACGTCTTCGCTCTCGAGTACATCATCAACTGTTCTCACTACCTCATCAACTGATCCCGCTACCTCATCAACTGTTCCAGCTATTGTCACTATAACGTCGACAACAACCTCAGAAAGTGAGGGTGCTACAGCACCTGCCGCATCTACCACCTCGACCTCTAACTCCAACTCAGGCACGAACCCCGCCATCATCGGTGGAGCTCTTGGTGGTGTGCTCGGGGTTTTCGCTCTGCTGGGTTTGGGTCTACTCCTCTGGCGTAAGCACAAGCGCGCACAGGACGTCGCGGCGGATTTTGACACCTGGACTCCTGCGGCGCACGCCAACCCATCAGCGATGTCTCAGACCCCCTCCGCTGCCCAGCCATCGACGCTCCGACAGCCGCAGTACCCCGACGCCAGCGATGAATACACACAGCAGGCATCAAATCGGTACCTTCCCCCGTCCGTGTCAGTGGCGGGCGGTCCGGATGCTGCTTATGCTGGCCAGTATGGGGGCGCGTATGGTGTATATGGTGCTCATGGATACGGACAAGGTGGCTATGCCGCTCAGGAATACAGCAGTAGCACACAGCTCGTGCCACCGCAGAATAATGGTAATGCTGGGACGAACGCTCCACAATCATTGATTCCGGGAAATTCGCAGGTATATTATCCACAGACAGGACTGGGACAGAATCCAAGTTCGAACTCTTACGACCACAGGTATCATTAATCTATTCGATGTTTAACGTTGGTTCTAGTTTAAATTTGTTGGATGTATATACCTTTTTTTCGGGAATTTGTTTTCCTTCTTTTTTCAAGGGTTGTAAATTTCACTAAAGATGGATGAGAATAAAACAAGGAAACCTTTGGTGAAGACGTTCCAGTATGATGCGTGTAATCCGACAATGCTCCTCTAGAGTCTTGGTATAGATGAGGATATTGTCAAGGTATACACACACAACACCTTCCGCTATGAGGTCTTGGAAAATGTTGTTCATCATGGTCTGGAAGGTGGTGGGGCTATTAGTGAGGCCAAAGAATATTACCAGAGGTTCAAAAGTCCACGATTTGTTCAGAATGCTGCCTTCTACTCATCACCTTCTTTGATGCACATGTTGTTGTAGCCTCAGCAGACATCCAACTTGGTGAAGTAGTGTGCACCTCAGAAGTTGTTGACAAGCTCTGATTTGAGTGGTAAGGGATAGCAATTCTTTACAGTCATCACATCCAAGACTCAATAGTCCTGAACCAGACATAGAGATCCATCTTTCTTCTTAATGAAGAAGACTGGAGAGGCCATCAGAGACTTTGAGGGATGGATGCAACCAGAGTCTAAATTCTCCTGCAAAAAGGCATCAAGCTCATCCTGTTCTCTGGGAGAGAGAGGATAGACCTTGCAGCTAGAGGGCTCAGCATTAGGCGTAGCTCAATCACATGGTCCCACTGCTTATGCTCTGGCAGGGAGTCAAATGATGCCTTAGAGAAAACATCCTCAAAGTCTTGCAGGTAATGAGGAACTGCATCTCGGAATGACTTAGGAGCAGAGTTAGCAGCAAATGCCTGAGCTAGCCATTGGGAAGTAGTTTGGCTAGCTCTAATCTCTGCTACAGTTGGTGGAGGTTGTAATGTAGTTGCATAAATCCTATCACCTGTCCCAATAGCCTCGTCTGGAGACTCTGGGTCAGGAGCACACCCAAATTCACTCTCACATCCATCTTCTATTTGGGCTTCACTCACTACACCTCAAACATCCTCATAGAGGGCCTCTCTATAAGGGAACACCAAGGGGGGAGGATCCAGTAGGTTGAGATCTGCAAAGGGGAGGTGTCCAACTCAGCAAGCCTGGATAGCAGCACACTCACAGACTGACTCTCTATGCTCCTCTCTAACTTCCTTGGCACATGTGGAACACCGTCAAGGGCAGCGGCTCATACTCACCTTACTCTTGGCCCAGTCAATCTCAGGGTTGTGATCATGCAGCCAGGAGAACCCAAGTATCATGTCCTGTTTTCCTAGGCTGGTGACTGCAAAGACAGCATGCTCAGAATGAGTCTGATAATAAAGGACTAAATCCACCACTGAGCAGATGGATCCAGCTTTGTTGAGCATACCATCAATATTATAGACTGGAATAGGATGAGAGAGGATTCAGGTAGTGAGCTGGTGTTGTTCCACATAATTAGTTGTAACGAAGTTACGAATTTGAGAGAGCTTAGTGTGCACACAACACTGAATCAGACCAGACCGGTCTATTGACAATGTAGTTTACAACAAAATAAGCTGCTTTGTAAGCAGCTGGTAAAACTATTTATATACTAATGTAAATAATATTATATTATAATAAATATAATATAATATTTACTATTATACAGTAAGTAAAGCTATGTGGCCAACGCCACATAGCGGACTACGCTACACACCCCCCAATCAGACCGAGCTACGGTCTTGAGATAATACAACGGTCAGGCCATCGGTAAGTCAGGAACAGGGGCAATGGAAGAGTCCCCGGGCTCCTGGAATGGATCGGCAGTCACGTCGTCCATGTCGTAGTCGAGGAGTTCATCCTTGGGTGCGGGCACATAGGAAGTGCCCGAAGGCCCTGCTACTGGCAGGGAGTCGTCATAGTCCTGGAGGGGGGACAGTGTGAGATTGAGGTCGATGGTCGACCCCGGGATAGGTGGTTGGGGATCAGGCAGATCCCCAGTGTCGGACGGGTACTGGCACGTCCAGATTTTGCGGACATGAATGTCTTGCCCGATGAGGAGGTACATCCCCTTAGTGAGTGCGTCGTCGTAAGCATGACGACTGTCCTGTTGCTGGAGCATCAGGCATTGGCGATCGCCAATGGTGGCCTCGTGCCACCCATCCCACTGAGCGATGGACTGGGGTGTACCATAATGGTCAAGGCGTTGCAGCCTCGTTGTAGAGCCGGCTGTCGCTGAAGAATAGATGGGCCAAGTAGGTGACCCCATAAGTATATGCATGGTCAGCCCAGCTGACCGGAATTTGATTGTGAAGAAGGACGCGTAACACGTCCAAAGTGGTGAACACGGAAGCTGATGCTTCTGGGATGTCCACAGCCCGAGCCTTGAAGTTAGGGTCGTCGGCGTGGAGGGGCACAAAGACTTGCCCCATAGCTGCCTCGTACTCAGCCACGGCCTCTTTGTAGAGGCCTGGCCTTGCGAATACATAGGCCAGGTACTTGTGTACCGTGGACTTGGAGGGGCAGCTGGTGCTGAGGGCGTGTACAAGCGCAAACCCAAAGAGGCTGCGCCAATGAATGCGCATGGCTCGGTCCATGGCCAGACTGGTCCATATGTTGGACGTCCCAGGACGTCCATAGAGGAGGGCATATGAGCCCAGGTAGTCCAAAGCAAATGGTTGCTTTGGATCAGGGGAGGTAAGGCCGACAAAGGCAATTCTCCCTCCCTCTTTGCGGCGATAGATCCGCGTAGGCACAATCATTTGCGGGATGTTCTCCCACTCCTCTGGACTCGCGAAGGGTACCGCGATGGTCCTATACTCGACCTCATCGAGTAAATGAGACATAGCTCTGTCTCAGGCAGTAGGGTGGCAGTTGAGCGCCACCCGCTTGAATTCGTTGAGCAATAAGTAGCCCAACTGACACTGACGAAGCGGCGTAAACTGGTTGTTAACCAGTGCATGAAGTCTACAGACTTCTCGAAGACTGCAGGGAAACCCGTGAGGTGCCACTTGGTACACCTTACTGTTGTGGGGCGTCGACGCAGCGTTGCCCTCTTTATTGGTCTCGAAGGACCTGGCTGCATGGGCTTCTTGCCTGACAAAGATGGTATTGGTCACTGGTGACCAATAGAACTGGGGAGCTAACCCTGCACCAAAGAATGAGTTTTGGCGCTCAATAGTGTGATCATGGTAGATCACAACACCAAGTGCATCAGGAATGTGCCCGATTTGGTCCTTGAGGAGGGCAGCTCCTCGCTTGGCGCCATCCTGTGCCCGACATTCCATCTTGGCCCGTCGATTGCTGTTGCGCCGTTCGTGTGCCATACGTTGTGCCGCCATCTCGTGCGGCACAGGGGATTCCATATGAGCCTCTTCAGGCTCCTCATACCAATCGTCATCGGAGGGCGGGGATGGCAGCCTCTCCGGCTCTGACTTCTCAGACCGTGGGTCCATTGCCCACACACACCGCGGGAGTTGGGCTGGTGGGCCCTCTACCAGTATTGTGGGTAAAAAGGGGATGTTCGCCCCTGGGGCCCTTTTCGGGGCATCCTCAGGGAAGTGCACGTTGACGTATGCGTGCCCTTCTGGTTGCTTACCCCGACGATCCTTTCAGGGTTGTGAGGCCTTAGCCTCAGTGGGGCGTGTGCTCACGCCCCTGGAACTCTGCTCCCCAGATGCGTAGTGGACACCACGGATACTGGTTGCGAAGATGCGACCTCAGACGTGCTGCTGGCGAGGCGCTGGATAAGCTGGGGGGCGGCTGGAGCAGGGACATCTTCATAGGGAAGGATGTCCCATCCTAGGCCAGCCTCCCGGCCGGGAGCAGCAACGCTCGACTTAATCGAGCGGGAGGGCGTGTCCTCCACTCCTTGCCGACGTGCCCTTTTGCTGGAGTCAGTGTCCCGACTCGGGGGTGTAGTCTGCCGCTTACGAGCGGCTGATAGGGCAAGGAGATCAGTTTTGTGCTGGGCGCGCATATGATCCATGTCGTCCATCATCCGACTGATGAGGACGACCGCCTCTGCATTGTGGAGGAATGATGACTCTGTGGTTACATCGTATACATTATCTCCCAGGCATTGGAGAAGAGTAGCCAGGACTAAGTCCTGGTTGAGACTGGGCTCGACAGCCCATGCTTTTCCTTTGTCACGTCGAGGACACGACTCTTCTTCCGAGCTGGGCTCGGATTGGTGCGGCATTTCCAGCCGCTGTAGCAAGGAGAGCTTGGCCGAGGACACGACTCTTCTTCCGAGCTGGGCTCGGATTGGTGCGGCATTTCCAGCCGCTGTAGCAAGGAGAGCTTGGCCAGGCTCTCTGTCAGCACATCAGCCGATGAACTGATGCTTTGTTCTGTATTGAGAGTTTCTGTACTCTCACTGGCCACGGTGGCCTGCATGAGGGATGCTCAGTGTCCCTCTAAGTTGTCAGTTGGTGCTGTGGTCGACAGGGAAATCGACCGGCCTCCCTTGGCTAGCGCCTCATACGAGGCATCATACTGGGGCATTGCGCCCCATGCCCCCATCCAAGCCGGGGGGTACGGCATCATTACAGGCACACCACTCATGCCAGGGTAGTGCACCAGGGCGGTAGATTGGAGCAAAGGATGTGCATCCAGTTGCCCTGTTGCCAGTACGGAGGCAAGCTGCCTCCATCCTGCCGCTGCTTGGGGGCTGACTAGCCCCCCATAGGCCTGTTGCTGAGATTGGCCCTCTGCGTGATGTGGCGCATAAGCGCCCGATACTGGTTGTTGGAGCTGATAGCCACCCACAGGTGCGTTCTGGGGCATGAAGTTGCCCTGCATGGGTTGAAGTGGCGGATAGCCACTGATCACCGGCTGCTGCGGCAGGTAGCTCGCCGCTGGTAGTTGCTGCTGCTGTGGGAAGCCCACAGCTGGTTGTGATTGTCCCCACTGGGGCGCATTTTAGATCAGCGGGGGAGCCATCTGCCTCCCCCTTCAGCCGACGGTATGACTGACGGCGCAAACTCAATGTGATGCTGCTGTTGCTGCTGCTGTTGCTGCTCAGGCTGATCCACGGGCATGCTGTCCATGGTTGAGGGAAAAAGGCAAAAAAGAACCTTTTAAGACGTGTTTCAGCCACAGCTGCTGACCAACTCAGCCAAGCCGCAATCGGCACTGCCAATCAAATTAAGCACCGGCATGCTTACTTAATTGATGTGGGTGCTTAACGCCCTTCAACTCCAAATAATGGTCAAGTGCCGCCAACTTGGAGCAATGGGAGTGTGGCTCCCATGTTGTGTCCCTGAGGGACCAGCGTACTTCAAACTCGAGCGTGTTATGCTCAGTCCACCAGTGCCCAATTATGCACTCGACAAACCATTTGTCATTGTCTCGAGCCCCAAAATCAGAGGGGCCCGGGGTTGCCCTGTTAGGGAATAGCGCATCGTCAGACACGCTGTAAGGTCGCAACAGCGACATGTGAAACTTTGGAACAATGCGTCATTCCTGCAATGCCAGAGGCAGCTCCAACACGTAGTTGGAGGTACTTGGCTCTGCGTCTAGGATGCGGTATGGGCCTACCCATTTCGGGCAGAGTTTACTCGCCCAACCCTTTGGGAGTCTGAGGTTACACGTTGACAGGTAAACCAACGCTCTTACTGCTATTGGCGGTTCTGCTCGCCTACGGTGATTGGCGTTTTTTGCCTGAAAGACTCGCGCCTCTATGATGGCGTCATGCACCACCGCAATGTTCTCCAGGGCCTGCCTGGCAAACTCGACAACTCCTCAGTGAGCCACCGTATCAGCACGAACTTTGTGCAGCATGGAGGGCAAGTACCCTCCGTTGAGCTCAAAGGGCGCATACCCTGTGGTATCTGAGATACTCACGTTAATCACAGCATGGAGGGCAAGTACCCTCCGTTGAGCTCAAAGGGCGCATACCCTGTGGTATCTGAGATACTCACGTTAATCATGAACTCAGTGAGTGGACACCAGTCCACCCAGTCCCGTTGGTCAGGGCAAACAACTGCCCTCAGAATCTGGCCTATACTGCAGTTAGCCCGCTCTGTTTGCCCATCCGTTTGAGGATAGAAGGACGTCGACATGAGGAGTCGCGCTCCTAGCAGTTTGTGGAGTTCCCTCCACCATTGACCATTGAGACGTGAACTTCGAGTCATGGTCACTCACAATGGTGCTAGGCAGCCCATGCAGCCTAACGATCTCCCTCAGGTAGATCCATGACAGCTCCTTAGCCGTCAGCGTAGTTTGCACCAGTATGAGGTGCACCATGCTCATCATGTCGCAGATGACCACCCAGAGGTAATTGAACCCTCTGGACTCTGGAAAGGGACCTACGAAGTCCATTCCAATGGAATCCCAAGGTTTCACCGGCACGGGTAGCTGGTGTAGCTTCCTGGGAGGGGATCCAGGGGGCAACTTTGCCCTCTGACACGCTGCGCATGACGCGCAAAACTTAGTCACTTCTTGGGCCATACGTGGCCACCAATACCATCTCCGGATGTAGCCCAACGTCCGGGCGGCACCAAAGTGCCCCACCAGGGCATGGGCCTGGTCCAAGACCCGCGTAACAATGGTACGCGTACGGGGGAGGCATACCACTGCCACCCCTTGACGGTTCTCCGTCGTGATGAGTCCACCAGGCTCATGCCTGAACCAAGGATGGTCGTCAGGATTGGCGAGTATCTCGGCGAAGAGAGAATCATCGCCATAGTCCTGCACCACTTTCTTCCGGAAGTCATCATTGACCAGGCTAGGGGGCTGGGATGAAGGCAATTCGCCTTCGAGCATCTCCACAAGCGTAACGGGTATATCGGGGCGCTCATGCTCCCCAGTGGATGCTGGATCCACAGCTTCATGCTTCTTGAGCAGCTGGGCAGCTACATCCCACTCTTCACGCTGCTTCCTGAGGCAAGTGCTTTGCCTCCATTCATTGTCACACATAGCACGTACTTCCAGGACATGCTCCCTGAGCTCCTGGTATCGGTGGAGAGGTAAGTCCTCTCCATCAGGGTCTATGCGGCAGTCTGCCTGCACATACTCATGAGGCTCGTGAGCCTCCCCAACTACATCACTCTCAAAGTAGCGTGACAAGCAGTCTGCCACTTTGTTGAGTTCACCTTTAACATAGGTGATGTCAAACTGGTATCTCGACATGTAGTCTATCCACCATCGCTGATGCAGCAACAAGTTCACCTGAGTTTTGAAGAACTCAAGGGCCTTGTGGTCCGTTATGATGTGGATGGGATATCCCATCAGCTTATCCTCCCACTTGAGGAGGGCCTCGAGTATGGCAAGAGTCTCCAGCTTGTGCACCGCATAGTTTTGCTGGGCCGTTGTGAACTTCTTTGACATGAACCCTGCTGGGCGGCACGTCTGCCAGCTGCTTCCCTGGCCGTACATGGCCCCGACGCCTATCTTGGACGTGTCGCAAATAAGCCATATCAGCTCGTCCCATCTAGGGTCGATTGGTCGAATCACCAGAGTCTTCGTACAGATCCGTTTGACCATCTCAAAGCACCACTGGTGCAACGGCCTCCAATTGAACGGTGACCCGTTCTGTGTCATGGCCATAAGTGGCCCAGTATAGGCTGTGACATCGGGCAAGAAGCTCGATATGTAGTTGACAAGACCAATGAACCGTTGGATGTCATTGTAGTTTCAGGGTGTTCGCCACTCCCAAATGCGATCAAGCTTGTCCTGATCGGGGTGGATACCCCGCTCATCTATGACATGCCCTAGGCAGTCTATACTCTGAGCGTAGAGCTCACATTTCTTCCACTTCAAGTACAACTTGTACTTGCGCAGTCGTTCGAATACGACTCTGAGGTGCTGCTCATGCTCCTCCATAGAATCCAAGTAGATGAATATGTCATCTAAGTAGACGTGCATAAAACGTCCTATTACGTCTCGGGAGATAGAAGTCATTAGCCTCTGGAAAGTTGCTGGAGCATTACAGTCTCCAATCTGCATTATGTTGCTCGTGAACGTGCCCATGATCTCATTAGCCTCTGGAAAGTTGCTGGAGCATTACAGTCTCCAATCTGCATTATGTTGCTCGTGAACGTGCCCATGATCAATGCAAATACGGTCTTGGGTACATCTTCGGTGTGAATGCGCACCTGCTTGTAAGCGTCAGTAAGGTCAATCTTCGAGCGATACTTCGCCCAAGCCACGTCTTCCCGGATCACCTCCTGATCTGGTAAAGGAGTTACATCCTTTATGGTGTTGTCATTGCGCTGATGTGCATCAAGAGCTGTTCGAAGGGTTCCATCCTTCTTCGGGATGCACAATAATGGTGCAGCTTGAGCGGTGGTGCATGGGGACCACCATTGAGCATTCAAATAGTGATTAGTCTTATCGCGTAGTTGCTCCTGGAGGGCGCGCGGACAGCGTGGCAAGTGGTACTTATACTGCTTGCTCTCGTCTATGAGATTAATCTCATGGTTCACCTCCCGCCATGGCGGCAGCTCCTCCTTGGTCCCGTTGACCATGTCGGCAAATTCTTCTTGCCATTGCTGACGCAACCGAGGAATATCTTCCTCACGAAGGCTTGTCGCCTTCTGCTTCCCCTTCATACGCACCGGGGGAAGTACTTCCACCGTCTCTGAGGGTGGCCGAGGCGGCGGTGCATACTGCTCACACATTGCAAGCACCCGATTGACACTGTCATCAGGTATATGTAGTCTCAGCAGAGCACCCGCTGCCACTGCCTTATAAGCCACAAGGCTTGTTCCCTCACGTACAAGTGAGTACGCTATGGACACCTCGTCCGAGGCTGGCTGGTGATATGCTGGTTTGACAGTCATCCATCTCTGGTGCGCATTTCGCGCACACGTGGCTGCCACCAGCTCGTTCCACTCTTGCGGCATTCGGGGGTTGTATGCCCAGTCGTACTCTGGCAGGGGTGCTGGTCGCTCCCATAGGGACCGTGTGTCCCCCTCTCCTGAGGCTTCCGCCTCTCGGATGTTGTCTCTCAAGTCTTCCAACTTGACTCGTGAGGACGTAGGTGGACATACATCCACTGAGTCCTCCCATTGTCTCGCCTTTCAATGGTGCTTGTCTGGAGGCTTTGCGCCTCGACTATCAGGAGTGATTATTCGCTCGGTGCTCCTCTTGGAGGCTTGATACTCCTCCTCGCTCATCATCACCATGTTGTGGTCTGCGCTTAGTCCAGGCATAGCCTGCACTTCCTCCTCCACATCCTCCACCACCGGCACTCTGCGCTGGACAAGTCATGGAGACTCCTTGCGTTTCTCTGTAGTGCGATGATGTCGCAGACAATTATCAGTGTCGTCTGCGGTAGCTCATTTGGCTGGGATCACTTTCCCATTCACTAGTACCTGACAGTGGTCAAAGTCTAATATGACTTTGTTACGCTGCATGAATGGCGTTCCCAGTATCATATCATAGCAATCAAAGTTCGCTACATCCATGTATTCCCAGCTACGTGAGCCCGGCATTTGGACAGTCACATTTGTCCCATACTGCACCATGGCTCGGCTCCCTACAGTGCCCAGCTGTAACACCAATGGCATATCCAACTCCTGCATGGATATTCCGTACACATGGGCAAACTGGGGCATTATGCCCGATGTAGTACTCCCAGAGTCCCATAGGGTCCATGCCTGGATATTCCGTACACATGGGCAAACTGGGGCATTATGCCCGATGTAGTACTCCCAGAGTCCCATAGGGTCCATGCCTTGTGGCCATCGACGTCCACATATGAGACCAGGCACTCCTTGTCTGCCTGTTTCAATGTAGGGCGCTGCAAAGTGCCCTCTGCACGATGAAGAGTCACCTTCTTCATCCGAACCACGTTATTCCTTTTGGGATCATTTGTGGATGGCCAATCCATCATCGCCGCTAGGCACTCGGAGTCGCTGTTGCGACTGTAGTACTCATTATCATAGACGTTGTCATATACGTCGACTGTGACGTACTCCTCCCCCTCCACGACCACACTCTCGGGCTTGGTGCCCGATGCCTCCTTTGGGGGCTCCTGGTCGTTTGTGGGGTGCTCTGCCTCAGACTCGGCAGATACGTCTCCATCACTCCCACTTGCGGCTGCAGTATGTGCAGCTCAAAGGTGGGTGTGGGGTGTATACCCCTTCCTCGGGGCTCCTGGCTTTGCAGGGCAGTTGGTAGCGTAGTGGCCTGGTTGGCCACATGCAAAACAAGTCCCCGACTGCCCCAGTGGGTTGGCTGGCTTGAAGTCCGGCCTTGGTTTAGGACGTTCTCCATCTGGCACCCGCTCTGGGCATGGGCGGCTCCGCCCTCAGTTCGCAGCAGGGGTTCTGCGTACAACAAACCGTGTGTTGCGGTCACAGTCCAAATCGGTCTTTTTGGCCAGGAAGGTTCCCACATGCTGACCCCATGAGGGTGTCCCACCAGGCAGTAGTCGCCTGGATCCCCCTTTGTGTCCACTCCAATGTTTGTAGTGGTTAGCAGTCTTCAGAGACTGCTCATACCTGATGGCATATGCCACAAACTCTTCCACATCGTTGACTTCTGGGGACAATCCGTCCTCATGTATCAAATAGCGGCGCATGTCCGCTGGAATGCCATCCAAGAACGTTTCAAGCATTGTATACCCGTCCGGGTATACTGCCATGTTCTGGGCATGGTCATTAAGGGTATCATAGAACCCTTGCACTCCCAACTTCTCAGTGTACTTGGCGGACTGGAAGTCCTGCCTCACATCCTGGAGCGTTGAGGGGTGCACAAATCGATTGTACAGTCCTGTAAGGTGGAGTGTTGAGGGGTGCATGAATCGATCGTACAGTCCTGTAAGGACTCCTTTGAACGTCCAGTCATATTGGACATGGTTGACGTGCAGTACTGCCCATCGAAACCATCCCATGGCCTCTCCGGCCAAGAACTCAGGCAGAACAAAGATTTGTTCTCGACGTGCAGTACTGCCCATCGAAACCATCCCATGGCCTCTCCGGCCAAGAACTCAGGCAGAACAAAGATTTGTTCTCGTTCCATACGGTCGCCTCCGTATAAGCACATGGCGAGATGGGTGCATAGATCATCGCCCAATCTTCCAGGTCGCTGAACTTGGACACGCCTGTATAGGCGCAAATGTGCCTACTGTCTGCTTTACGCAGCTTCACTCTGTCTGGTAACCGTAAGGTTACACCCAGGGCATCATCGACTACTCAATGCAGGCAATTGTGCATGGCTTCACGATGCATTTGAATGGCCTCCCGCCGACCCAGGGATCTAGTCGCCAAATCAGCAGCATGGGGAAGTGACTTCCCTTGTCTACCCTGCGGAGGACGTTCCAAGCCTCCTCGACTGTGGGCATAATTGCCCTCGTCTCGAGGAGTCAACCTAGGGCCGTCATCCCAGCCGTTACCAGGGACATCACATCTCATGGCACCATCTCGATTGAGGAAGTCTCCTCAATCATGATCATTGCGCCGCCCTGGAACTGGCGAAGCTTGATTCTCCTGACCCTGCATGACAAATTGATGACGCATCTCATCAATGGGCTTAGTGCCCTCAAATACGATGCTCTGATTGTCAATAAGGGACTGTTCCTTAGTCCTGAGGTCGCCATTGCGCATACGCTGATACATGACTCTGTCGTTCAACGTTTTGGCCATGGGCACATGCAGCATCACAGATGCCTTGCTCTCCACCTTGAGCACGGTACTATCATGCCCATCTGGACCTGACATATCTGTCCTACGGTCTTGGTTACGCATGTGTGGGGGCTCCTCACGCCACCCTTGTCCTGCTGGAGTATAGAAAGTACTCACCAGTCTTACTTCGGGCACTTCTTGCACCCGTGCTAGTGCCTCCACTAGCTCGATTCCAACGTCTTGATTGCACCATGCCAAACATTCCTCGGACATGTGGCTCCAAGGGGTTGAGGCCCCTGATTGCCGTGTGGCCTTACGCTGCACATACATTTGCAGCTCCATAGTGAGCACCCTCACCATTAAATCAGTATATTTTGTACTGAATACATTGGGCACTTTGTGCCCTTGTCGCCTAAGTGCTACTATATGTGCTGACACGTAGCGCTCAAGTCACGCTTGGGTGGTATATTTCATCACCTCTGGGTGCAAGTCCCAGAACACCTGCAAGCGCACGGTGTATGCAGTTTTCAGCCGCTGCTCCTCTGCTCCGGTGTCGTCGTCACTTGACAACTCCATCACCTCCTCTGGAAGCTCTACAACCTCCAGAGCTTCCTCCACTGCTAGTGTGTGTGGGAATTGGTTTTCCGCGTGGGATACTTCAGGCCTTGCAGCCTCCTCCGGTACCTCTTCTATGCGGGCTTCCGCTATTTTAAAAGGCATTGAGCCCACGGTGGACCGCCTGGTCCCACTACTCTAGCTCGGAGGGAGGGCTCTCCCAGTCCATACTGACAACTCGGCGTCTTCTGGGGCGCCAGAGGCGCCTGTTGGCTGTTGGCTGTCCTCAGGGGGTCCTTTGGAAGCCAATCGGCTAGACCGTCGCAGTCCTCCTGGCAGCTGCATAACTGGGGGAGTTAATCCCCCTGGCATCTTGTCCTGGAGACGTTGCTGACCGTCCTGCTGTGAGCTTTCAGCTCTCTAGGCCTCGCCTTCATTCCTGGCCAGGTCGGTGCTCTGACCTTGGTCTTGCGCCTTGGGTTGTGCCTGACCCGCATTGGATGCTGACGCATCCTGGGTGTCTGCTGGGTCTCCCTGTAGGTCATGGGCATTTCACCCGCCGTCAGTGGACACTGCAGGTATGGGATTACTCATTGATTCCCTGTTTGAAATTTGCATGGTGTGGCTGTGCAAGAAGCTCGAGAAGCTGATAGAGTTCTGTCAACAAACTCAGCGACTGACGTCAGATGCTAGGCAATAGATCCTAGCTGGCAGATTCAAAAAAATGTAACAAAGTTATGAATTTGAGAGAGCTTAGTGTGCACACAACACTGAATCAGACCAGACCGGTCTATTGACAATGTAGTTTACAACAAAATAAGCTGCTTTGTAAGCAGCTGGTAAAACTATTTATATACTAATGTAAATAATATTATATTATAATAAATATAATATAATATTTACTATTATACAGTAAGTAAAGCTATGTGGCCAACGCCACATAGCAGACTACGCTACATTAGTGTCCAGGAAGAGTCCAGTAGCACCACTGTCCAAGAGAGCTATGATGCTTTGAGTCTGCTGAGTGTCAGTTGTCTCAATCTCCACATTCAGATGCAGAGAGTTGGGAGAGGGAGTGGAAGCAACAACATAGCAACAAGGAAGGCATCATTCCTGATGATGATGCCCAAAAGTAGATCAATAGCAGATATGGTTTACGGCTACTGACCTGTAAGCATTGGGCATGCTAAGTGTTTTGAGGGAGTCCCAGGCAGGTCCCAGAGAATAAGTTGGAAAGGTAAAATTAAGTTGGCAAGGGATGTCGGTAAGGGATGCGTGCTAAGGATTGGGTGCCTAAGCAACTAAGTTAAAGTGGGTTAAGTGCGGCAAGAAGACAGGAGGCTTAGCAACAACTAAGCAGCATGCTGCTGTAGGTGCAAGGTGTGTAGGTTCCATAAGCATAACTGCGGCAAGCAGGCTAAGAGTGTTCAGACAATTGGCGACCAAGAACTTAGTCAGCTCAAAAGAAATCTGAACTGTAAGGTGAACTGAGCGAGGTAAACAGAGTACTCTGTTCTGTGTTGACTATTGACAAGTGGTAAGTATTTATAGTAAGTTAAAGTTCCCTGTCGTCAAGTGACTAAGCATCACCAAGGCAGGGATGAAATGGTAAGAATGTAAGTAAAGGCCGTGAATTAAACTAAATAAAAGGAAATTATGAGCTTGCTGTCCATTTTGTCTGTCTCAAGGTTGCCAAGTGCTATCATGTGCCATGGTGAAATGCCAGTCCCGCTGTCACGAGTTATTGCATTATCCCTAATTTGTAAGTGCTGTCACCAGCTAGCTGAGCCACATGCTAATTAATTAGCGCCACCTGTCAAGGCCTTACCAATGGTGTGATAACAGCTGTCATTCCAGCTGCCACCAGCGCTATCACTGATTAATTTTGATGGTTGCCATGCGTGTCCATTGGGAATGGCCTAGAAAGGATAAATTGCATGTGCCAAGTTTGGCATGAGTGCGGCAAGGTGTCCAGAACCACTGCCGAGCCTGCTGTTGATATGCCTAGCCTGTGTGGGGTCCTATCACCAAGCTGGGACACATGGTCGTTGGACCAGAGAAGGAGGAGAGGAGGTCTTAGCTGAGGCTTGGACTAAGGAGGTGCTTATAGTTTCAGTCAGAGAATCAGGAACAGGGAGCAATACATTAGAAGATTCTACTGATATACATGTGAACTGATTAGCACCAGGTGGTGGAGGTATACAACTCATCCGTTGCTCTATGGAAAACTCTTCCCTGCAGAACCAAAGGACCCATCCAATGATAGAGGAGTGGAGAGTTTTGGAAGTTGGGATCAGTTTAAGGAGTTTCAGACAGAGTTCTTCCTCTTGGACCCTGCTAAGGTAGCAGCCCTCACTCTCTGAGATCCGCATTGATATGGGCAGGGGAAGCGGACCTTAGATGAGTATATCGACTCCTTCAGAGCTCTTGCTGAACAGGCCTGCTATCTGGATAGTCTTCAGCTCTGTCTCACCTTCTGAGATGGCCTCCTTCCCTTTCTCATGTACCGAATTGAGAGCATGGCTGAGGGATGACCTGACGACACAAGTATTGAGACCTGGTATCAGATAGCACATGATCAGTGGCAGCTCATGGAGTTACAACATGAGCTCCACTGTGAAACTGCCCCTCACTTCACCTCATAGGCATTTTTTTCTGCTCATCATCCTATCCAGCCTTCCCTTCCATTTTATGCTCCATCCCCAGCTCAGGTACCTGTGGCACGTTTCCTCCCTCTTGGAGTACCTATGGATGTTGATGCCTCTCATCAATGTTCCTCTCTTCCTCTCCTCTGCCGTTGCTGTGGAAAGCCTGGTCACTTTGCTTGATATTGTCCTCAGGGGTTGGAGGTACGCTATCTCTCAGCCTTAGAGCAGGAAGAGCTCCTTCTTCAGCTCCTTGCTGCCTGAGATGTTTGAGGAAACCCCTCCTCAGATATACAGACTGAAACAGAACCTTTGGAGGAGTCCTTAGGTCCTGTGGAAGCTGTCAAAAGACTGGTAGCATGTATGTCGAAGCTCACCCAAACTTCATGTAGGAAAGAACCCAAGTGATCTTGAGAGCATCAGAGGGGAAAGCCTCACCACTGAGCTGAATATAGGTGATGCATAACTGCAGGAAGTGCTCACCTATCACTCAGTCACCATTGAATGCATCTGAGAGTGCTGGGTAGGAAATATTGGCATGAACTAGGGGGGAGGCCTGAAAACAAGGGACTGGATGTGTGTCAGCCCTAACTGGAGGCACATGGAGAGGGGTAGGAGTGAGAGGGAGGTGCTCTAAGAGGGCCTGAAGAGAATGGGAGATGGTGTCTGTGGCCTGATGTAATCCAGCAAGTTTGGTGGTGTGAAGGGCAAGGGAAGCTTGAGTAGTCTGCACCTGAGTCTTCAAAGCAAGCAAGTGACTCCAGGCATCATCCTGAGGGACAGAAGCATCCAGAGAAGTGTCTGAGGGGGCTGGTTGGGTCATAGAAGCAACAGAGGGGCAGGGAGTAATCCAGTGGGAGAGTGACCTAAAGGGGCAAGAGAGGGCTCAAACAGGCTGAAGGAGGCTCCCAGACCAAAATGTAGAGACTTGTTCTGCTGTAAGGTCAACTTCTAGAGGCTGTGGCTCAGTCACACAGCTGGCAGAAGGAGATCCAAAGTGTATTAGAGTATGTACTGACAATATCATAATAACTACTCACTTGGCAGAGGAAGATCCAAAGAGAACAAGTCTAGGGATTTCCTATGCCAGGTTGGATGCTTCTGGGGCTTCTGAAGCATAGGAAACAACTGTACAGGACAACAAGACCTTACAAAACTCAAAAACTGACTAAAGTAACAATTGCACAAATAAGGGACAAACTCTGGCAAACTTTGGCTTATACAAGCAGCCTGTATGCGATGTTGAAGAGGTCACATTTGTCTGAATGATAGCTAAAGAACCAGAGCACCTCAAAGGCTGAGAATAGTACTAACAGATAGTGTTGAGAGAATAGAAACAGCAAAATGAGAGAATGATAGAAAAAATAAGGAAATGAATAAAAGAAGAGTGAAGAAATGAGGAGTGAAAGAGGAAAGAAATTGAGAGTCACTGAAAAAAATTATTCATTTCCTTATTTTTTCTATTATTCTCTCATTTTGCTGTTTCTATTCTCTCAACACTATCTGTTAGTACTATTCTCAGCCTTTGAGGTGCTCTGGTTCATTCTCTCATTTTGCTGTTTCTATTCTCTCAACACTATCTGTTAGTACTATTCTCAGCCTTTGAGGTGCTCTGGTTCTTTAGCTATCATTCAGACAAATGTGACCCCTTCAACATCGCTGCTTGTATTTGCCAGAGTTTGTCCCTTATTTGTGCAATTGTTACTTTAGTCAGTTTTTGAGTTTTGTAAGGTCTTGTTGTCCTGTACAGTTGTTTCTGTCCCTTATTTGTGCAATTGTTACTTTAGTCAGTTTTTGAGTTTTGTAAGGTCTTGTTGTCCTGTACAGTTGTTTCTGTAGATAATTAAACACTTGTATCCCTCAGATATCATGACACTGCTCATGAATACAATTATATTTACCTGTGAATAATTAGACACTTGTATCTATAGGATAGAGTAAGTAAATAGGTAAAGTAAAATAGATCAATGTGAATAGACACACCTCTCAGGTATTACAACACTGCTCATGAATATGACTGAGGGGTAGTTTGTTTACTGTAGGTTTTTATACAAAAAAAAATAAGATTTACTGATAAAGAATAACAAATAGAATGATGCGTCATAGTGGCACAATATAACAAAGTGCAAAAAGGTAAAATAAAATAATAATAAAAATAGGTACCATAACTAATTTGTGCAGTCTTGCTATCATATTTTAACAGTTTCCCATGCTTCAGAGGCCCCAGAAGCATCCATCCTGGCATAAGAAATCCCTAGACTTGTTTTCTTTGGATTTTTTTCTGCTAGATAAGTAATTATCATACTATTGTTAGTATATACTTTGGATCTCCCTCTGTCAGCTGTGTGACTGGGCCATAGCCTCCAGAAGTTACCTTTACAGTTCCTCAGTTGTTTACTGTACAGTTCAACAATCTGAGAGTACATTTTTACACAGTTTTTTTTTTGCTATTTATACTTATATTTTTTGTAGTTTGATTATCTGTTGAACTACACAAATAGTTCAAGCAACATGAGTAGGATGGCAATTGACCTTAGTCAAAGCTTACAATATAAAATCAGCTTTATGAGTCTCCTATCAAGCAGAACTTTTTTAGTCTATACATTTACAGTAGCATTATGCTGATTTAAAAATGCTACAATGTCCAGATGCCCATTGAGTTTTGCTATATGCAGTGCAGACTGCTGCCTATCATCTGAATCAACTCAATGTCAGCTATATTTGTAGTTTATCAGATTTAATTCTTACCTTTTGCATTTACATCTGCATTATGCTTAACTAAAAAATCAACAATGTCCAGGTGCCCATTAAATGCTGCCATATAAAGTGCAGATTGCTGCCTATCATCTGATTCAACTCAATATTAGCTATATGTGAAGTATATTAGATTTAAGTCTACCTTTTGCATTCACATCTGCATTGTGCTTGATCAAAAACATTACAATGTTCAAATGCCTATTGGATGCTGCTATATGAAGTGCAGATTGCTGCTTATTATCTGAATCAACTCAATGTCAGCTATATGTGAAGTTTATCAGATGTAACTCTTACTTTTTGCATTAAGATCTGCATTGTGCCCAGCTAAAAACTCTACAATATTAAGATGCCCATTGCATGCTGCTACATGAAGTGCAGATTCTTGTCTATCATCTGAATCAACTCAATGTCAGCTATATGTGAAGTCTATCAGATTTAAGTCTACCTTTTATATTTACATCTGCATTATACTCAACTAAAAAATCTACAATATCCAGATACCCATTAGATGCTGCTATATAAAGTGGAGATTGCTGCCTGTCAGCTGATTCAACTCAATATTAGCTATATGTGAAGTATATCAGACTTAAGTTTACCTTTTGCATTCACATCTGCATTGTGCTCAACTAAAAACTTTACAATATCCAGATCCCCATTAGATGCTGCCACATGAATTGCAGACCATTGCATGTCATCTGAATTAACTCAATGTTAGCTATATGTGAAGTTGATTAGATTTAACTCTTACCTTTTGCATTTACATCTGCATTGTGCTCAACTAAGAAATTTACAATGTCTAGATGCTCATTGTATACTGCCACATAAAGTGCAGATTGCTGCCTATCAGCTGAATCAATTCAATGTCAGCTATATTTGAGGTTTATCAGATTTAACTCTTACCTTTTGCATTTACATTAGCATTGTGCTTGACTAAAAACATAACAATATTCAGATGCCCATTGGATGCTGCTATATGTAGTGCAGACTGCTGCCTATTATCTGAATCAACTCAATGTCAGCTATATATGAAATTTATCAGATTTAACTCTTACCTTTTACATTAAGATCTGCATTGTGCTCAGCCAAGAACTCTACAACATCAAGATGCCCATTGCATGCTGCTATATGAAGTGCAGATTGTTGCCTATTATCTAAATCAACTCAATGTCAGCTATATGTGAAGTATATCAGACCTAAATCTACCTTTTGCATTCACATTTGTATTATGCTCAACCAAAAACTTTACTATGTCCAGATTCCCATTAGATGCTGCTATATAAAGTGCACACTGCTGCCTATCAGCTGAATCAACTGAATGTCAGCTATATATGAAGTATATTAGACTTAAATTTACCTTTTGCATTTATATTTGCATTGTGTTCAACCAAAAACTTTACAATATCCAGATCCTTATTAAATGCTGCCACATGAAGTGCAGACTGCTGCTTATCATCTGAATCAACTAAATGAGAGCTATACTTGAAGTTTATCAGATTTAATTCTTACTTTTTGCATTTACATCTGCATTGTGCTCAACTAAAAACTTTACAATATCTAGATGCCCATTGTATGCTGCCACATAAAGCACAGACCACTGAATGTCAGCTGAATCAACTCAATGTCAGTTATATATGAAGTTTATCAGAGTTAATTTTTACTTTTTGCATTTACATCTGCATTGTGCTCAACTAAAAACTTTACAATGTTTAGATGCCCATTGTATGCTGCCACATAAAGTGCAGATTCCTGCCTATCAGCTAAATCAACTCAATATCAGCTATATATGAAGTTTATCAAACTTAAGTTTACCTTTTGCATTTACATCTGCATTGTGCTTGACTAAAACCTTTACAATGTCCAGATGCCCAATACATGCTGCTACATGAAGTGCAGACTGCTGCCTATCAGCTGAATCAATTCAATATCAGCTATATTTGAAGTTTATCAAATTTAACTCTTACCTTTTGCATTTACATCTACATTGTGTTCAACTAAAAAATCTACAATGTCCAAATGTCCATTGTAGGCTGCTATATAAAGTGCAGACCACTGCCTATCTTCTAAATCAATTTAATGTCAGCTATATATAAAGTTTATTAAATTTAATTCTTACCTTTTGCATTACGATCTGCATTATGCTCAGCCAAAAACTCTACAATATCAAGATGCCCATTGTATGCTGCTGCATGAAGTGCAGACCACTGGATGTCAGCTGAATTAATTCAATGTCAGCTATATATAGAGTCTTTCAGATTTGAGTTTACCTTTTGCATTTACATCTGCATTGTGCTTGACTAAAACCTTTACAATGTCCAGATGCCCATTTGATGCTGCTACATGAAGTGCAGACTGCTCCCTATCAGCTGAATCACCTCAATGTCAGCAATATTGAAGTTTATCAAATTTAACTCTTACCTTTTGCATTTACATCTGCATTGTGCTCAACTAAAAAATCTACAATATCCGGATACCAATTAGATACTGCTATAAAAAGTGCAGACATCTGCTTATCAGCTGAATCAACTCAATGTCAGTTATATATAAAGTATATTAGACTTAAGTTTACTTTTTGCATTCACATCTGCATTGTGCTCAACTAAAAACTTTAAGATGTCCAGATTCCCATTAGATGCTGCTACATGGAGTGCAGACCACTGGATGTCAGCTGAATTAATTCAATGTCAGCTATATATAGAGTCTTTCAGACTTGAGTTTACCTTTTGCATTTACATCTGCATTGTGCTTGACTAAAACCTTTACAATGTTCAGATGCCCATTAAATGCTGCTACATGAAGTGCAGACTGCTGCTTATCATCTGAATCAACTAAATGAGAGCTATACTTGAAGTTTATCAGATTTAATTCTTACCTTTTGCATTCACATTTGCATTGTGCTCAACCAAAAACTTTACAATGTCCAGATGCTCATTGTATGCTGCCGTATAAAGTACAGACCACTGCATATCAGCTGAATTAACTCAATGTCAGCTATATGTGAAGTTTATCAGATTTAACTGTTACTTTTTGCATTTACATCTGCATTATGCTCAACCAAAAGAATTACAATGTCTAGATGCCCATTGAATGCTGCTACATGAAGTGCAGATTGCTGCCTATCATCTGAATCAACTAAATGAGAGCTATACTTGAAGTTTATCAGATTTAATTCTTACCTTTTGCATTTACATTTGCATTGTGCTCAACCAAAAACTTTACAATGTCCAAATGCCCATTATATGCTGCAAGATGAAGTACAGACCACTTCATATCAACTGAATTTATTCAATGTTAGCTATATATGAAGTTTATCAGATTTAACTCTTACTTTTTGCATTTACATCTGCATTGTGCTCAACTAAAAACTTTACAATGTCTAAATGCCCATTGTATGCTGCCACATAAAGCACAGACCACTGAATGTCAGCTGAATCAACTCAATGTCAGTTATATGTGAAGTTTATCAGAGTTAATTTTTACTTTTTGCATTTACATCTGCATTGTGCTCAACTAAAAACTTCACAATGTCCAGATGCCCATTTGATGCTGCTTCATGAAGTGCAGATTTCTGCCTATCAGCTAAATCAACTCAATGTCAGCTATATTTGAAGTTTATCAGATTTAATCTTACTTTTTGCATTTACATTAGCATTGTGCTTGACCAAAAATATTACAATATTCAGATGCCCATTGGATGCTGCTATATGAAGTGCAGACTGCCCCCTATCATCTGAATCAACTCAATGTCAGCTATATATAAAATTTATCAGATTTAACTCTTACCTTTTGCATTAAGATCTACATTGTGCTTAGCCAAAAACTCTACAATATCAAGATGCCCATTGTATGCTGCTACATGAAGTGCAGATTGTTGCCTATCATCTGAATCAACTCAATGTCAGCTATATGTGAAGTCTATTAAACTTAAGTCTACCTTTTGCATTTACATCTGCATTGTGCTCAACTATAAACTTTACAATGTCCAGATACCCATTGGATGCTGCTTCATGAAATGCAGACTGCCATCTATCAGCTGATGCAACTCAATATCAGCTATATATGAAGTTTATCAGATTTAACTTTTACTTTTTGCATTCAAATCTGCATTGTACTCAGCCAAAAATTCTACAATGTCTGGATGCCCATTCGATGCTGCCATAAGAAGTGCAGACAGCTGTCTATCATCTGAATCAATTCACTGTCAGCTATGTATAAAGTTTATTAGATTTAACTCTTACTTTTTGCATTTACATCTGCATTATGTTTGACTAAAAACTCTACAATGTTAAGATGCCCATTGAGTACTGCCACATGAAGTACAGACTGCTGTATATCATCTAAATCAACTTAATGTTAGCTATATGTAAAGTATGTTCAATTTAAGTTTTACTTTTTGCATTTATATCTGCATTATGCTCAACCAAAAATTTTATAATGTCCAGATGCCCATCAAATGCTGCTACATGAAGTGCAGACTGCTGCTTATGATCTAAATTACCACAATGTTAGCTGTATATCACATTTAATAGAATTAATTCTTATCTTTTGCATTCATATCTGCATTGTGCTCAACCAAAAACTTTACAATATCTAAATGTCCATTTGATGCTGCTATATGAAGTGCAGATTGTTGCTTATCAGCTGAATCAACTTAATGTCAGCTATATGTGAAGTTTATCAGATTATTCAACTCTTACTTTTTGCATTTACATCTGCATTGTGCTCAATCAAAAAATCCACAATGTTTAGATGTCCATTAGATGCTGCCACATAAAGTGCAGACCACTGCCTATCAGCTGAATCAACTTAATGTCAGCTATATGTGAAGTCTATCAGACTTAAGCCTACTTTTTGCATTCACATCTGCATTGTGCTCCACCAAAAACTTCACAATGTCTAAATGCCCATTGTATGCTGCTAGATGAAGTGCAGACCACTGCATATCAGCTAAAGTAACTCAATGTTAGCTATATGTAAAGTTTATCAAATTCAACTTTTACTTTTTGCATTTACATCTGCATTATGCTTGATCAAAAACTTTACAATGTCTAGATGCTTATTAGATGCTGCTACATGATGTGCAGACCACTGCCTATCATCTAAATCAATTCAATGTCAGCTATATTTGAAGTTTATCAGATTTAACTTTTACCTTTTGCATTTACATTAGCATTGTGCCTGACCAAAAATATTACAATATTCAGATGCTTATTGAATGCTGCTATATAAAGTGCAGACTGCTGCCTATCATCTGAATCAACTTAATGTCAGCTATATATAAAGTTTATCAGATTTAACTCTTACTTTTTGCATTAAGATCTGCATTGTGCTCAGTTAAGAACTTTACAATATCAAGATGCCCATTAGAGGCTGCCACATAAAGTGCACTCTGCTGCTTATCATCTGAATCAACTCAATGTCAGCTATATGTGAAGTTCATCAGGTTCAACTCTTATCTTGTGCATTTAAATCTGCATTGTAATCAATTAACAGCTTTACCACACCAAGATGTCCTTTTGCTGCTGCACAATGAAGTGCACTTGACTTATTTTTGTCTAAAAGAGTATATCAGCAATATAAAATTTATTATGCTATAATCTTACGTTTTGCATTCACATCTGCATTATATTTAATTAACAGCTTCACAATATCTAAATATCCTTCTTCTGCTGCCCAATGAAGTGCAATCCACTCATGTATATCTAGATTGACAATATCAACAGATGTCTGCAGTACATAATGAGCAGCTCTTACTTGTATTGTTGTTTATATTGTATTTAATCAGAAGCTTGACAATGTCTAGATGTCCATTCATTGCTGCTGAGTTGAGTTCAATAGACCAGTCCTTTTCTGTCTCAAGAATATAAGTAGTGTGTGCAAATTATTAAGCAATACTTCCCACTTTTTGTATTTGAATCTTCATTATACTTGAGTAGAAACTCAACAACATTTAGATGGCCATTTTTGAATGCAATTTGAATTGATGAGTCTAAAACAACATGAGCACCCTAAATTGTATTGAATGATTAATACATTCTTACCAACTAAATCTGTCTTTGCTCCAAGATCAAGTACATACTGAACAATATCTAGTTTTCCCTTTCTTGATGCATTATACAACTTTTTTCCAAGTGTCCCAGCACGGCGCTCCAACAGTGATTCTACAAGCTCACGAAGTGGTACAAGCAGTAAAAGAAGGGCAAGGGTCTGACCAAATGTCCATTTTTTTTCACCTTGACCAAGGTTTCCCTGGTCTGTATTGACCTTGATTGTCACTTCATTATCAACAAGCAAGGCAATATTGATAATAAGCAAAGTCACAAGTGCTGGTGTCATGTTGACCCGATGTCGCCATTTATTCCACAACTTTTTACCAAATTTGTGAACAAACAAGAGTATTGCTTCAAAAAAAATCCCAGGAATAATGAGATTCAATATCGGGAGGAGAGTGGTAGAATAGATCATGATATACCAGACTTTGGGTCCTACAGAACCCAGTAGAGCTTGTAGCCCAAAGATGAAGGTTGGTGCATCAAGGGAGCATCGTTTAGAAGGCCCAAAGCCAACTGGGTTGATCCAAAGCCAGAGACCGACTACAGACATGAGCGTCAAGTGGACTGAGCCCACAATCACCACAAGGTTTGAACAAATCTTGTGTATCTCATGTATCCACCGGCGCCTGAGGACTGAATCGACTCTCTGTATTTCAACAACCACCATCTCCTCAATTTCTTCACGGAACTCCTCCTTGGAGAGATTGACCCTATGCTGGACATAGAATAGCAAGTAAATGAACAGATTTGTGTTATTCATCCAGCTGAGGTTAAGAACGATCGTTGCATGAAAATTGGTGATGCTACCTGGGGTGAGGGCTTGGATGATGGTTGAAACAAGGATGGCGAAGCCAGTGATGAGAATTGTCATGGATTGTGTCTCAAAGCTCTCGAGCTTGGTGTGTGATACCCTTCCGTCTTTGAGGGCTAAAAGCGCAGGAGCAAAACTTAGTAGGTTCTGAGCATATATGGCAGTCCTCACGCCGATGCCAGAGATATCAGGATTGGCAGGAAAACATGAGTCAGTCATGGGTAAGCGTAGGTGGTGGGCTTGTCCAGGTAGTGGTGAGCGTACAACAGCAGAAGCTTTCACAGCCTTATAGCATTGCGTATTACAAACCTTCGAAGTGGCCTCGTTTGCTGCATAGCCTCAAACATGTGAATGCATCATTTATTGTCTCGTGCCGCCTAATTGCATAAGAACTGGCGGAAAACAAAATGGCCCTTGTTGCGCCACCCTCGAACCAGGATGACTTTGTCCATCGACGGTCTGTGATTACGAAAAATGGTTCTCTAGATTTTGTATTGTCCACAGGCATCCACCGGACAGGACAAGCAGACCTCGTGACCAAGTTCCCAATTTTCTTTAGTTCTCCTTAGACCAAACGCGCCCAGTCACACGTCGTACGTCACACATCTGCCTTGGTGTCAACCGTGCCCGGTTGATTCATTTTCTCTTTAGACATTCACAGCTATTGTGAGAACATCCTCAGCGACGTCGTTCCCAGCGTGTGATCGCAGTGATCTCCATGTCGTCGTCGTTGTCGTACCCTTCGTAAGGCGCTTAGCTGCTAGAGGTTTTGGGTACGCAGGGGCTCTGTGCGTTTCTCTACTCTATGGTCCATGTGTCTTCACTAATCCGCAGGGACAGGGTATTATGTGGCGCTGATCGTCGTTCTCGTGCTCACGGAGCTCATTACTATCTATCACAAACAAATCGTCGACTGGCTCACGCCTGCAACACGCTTGCTGCACGACCTTAGGCTTGGCTGGCTCGTCCCCATTGGCATCCTCTTCCTCATCTGCTTCCCCTCGCTCTTTGGCCATGAGATCGTCGTCATCCTCTGCGGCCTCGTCTGGGGCAGTATCCGATAGGCAACTAATGCTTCGTCAAAAGTCATGACCGCGGTTTTCTTGACGTGCGGCATGGGCATCTTTGTCTTCTCTCTCGTTGCTATTCTGTCCATGCCCAAACAGTTTATTATCATGTATCTCGGTTTACTTCTAGAACCGTAGGCGACTGGTGAGTGCTGAACAATCCCTCGGATTTCCTTCTAAATCCTTAACAACGCGTACAACAATTGACTCCACCTTCAGGCACTACCGGCACCAAGAGTCGAATCATAACCGACGTCCTCGCTATAACAATCCTCATCACCTTCCTCGCAATGTGGTATATTTACTAGATGATGAACAAAGTAAAACCTGCCGTCATCGAGAGGCACAAAGCCAGGTTCGTTCTCCTCCCCATTTTAAATCTCAACTTCTAAACCTAAATTTGACATTTAAATTTGGAATCTCAACAACAAAACCACACATCGAATCTAACAAACCAATTATAAACACCCGCCTCAAACAGACAAGCAAAACTAGCGCGCAGCATCGCCAACCTCGACATCTTCGTCATCCGCCTCCGGCTCAGCAGACAACATGCCACTAACAGCAACGCTTCCGTCATAACACTCCCGGCCGCTGCGCTCTCGTCGTCGTCATTGTCGTCCATCGCATCCCATCGCATCCAATCTTATCCTATCTCATCTCATCTCATGCCATCCCAGACACTGTATTCGTTCTATTTAATGTTGGTGGTTTAGTTATATGAAGATTACAAAAAGTCTTAGTGTAGAATATGACCACATCTAATCTGCGCAACCCATACAGACAGGTCACAGCGGTACCTTCCCAGCTAAGAATCTTGGATATCTAGCGCGCATCATTACGCCTGATCTATCTCGACCAAAGTATCATATTCTGTCGCCCTGCGGGCTTTAGCGCTGAGCCTCAGGCCTAAGTGCTACTTCCCATGGACAGGCCACTCTAAATTACTTTTTGCCCGAAGTTGAAGGTCTGGCTTATCACTGGCTCCGAGACTCTGCCAACTCTGCGAGCTTAGATTCAATATTTCTACGTCAACCTCCAACTTCAACAGGAGCAGAACTCGTCATACCTGGTACCCCATCCGTCGTTTACTGCTTGTTATACATGGGAAACTTAAAACCAGTACTCAGCATCAGTCATCTACAGCACCTTTCCGTCTTTGAGGACCGAGACCTACGCAGACCAGCAGCTATATTCTACACTAAAACTATTGGATAACCTAACCGCACATCATATAACTAAACCACCAATATATTTGAGATAAGATGGACGATGATAAGGGCGAATAGCGCACAATACATCACATCTCCCTCTGGCGGCACTCACCTCAAATCCCCCTCAAACGCCGGTTCGAATCCGACCCTGAACTAGAATTATAAGCGCCCTCGTCCGCTTCCAGGCCAGATACGATGACCTCGTCAACTGCTCTTGCGCTGGCCCGTGCCCATACCCGTGCTTGTGTCCAAGTTCAAACTCCCGCTCCCGCTCCCCTGTCCCCGCCCTAGCTCCCAATCCCTGCCCAACCCCAACCTTAACCCGCGACGGCTCTGGCTCTGGGTCTGATACACGCCCCACCTACGATTTCACCTGTCGTGGAGATTACAATCGTGATAACTGCACCGTCTATCAGGACATCCGCAAACCCTTTCGCAAGCATCGAGCATCTCTACATCTCCTCTTCCTCCCTCTCCAGCCAACACGAATCGGCAGACGGGTTTTGCAGCGCATCTCGAATCCGGGCGCAAGTTCAGCCTCCTTTATCTCATTCCCGATTTGTGGTTCTCGGCATCTTATGAGGAGCTCTCGCTGCATGGTTAACATACAAGTGGCTCATGAGGCGACGCAAGGCCCGGGACAACGTCTTCGTATGCGGTCCTCGTTACGTCCCGGCCGCGAGTGACCTTGAGGGTGGAAAATCGCCGCAACAGTACGAAATGCATGTCGTTCCCCTCAATTGGCCTGATCGCAAGGAGGCTGGGAAGGAGTGTGAGTTGCACGAGGAGGGAGATCCGTTCCTTTAGTGCTGTGATACTAGAATTTTGTCGTATAGAAGGGTTGTGAAATGGGTATATAATGTGTTTCCTAGTGGCTAGTGGCTGAGTCGTGGTTTTTGCGTGGATAATCTCAAAGCTTGGGTATAGTCTCATAGACTCCTAGCATTGAATCTCTTATGTAGTTTCTTAACCGAAAACTGCGGATTGATTCAGCGTGAGTACAATATCATCTACCTTCCATGTTCAAAGGTAAGTAGGTCTAGTCGTGAGCTCTGCAGTATATCTACAGGGAATTAAGGTTCTGTCGAACATCTGTCCACTATCTATCCGTAGGTAGAAGTCGACGGGATGACACCAAACTGACTTTTGGAGATTACAAAAATTACAGACGTTCCAACTATAATACAGATATATGCCAAAAAAGATCTCAAGAAAATCATTCGTAGTCTTCCTCGTCTTCATCCTTGCCACCAGGTCGGAACAATGCAAGAAGGTCCTCCATTCCAAGACGCATGTCCTTAATCTTGTCTCCGCTCAGGGCCGCCCGCGCAAGTTCCCTCTTCTTCTCCTGAAGCTGGAACGAAGAGGTCAATGGTGCTCTCATGATGTTGCGTCGCCTTACAGTCAGTATTCGATCTTCGACCGTCTCGTCAATTTTGAGCTTGAATATATTGACGTCTCGCTTTTGCCCGAAACGGTGGTCAGTATTCGATCTTCGACCGTCTCGTCAATTTTGAGCTTGAATATATTGACGTCTCGCTTTTGCCCGAAACGGTGTGCACGGTCAAAGGCCTGATCCTCTAGTGCGGGGTTCCACCACAAATCAACAAGGATGACATTGTTGCACGCCGTCAAATTCAAGCCTAGGCTAGTGTTAAATAGGAGCCGAAGAACGGCATTTGGTTCTTACCTGTGCTGCCAGCCTTGAAAGATATTAAGATAACACGGACACTTTGAACGGTCTTGATAACTTGCAGGGATTCCTCGCGGGTTTTTGCGTCCATCGAGCCATCATCTGTTCGGCATCATTATGGGAACGTTTATAAACAGCTAGACTAACTTACATCTGACATATTCAATCCCCTTGTCTTTCAAGAATGGCTCAATCAAATCAAGCATCTTAGTAAACTGGGAAAAGATAATGGTTTTCTCTTCTCCTTTGGAACGCTCTTTGATATCTGCAAGTAACTTCAGGATCATCCTGATCTTCGCTGACGTCGGACGTGTCTTCTCCGCTTGTTTTGCCTGTTGTGCGAGAGGCATACAATCGAGACACAGAGGTTCTGACTCATCGGGAGCAGAATTCCAGGTATTGAGTCTAGTTAATCATCAGAGATATACACATGCCGGAAGCGAAGAGACATGCTGTGTCGTACAAACGCGGCATTTGCGCGTCACCCCGAGCTGGGAAAAAGCCCCGACGAGATCGTCTGTATCATCTTCGTCCGCATTTCTCTTCGCCTGTGGGTCCAGCGCGTCCATGTCATTTTTGTAGTCTTGCGCGACAAGCATGGGGTGATTACATGCTATAAAGAAGTCAACTCTTGCTTCCCGAGAGCACAAACCGAAAAGAACTACCTTGACGAAGTCGGAGCAACAGCAGGAGAACCGAAATGTAGTTATTCTTGCCATTACCCATCAATTTTTCAATGACACTCTCCATCTTATTCTCCAATCCGTTGTAGAATATCTGCTCTGACGCGTCGAACTCGCACGAGACAACCTCGACAATACGCTTTGGAAGTTCCAGAAGCGTTTTCCCGTTGAGAGTCTGGTTCTTTTGCCGTCTCAGCATGATTTGCTTTAAGACAACTTGGAGTCGTTTCATTGCCCTGGTAGCGCCCCGTCCAGTTTTAACAGGTTTGACGACTTGTTCATTAAACGTTGTCCAGTCGCTATAAGGCTTGATGCGAAGAAATTTGAAGAGAGAGTAAAGTTCATCAACATTGTTCTGCCTATGTCACTATATGTCAAAGAAAGGCCGAATTCTTTTGAAATAGCTTACATTGGAGTGCCCGTAAGACACCACCTATATTTACCCTCAAGTTCGCAACAAGATATCGCACTTTTTGTTTTCACGTTCTTGATATTATGCGCCTCGTCTGTAAGACTCGTCAATACAAAGAGCTATCGAAGAGGATGAAGATTATACCTAGTACAATACGCCACCACTTGACTCCAAAAAGTGCGCATTTCTTTTTGGCTTTGGTCTTCTTGTCTCTTGCATTGATTGACTGCCCGAACTTGTCTGAAGAGCGGGATAAGGTGTCGTCGGAACCTGCCTCGCTTTTCTGCTTTGAGGGCAGCTTGGTGTGAGACTCATCCTTGGCACCCGACATATGTACCTCGTATTCGGACTTGACGATGTCATACGTGGTGACGACAACACGGACTCTCCGCAATGTCATAGGATCTGACATTACTTTTCGGTTTGTTTCCGGGATTCCAGTATTGTAAAGATGCACACACGTACCTGACGTTCGAGATGTACCATGATGTTTAAGCACCGTCACGTCTTCAGCCATTTTTGAAATCTCATCTGCCCATTGTCCGACTAGCGCCAGGGGACATATGACACTAAACACAATATCAGTACAAGATGGACATGAAGCTTGTAGTGTTTACGAACAGCGTCGTAGCAGCCCACCCATCATCACGATCACTCTTGCGGGCCCGGCCTTCCACAATACGTGCAAGTGTTTGTATGGTCTTCCCGAGTCTAACGAACGCGGTGAACAGGAAAGATCATTTAGGAAAAAGGTCGAATTTACCCCATATCATCAGCAAGAATACCCCCGAACCTCTTCTTTGACGGATCTTCCCGCTCCTTCATCCAACTACGACCAATGATCTGGTGTGGAAGCAGCCTGATGTTGTCACGAAACCCCTTCACTGTGGCATCATCCATGTTAATCTCTGTTTCCAACTCTTGATCCATCCCCCCGGTCATTAAGTCGCGGATGGCTTTCTCGGCTTCAGCAGGGGAGATATAGATATTGTCATCGGGATTATCAGCCACTGGTATTGTCTCCGCTTGTTGTGCCTAAAGGATCTATTGTCAACTAGTCAGAGATGAAAGTGGATGGTGGCTTACTCGATAATAGGAGTAGGCGGGAGAGAAACGTTGTGATAAGATGTCCTTATTTGACGGAATAGGTACCGGTGTTGGCTTCGAAGCGAATGGAACATCTGAAGACAAATTTGTAGTGTCGACTCTCTTTCGTTGAGTCAAATCGCGGATCTGGAGAGACATAGGTGATGTCACCAGGGAAGATACGTCGCTATTCTCGCTTCATCAGTAATAAGTTGATACGAGCTTAAAGAACACATGCCTTGAAGGTGATGCCAAAGCAGAGGGTGGCACTGAGAATTCGTCTTCTTCGTCTGAGGATATTACAATGGAACTCTTTGTACGGCGTGCTGAGCGGTTCGGCGGACCTGAAGAGGATGAGGATGCATCACTGGATGAGGATACAGACTGAAGAAATGGTCATCGTAAGCATTAACCACTCGCAAAATGATTTCTATATGGACTTACAATGATGGAAAGTGAATCTTTCGACTTGTGGGGCCCGCCAAATTCTGGATAAAGGGCAATGTCTTGCATCATTCGCTGCCGTCTGTGGAGTATGTTAGAAAATGTATCGTATAGTAAAGAATTGCATTTACATATGTTCCACAGGCATCTTTGAAGTGGTGAATTGAGAAAGACAAAGAAAGACAAGAAAGACGCCTAGTCGCGTCCCCATAATCGGATCACGTGAACAGATTCCAACCGTGGAACCTTTCTTTATGCCTTTGTTTCACTATTCGACTTTGGCTCCTTATTTAGTTGTTTGGCTCATATTAGCTTCTGCCGGGCTTGCCGGGATACGACCATTCATAAAGTTGGAAGGGTCTATCGTTATAAAAACGGCTGTAAAGCAAATGAGGCTTGCGCTGCAATTAGCAAACGGCGATCAAGACTTCAGGCCTTCAGGCATCTTCGGATCGTACGTCTGAACTCGGCATACTCTTGGCGACTTCTTTTCGTTGTTGTAAATACGTGAGCTCAAATCACACAGATCATCACAATCGCCTTTCTTGCATGCTCGTCGAATGGGAATGGTGCAAAATTGGCCATGTGAATCTTGCTGTCCATTGGTCTGAAATGCAGGTCTTTGACCGTGCCATAAATTGGGCCAAATGCGGTCCATTTCGGGGCGTGTGGGTGAACAGGAAGTCTGTACAACTTAGAGCACTCCCTGTTATTGGGCTCCCCTTGTGTCAGACGGTGGCAAAATCCGGTGAGGTCCATGAGGGCAACAAGAACTGTTCCCTGCCAAGGACGAGTGCGAGTAGATTTCATAGAATTTTTGTCATCCTTGTGTTGTATGTGCGGTACCAGTGGAGTGGAATTAGAGTTGGAGTCAATAACAAATGTGAGGCGCTGCATTATTCCCACGTTGTGGCCCAATAATCTTGTCCCTTTCACTGATCTTCTTGCTCTGTCTCACCGGCTCTCGTATTCCATCCTGAGACTGAGAACAACAGTAACTTACTGGAAATGGTTTGCTTGGATTAAAGAAGATCACGGTTTAATATGACTGAACAGCCTGCAACCATTGCCCGGTCAGTGTTGACTACCTACTGTGACCGCCTACTTCTAACGTTCAACTAGTGAGGCGAAGGGCATTCATCAATCTCTTAAGGATCTACTGAAAACGAAAGAACCATTTGACAAGGAAGTTGATTTCCAACGGAAGAAGTGAGCATGGCAAGTCGGTTTACCCTCAGTATTCAAGCTAACTATGTCTAGTTTGCGGCGACGCTACTTGAATTTGCTCCTCCTCCATCCATATGCCAAGGAGTCTAAAGACGTCGAGAACCATCTTTGGATGCAGACGTCTTATGCGTTCATTGCTTCGTACAAGCAGCGCATCCTCAATCTTGATCGCGTCATTCAGAGTAAAATGCGCCAAACGCCCAATCAGCGTCTACCCAATGCACCTGTTGTTGAACATAGAAAACTAGTGCAGCGTTTCCGGCAGTTCCTTGCGGATGAAGAAAAGTTTTGGAGTCAACTCGTCGTTCGTTTACGTCGATCTTTCGCGCTTGACGCTGCAACGCCTGCTCTTCTCGCCCTTAAAATTATCTCAGAAGCTGAAGATCCCAGCCTGAACAATTCCGAGGGTGGGGTCCCGCCCAATGGCCGTAATCATTTCCAGTTTCCACCTGAAGATTCTTCCATCACATTTACCGCTCCAACACCCAAGGTCAAAGCTTCCTGGCTCGCAATTTTAAGCAAGGCGCTTGTCTGCTTAGGTGATATAGCTCGTTACCGCGAATTGTACAATGAAAGTGGAGGTCGACCGAGGGCGGGCCAAGAAGAAGGTGGGGTTGGCAGGAATCGCCGGAACCGGCGCTCAGGCCAATCTGAGGAGCCTATCCCGAAGCCACGTAACTACGAGAAGGCGCAGAACTGCTACGATCAAGCGCGCCAATTAGTGCCCGATGATGGTAACCCATCACACCAACTCGCGATCATCGCTACATATCGAAAAGACTCATTTGTATCCCTCACACACTATTATCGTGCTCTTTGTGTTCGAACACCCTACGATACAGCATCTGAAAATCTAGGATCTGTTCTTGGGAAGTCTCTCGAGGCTTGGAAAACGAGGTCACGACGGGAACGTGACAGACAGGAAGCCTTGCCTCCTCGGGTGCAAGTGGAAACTTTTAGGGAAAACATTGTTGTATTACATTCTTTATGGAAGGTTGGTATGGAGAAAGGTATAAAAAAGTGGGTTATATGCCAGTTTTTTTCATTTCGTGTTTCTCTCTTAACATCAACAGAATGGAAACACTCTCTCGACGGCACAGCAAAGTTGTCGTGGACGCATTCATGACACTCTTATCTCAGCGATACCTTCCTACAGAAATAATTTCTAATGCCGTGGTTCTATCTCAGGGCGCTCTCTGGAAGCATCGAATGATTCGTACGCCGGCGACTACGACCCAAAGCAAGCGCCCCGAACTACCTCCGCCTCCTGAAGGCACATCTATCATTATCGAATGGCACATCTTAGACCATCTTTTCGACCTCCACCGAGCTCTATTGGAAGTCGGACTTGACGAGCTGCAAGTTCCTCCACCAAGAGACGTGCCTGGCGATGACCTAGCGCAACGAATCACTGCTACATTCAGGCGCTGCCTGCCCGCACTCCGCATTGCCAGCAAATGGCTCAGGGCGAACTTTAAATATGTAAACCAGGATCACGAATTTGATGCCTTTCAAGAATTCAAGCGGACTGAGGGGATTGAAATGATGCGAAATCCCAAGTTCAAAATAGCTCGTACCTCTGTACGTACCCAGCGCTTCTGGCAAGTATATGCGCGCTTTTCTACAGAGTTGGCACGTAAATTCGAGCTGGGTAAGCTACCTCTGCTGACGGCACCGCTTGATGAGGATATCGAAATGCGCGGGTTTTTGCCTCTGAAAGACTTGATGAGAGGGAATATGGATGTTGGTGGCGACCTGTCTGTGGAAGCGGGACGGCCTGCTCAGGAGGCTCATCCTAATGATTGGCAGTTAATGAGGATTGGGGATTTGATACGAGACGCGAAAGAAATTACTAAACTTGAGGTATGTTTGTGACTCAATCGAGTTTAGACCATTTTGGATCTATCTGTTTTGCTTTTAGAACTCTCCCATTGCACTTTATGGGTCTCTTTTCTCTTTAAGAGAAGATATCATTGAACCGCAGTTACCACCGGTCACCCAAACGGAAGACAGCAATGTGCCTATTGGTCAGCAAAATCTGTTGACCTCGATTCGCGATACACGACGTGTGGATAAAGAGCTTGAAGAGGATAACATGACGGAGGCGACTGATGAGGTCCTTCGTGAGGCTTTCAATTTCTTGAATACGCCCGGAGACGACAATGAGGTCGACGATGAGGAGGATGAGATTGTTTGGAATCCTAGGTATGCGTAGTCACATATGTTGTTGTTTGATTAGTGCTGATATCATTGACCAGGGCCCCGGCTTCTCCAGTCATTGTTTCCTCTCTTCCATCCCCAACGTCTCATGCAACCCCACTGACGCACTCTAAACCATTACTTAGTCCCACGCTGAAGCATTCCCCTACCCATGCAAAGACCTTGTCTCCTTATGTGATGCCTAGCCATGCTCCCGCTCTTACTGCTCCGACGACAGCCCAGGACCTTTTGAACGACGTAATCAGTGGGCGGTCGACTTTGAATCATTTGGGTGTCACCGCGTCGCAGCCAACACTTCTATTTGGTTCTGACCTCTCCCATGCACAGAGCCACAGCATTTGGTCCGCTTCGCATGACGAGAAATCCCTTAAGTTCACTAGCCAGCCCAATCAAACACATCACCAGGTGAAGTTAGCTCAAGGTTCTGGTTCTCTTGAAGCCTCTCAATCATCTATTTGGTCTTCTACATACTCTAATGCAACTCAGTTGACCCAGAATTCGCAGCCACATCTTATTGGAGCTCTTCCACCCGGTCCATACCCCCAACAATCTATAGTGGACAGCACTCACCAGCGCGTCCCCTTTGCATCCATCGGCGCTTCGCAATCTTCGCAATACCTGTTGGGCCATCAATTTAGTACTCCTCACGATTCTTATGCCTTTTCTCAGCCAGTGACCCAGCAGCCCGTACAGCGCCCAGATGCCCTCGGGCTTGGAGTATGTAATCCAAATTACGTAAATTCACAACTCCACAACACAAGCTCTAACATGTACTATCAAACTGGACCTCCTCCCGCAGGCGCGAGGCACGCCCACCGCCCCTCCCTCCATGATTCGCGCCAGATTGAGCAGCAGTACTTTGGCCAGTCATCGTCATCCATGTCTTCCCAGATGTGGGGTAACGTGGGCTAAATTATCACAACTTGGAAGAACAACCGGTTCAAGTGCTCTATCTTTACGGTTTCTCCCCTTCGGTCGACGCAGACCTATGCGCATGCCTGTCCCCAGGTTAACCATTCTCTTTCAGCCCTTTCCTCGAAGCAGTCCATTTTCGCCTTTCAAAAATGGAATCTTGGTCCTTGGGAGACAGAAATAATGGATGGACCGTGCAGTTCTACTGTCCGTATGACCTCAAGTTGGTAACAGAGAGGAGGCTCTTGCTTACTTTACGAACCAAACGGATGTTTCCTTGCCCCTTCAGTGTCGTTGTAATCGACAATAGTACAAGTTGCCCCTCCCCATCGTTCGCTTGTAGCGCCCGTACTTTTTCCGCCATATTTTTTCAATTGTTCAAAGTTTTACTTTCGATGTAGCTAGTTCGGTACTTGTAGGTTACGTGGACCTTACCGAGTCACTTGGCCAACTTCTATAGTACAAACGTTATATACGCGATGTGAACCGTCCTTGGGAGTACGGCTATGAGTAAAACGGCGTCGTATTTGATCAACTCTCTGCAGCCACCTCCCATGGCTTCTTCCTCAATGGAGCACTTGATTGGCTCGGGGGTGCCTCCTAATAAAGCGTGAGGGATATATCCGCTAGAAGAAACAGAAAAGTACTGACGTTCAAGCCTTCTGGTATAACTTTGTTGTTTGGGATCTGATCAACTTTTCCCGATTCGATAAGATTTTGCAGCTCGGCAAATGTAAGTACACGCGCTTCGTTATTAGTCTTGGGCGCCGTTGCCTTGTCTTCTTTAGGTTCGTTCTCCCCTCCCGAAGTTTGCGCCGCTTTCTTTGAAATTTCATACAGGCGCACCTCCTCTACTGAGAGGGTACTCCCAGTCGCTCTGAGATTTGGGGCATAAGGACAAGGGAAACAATAGAGTAAAGATTGTTCACCGATTGAAGTAGAAGACGCGAATACGGCGTAAAGTTTCCTCCTTTTCCTCAGTCGTTAAGTTGTCCATAATTGCTCCTCCGGCGACGAGACTCTCTAGGCCTTGCTTGACAAGGTCGGGTCCGTCAGAAACTTTCTAGACCTCAAAGGTTGGTCTTCCGCACCTGGTAGGTTTCATCCGCCGTAAACGGATAGGCAATGTAGTTCTCCAAAGGAGAAGTAGAAGAAGAAGCTGAGTAGCCACTTTCCTCAATCTGTTCCGACATGAATGTGAATGGTCAAATGATCGTATATGTCGGATTTCGGATCCTTGGATCTTTCTTCTGACGTGGTACCTGCCAGTTTCTGTACGAGTGTCGCTACGTGTCGTGACATACATGTGTGTATGTAAATATAATACAGTACTAACCAGGGAAACACTGCTTGAAATTTCTTTGAGCGTAGATCAACTTGGTACAACGTTTGACCTTGTTACATCATCCTCTTTCGCATGAAGTGTGTTTCATATATTTATCGACGAAGTACCAATAACTCAATGCATCATTAACATGACAAATGTAGTTGTTGGTAAGATGGAACTATTTGATGTGTTATCTATCCCTACTATCGTCTCTGCTTTCCGTCTTCACTATGCGCTGCGTTGTTCTCCGCCAGACAGACTCTTTTCCATCATATTCACTTTCAGTCTTACAGCATCTGGTCCGAGACTCCGTTTAACGATGGGGTTTTAAATCGAGTTACCTACTTGATCCGTAATTATATTAAACCGCCTCGTTCTCGGAATCACATTGAGCGACCATAAGACTAACGCCGGAACGTAGGCATTCAAATGCTCAGCACTTCTGATAGGAAAGAATTGGATTAAAAACAGTAATACAAATATAGATTGCCAGGATGTGATAAACCGGTCACACAATTAACCTTGTTGAGGTCTGCATCTCCACATCCTCCAAAATCTGTGTCGCCTCTCGTGAGAGTGAAGACATCAATATTGTTGGGGCAGCAGTGAGCGGAACGGCTGCCTTCTGCACATCAACTTTCTCCTCAGCTTCAGGATGCAGCAGTGCGAAGAGCTTCTTATTTGAATCTTCTATGCTGTCCTATAGACATGACGACAAACTATCAATCAGCATTTTTTCACGATGAAGAACCTCATACGAACAGCGATTGACTTCGGCCACGCCACAGGCATCAACATTTCCTCTTCAGACAAGTGTCGGTTGTATAGGAGAAGGTACGGCCCGGCACCAAGGTGAAGACCTGTTGGATCCGTCAAAGCCGTTTCCTCTGGCACCTTGAGTAAGCAAAGCAATTAAAATAGAAGTACGAAGATATTTTGAGGAAATTGCAAGCCATACCTCAGTAACGGTATGATCCACGGTTTTCCACCAAACGCCGTGGCCATCTCGGATGTAAGAATAAATCTGCTTACGGCCGGGCAAACCTGTATGCATGAAAACGGCGCGGAGTTCGTACTAGTGGAGGTAAGTTGAACCATCGATAGAATGAGTTACACGCGTCGAGTACGAACCAGATGATTCTGGAGTTCTGGAACATCATAGATAGCTGCCAGATCAGATTGGAGCTTTTCAACTGCGACGTCTATCTCTGTCATATAGTTTCTTTTAGCGCAAGGACCAACTTGGAAGAGTTTAAAGTACCTCGAACAGTGGAAGTAATAGAGTCGAGAAGTGTCCTCAGCTTCTTTGCTGTTCGATTGATAGACTCTTCGCGTTCTGAAGTATCTTTGCACGCTACTTCTTCGAAGTAATGCAAAGATGCGCGCAAATCGTTGAGTACATCTCTGCCTTGCTGGAAAAACATATATTCGAAGTCCTGGTTTGATGGTAATCCCAGGCAAAGGAAAGGGACTTACGTCACCTAGAGTGAGGAGCTGCCTTCTCTTTGTCAACTCGTCGATCTGTTCGCATAACTTCCATTCTTGCGCTTTCTTCTCCTCAACTACCGGCAGCTTCTCCAGTATGAACCTATCAAGGTAGAACTGTTTTGGAAAAACGAAAGGTTCAGCCGTCTTCGCCTGTCCAGGAGATTGCATGGACTTCAAATAAAAAACTACCACTTCCGAAGGGTGAACGATGACGTCACAAGTCGTAGTACGAGTGATTTCGTTGTATGCACGTAATAAATTGCTGCTCAGGCGAGATATGAGATTATTGGGCGTAACAGAATCGCCGGTCTGTATCTCAACAACACAGCCGGTTTGCTCTGTGTTCTGATAGAGCTTGAATGAGCGGCCGCGACATTCGGCTTTGGCATGAGAGAAGTGGAACAAGCGGATACTGGGAAGTGAAATGAGTGCATTAGCGATCCTCTTCGACATCTATGAAGATGATTCCTCACGGAAGCTCATCTGGAGAGGTTTGTATGTTAAGCTGAATGTCGATGGCTTCTGCAAAGTGCTTGATGAAGTCTGCACATAGGCATCAAAAAGAGCTTGTCCATGAGAAATATCTATATGATACCTGCACTTCCATAGCCAAGTGAAGTATTACTTCCGTCCCAAGCAAGTGGTTTCATGAACGGCAATACGTCTTTGTCGAGGATGGAAGAGAGCTGAGCAAGATCAAGGTTCGCGAATAATTCTACTAGCTCGGGGTACCGCACAGGCCGAAGGAGGCTTTCTAACTATAAAATGAGCGTGAAGAGGCTTATAAGACGTTTGCTTACCATCTGCGGCTTCTAAAAGCGTCGCAATTTTGTGACGAATTTGTGGTATTTGTGCAAAAGCTTGGATGATCTTACAACTTCCGTTGGTGAGTACGAGGTGGGCCGAATTGGGTTGCGCACCAATGCAGCATATGTAATTTCCAAGGAATATGTGCGTAAGGCAATAGGTCTGAAAAATTGAAAGACTGAGTCAACGAATGACAAGCACACAAGTGGATACTTACCTGTCACCTTCTCTCACGGACTCCTCCATAGGAAGTATCTCCAGCTCCTCTGATGGGCCAAAATCCGCCAAGCTCGCTTGAATAGCCTCATTCATATCACGGTCATCATTATTGTCGATTGGTGTCTGTCAAGTATTCAAAGTATACGTCGATGTCTGACGCACAAAACCTCACATTTGTCGTAACAACTTGCCAACCTGGATCAGGCGCCCTTTCAGATGGGCCAAACTTGATGTCACTTTGCGCTTGAGTCAATTTCAAGGCCCGGTCGTTGTCATCACCAGTGAGGTCTATGACGTTTAAGGCCGGAGGTTGAGCTACAGTATGTGTAGCATCTCGGAACGAGTCGACATAACCAGGATCTTGACTGCTTTCACCTGAGGGTTGCCACAAAGAGGGTGATTCATCTCCTTGATCGCCTGAGAGCATAGCATCTGCAGCCTTCTCCACGTCACCTTTGTACTTTCGTAACACGCGACGCGCTTGATCGTTGTCCACACCCATCATCCCAGCGAGTATCATCACTGACTCCTCCTCGTGAGCCTGCTCCGGTATCATCTTGCTCTGAGATTTTCAATTTGGCTTCACAAAAAAGACTTCGTAATAGTTGGGGAAAGAGGCTCTGGGAGGATTGGAAATGCCCTGGAGTCGGTGATGTGATCAATCGACGAAAGATGCCAATAGTTCTCACGTTTTGATTCCCCGCTATGGAAATCCCGGAGCGGCGCAAGCGCCAGTCCCCGACTCTGGCCAAACAAGCAACACACGGCAGCAACGCTATCTCTCAGATTGGAAGAAGAGTAAAATCACATATATGTTACGTTACTTTATTGTCAGATTTCAGATATTGACATCGAAGAGTTTTCTTTGTCAATTTGATCCTCATTGCGCCCATCACTGGTGGCCTTGGATCACGTTGAGTCTTTAAATTAGGTCTCATAGGAAAATTTCATCCTCTGAAATGTCATCAATTTGATGCTTGCAAACAATTTGTACAGAATTTGTCATTATAGCACAATGTAGCTGAGTGACCCTGTTGTTAAGGGACTACTATATAGCTAGTACTGTGTTGGAGTACTCTAGCTTCTCCTAATTATCAGGACTTAACCCAGTTCCATTGAGTGTGTGAAGACTTGTGATAACACCGTCACACACGCTATTCTCACAAACACCATGCAAAGCTTATTGAAATGTTCGCTTGTGTGAAGACTTGTGATAACACCGTCACACACGCTATTCTCACAAACACCATGCAAAGCTTATTGAAATGTTCGCTGAGCGGTAACTGAACAAGCGGCTGAGAAGTCGGCAACGATTGTCCATTTCTTGCGTGGATGTCCAATTTCCTGTCACTCACAGGCCGACGCACTCGAACCTGCATTGTCTACGAGCTTGCAACGAAACAGACAGGTACACGGCTTGTCTCTCACGAACCACACTCCACAGAAGAGATCACTCAAAGATGGAAAAAGATTATGGAAAACCGCGCTGATCTAGACCACATAGTTCAAGAAACGTGGGAAGGATCGAGATGATCAGACTTTGAACGTTGCTACGTATTATGAGTGTACAGAGGATATCCAGTATCGCAGTAAATGAAAGATCTGTTTTGTCATGGATTGAGTCAAGGCGATAAGGTTATAGAAGGGAAATGATTAGACAAACGCCTCCTAAAGGCGTCTATTAGAGTGATGCCGACAGGACTGATCATCATGAAAGTGGATGCTAACCATACAAGACGTCAGTTAGAAAACAAATGTATATCATTAGATATTTAAGTACTAAGTACTAAGAAGTGGATGCTAACCATACAAGACGTCAGTTAGAAAACAAATGTATATCATTAGATATTTAAGTACTAAGTACTAAGTCGTCAACGAGCCGTCGTCGTTGCACACAGGAAGTCGGGTCCGGACACATCGGCGCCGAGGCACGTGGATCAAATCGGTCATCGTTTGTCATCTGACAAGTGGCCAAGGACAAAAAGTTCTTGTCAACTCGTCTCACCCTTGGATTTTGGGTCAGCGGACTCAGTTGGATGCCATGGAGGCCACAGAACTTGCGCGATGGACACGTTTCGCGGCAAAGGGTGGGATAGGGAAGTGTACGGCGTTGGTGGATTGTGTTGCAGAGAATCCGGATGATTTGATGTTTTTTAAGGTGAGTTCTGGTGCTTTGTGGCGCAATGTTCGTGAACTGAACGAAGTGGAGCGTGTAGGGTGATGAAATAACTGTTCTTATGCAGCTGCCTCAACCTTCGGACGTCTTTCTCGTGCGTAGACTTACTGATCAGTTCTGAATGTAATCTTTATACTACGTAGGGCTCATGTGAAGGCGTCGTTGGTCGGTTCTACGGATCCAACGTCCATTTTCACGGCAAATTAAAGAAACCCATAATGGCTAAGCGTTCTTCCGTTAACGCGAACAATAATTTCGCCGCTGGAAAGTCCCCGATACCCCCTGCCACTCGTACTCGAGTCTCCATCGACGAACGCGTCGCCGCCACTCTCGCTATTTCTTCCTCATCGCCCGAGAGTCGTCAAACGTCACTAAGTCAATGAAATCACGACTGAGCTCACGACCGGGGTCGAGGACCTCTGCAGGTCAGGAAAGGAGCGATGGGGAATTTACGTCATCGAGGAACGTGAGCCCGGCAATGCTGTCGATGTCATCACCGTCGTTGCAGGGTACAACTCTGACGACTTTACGTCATCGAGGAACGTGAGCCCGGCAATGCTGTCGATGTCATCACCGTCGTTGCAGGGTACAACTCTGACGACTCACGCTGTTTCACCACCACCGCCCCTGGTGTCGTACACATCGTCGAAACCACCCCCGAGGGCATCCATTACCTCCTCAAACCATAGCTCTATCCTCCCGTCATGCTCCCACGTCATTGAGGATGATAAGGAACCTAGTCTCGCCAATGATAGCATCGACACTGTCACTCATGCAAACTTTGATACGGTCTCTCATCACCTCACTCCACAACCGGCTACGACTGCGGCTCCGAGCTCCACGACTACGACAATGTTTCCAAAACCTACACCTTCCACCCTCCCTACATCAATATCATCTCTGAGTAGTTCCTCTCTGTACACCTCCTCGTCCGGGACCAGTATCGCCTCTCTCATGACTCCATCAACTGCCAGCACCATCACACCCCCACCCTCTCTCCAAACTGCCAGCATTCACCCCGGCACTGCACGCTTCGACACCTCGCGTCTCTCCATTAGTTCTGACGATGGTGAAATTGGAATTGGCCTTTCACTCCTTCAAAACCTTGTCGATGGGGACGGTTGGTCCGGATCTGATTCCGATTCTGATGTGATGGGGACACAGAGAAAGGCGAGCGTGCGAAGGAAGGCCAGTGTTCAACGGAGAGTGAGCTTGAGAAAATCCCCGGCAGTTCGGATGAGTGAGGGCAGTGTGTATTCGAGCGAAGATGGGTTGAATTATGCAGACACAGAGGCTGGACATTCCTCACATCCGTCTACGCGTATAAACCCGACACAACAGGAGCTTGACGCCAGCATCTCATGGACAGAAGCTGCGTTCTCACAGTACCTCGACAATGACGATATCGATGAATCCCCTATCCTTGGACGACACGAAAACCTCAATACCATAAATCGGGAAATGGTCTTGACATTTCCCCCCGTGGCGCCTCTTTCCCCATCTCCTTCCCGTTTAGACTCGTCCACCCTCGGCGAAATCGAGGAATCTTACCCGTCAACCTACGAATTCCCTGCCCCACCAACACACACGCATCGTATATCGCTATCGCAAGCCAGCACGGTTTCTGCGAGTGCAAATTCCCGTCCGACATCATTTGTTCGTCCGCCTCGTGTCTCCGAGAGCACTATCAACTCCACTTCCACAGCAAGGCCCTCCACAGCCCAATCCGCCCAGTCTTCTCAATCACACACGTCCTCCAACTGGGACGGTGATATCTACGACAACTATCGGTACTCACACCTTTCATCTAGTGCACGGTCGTTGTCGTCGCGCGTGAGCGTCAGCTCGCGAACGAACGGTTTTTCTGGCTCAGGATCGGGATCGATTGTGGGCACCGGTGTGGGCGAGTGGCCGCCTGAGAGAAGGGACAGGCCGAGTATTGATGGAAACTTGTCGATTTCGGGATCGACAAGTACGGCGAGTGTGAGGGGGAGTGTAGATCTACGAGGAATGGGACACTCACCAGTACAGGTGCAGGGGAGACGCACCAGGAGTAGAAGCAACACGACTGCGAGCTTGAATCCTGTTGTGCTGAGTCCGACTATTTCCCAGGTTGCACCTGCGTTTGCGCAGACGCTATTGTCACCACAATCGCCATCAGGGACGCCGCCGTCACACTCACCTGCTTTATCAATCCAGCAGCAACCGTTCCCGAGTCTACGACTCGAGGCGAATCGCGTGTCCGGCCTCGAGCATCGTGCGATGGATTCAGAGGGCGAGGGTTCGACGCATAGTGAACGGTTGTCCGTTCGTATAAATGGTTCGTCGTCTACGCTACCTTCTGCTCGGCTCAATAGGTCATTTTCGCATTCACCTCCGGTATCCGCGACGTTTGGTGCGAATGCGCTTCAGAATTCAAACTCGAACACTGAAGCAGGAACAAGTACGACCACGCATCGTCCTGCTCCACTCAATTTGATATCCTCCAACCGCACGTCACCCGTTCCCTCCGCACCCGACCATCCCCTCTCACCGACCCAGCAAGAGCACCAACGACAGAACTCTACTCCTTCGCCGCTTCTACATACCCACTGGGGCTCAGCCGTGTCTTCGCCTGGGTCCGCAGCGCTACATACAACCCTCCCCCTTGTTTCAATGACCACAAACCCCACACCAAGCACTGCGAGCGGCTCGCCTTCCTCGACTGATGACAAGGAAATGTCCATGTATCTCCCGCGTAGTCTTGACACGCTCGGAAACGCAATTTTGGAGCACGATGCAGATGTTCCGATGCCTGTGCGGCGGGAGAGTCAGAGGGCACAGGAGAGGAAGGTGGGGACCGAGGTCGAGGTCAGGAAGGAAGGAGCCGGACAAGGTGAATTAGCAGGAGGGCAGGTGAAGGAGCAGGTGGAGGTGCGTGAAGGTCACGAGAGGGAAGAACGAGACAAAGATATTGTAGAAGATACCACGTTCATCATCAATAACGGTGTAGCGCATGAATCACCGTCGATTGCGTCGTCGCCGGAGACTGAGCCAGATGCAATATCGAAAAGGCGGGAGGTTTCGCTCGTCGTGGCGAATGGAACGACTACGGTTGAGGACACGGAGAATGATGAAGAGGATGTAGAAAAACGAGAACCCGAGAGGGAGGAGGAGAAGTTGAGGATGGAAGCTGCGAGTTTCGGTAATCATGTCCCAGCCCCGCAAGACATGGTTGCACACGCACCATTAAGTTCCCCAACTCTTACAGTCGGGGAAGGTACACCATCTCTACCCTCGCCCACAACCTCGTCACCCCCAACTCCTTCTCACCTTCGCCCACCGAAATTGTCCGACATACGTCCCTCAGGAGAGCGCCAATCACTCTTCTTACCACATCCAAATGCACCGAAAGCGACACCAACCTCCCTCTCTCCTGGGCCCATGTACATTACCTCTCAGACGCAACCATTATCTTCACAACCAAGCTCCCAGCGCGTACGTAGCAGCGCAATTCAGGCGATTCACATGGCACTAAGTGGACAAAGACCACCGAGTGGTCCCCGCGGACGTGGTCCGACGATCTATGGTGTTACTATGGCCAATCTTAGTGCGGCAATGGGTCCGGTGCCCGTCCAGTTCACTATCTCTCCTCCTCCGGCGACTGCGCCTCCGCCCGGATCTGTTCCACCGCCATCGGTACTTTCTTCAGCTGCCACCACTTCTCCGCAGCCTCCTATTCACGTTCCCGTACTATCAACATCGTCGACACGGTCAACTTCAGTTCCTGTGCCGAGGATTGCAGTGAGGAGAGTAGGGTCTTTGGATATATCTTCCGCGGGGAATGGGCATGTTGGTACTCGTGTCGAGCCTTCAGGGAAAGGGACGGGTGGGGCGATCCCACGAGCAAATTTTTTCCCGAAATCGAGGGGAGTTCGTCCACGTTCACAAAGTTTTTCGGGATTCCAGAGTATCAGTGTTGAGGTCCCTTTGTCTTTGCAACGCAGGTATGTTTTATACGTCATCTCCTCCTCTTAATTTGACATGGTATGCATCTCTACAGTCAAGATACAAATGACCGATCCGCGCATATTCTATCAGCTGGTAATGTTAAACGTTCACTCTCCCCCATTGCCGGTTCTCCAACGACGCCAATTGCGAGCACAAAGTTTGGACCTAAACCCTCACCTTTGAGGGAAGTCTTGCCTGCTCCTCCCCGACCTTTGCGTCCACCAAACAGTCCCCTCGCCCAATCATTCGCGGTCCCGTCCATTTACCAGGATTCGTCATTGTCTGTTCCCTCATCCCCGACGACGCAAAGCCCACGTTCCCTCCGTCAGACAGCATCCAAGTCGACGCTGAATGAGGTACTGTTGTCACGTCCTGTACCACATACTCACTCGACTCTGGACAGGGTGGTCGATTCTCCTTCACCCTCCGCACAACGCACGCCCGAGCTCCGTGGTCGATCCTCTGTTGAAAATGATTCTGTTTCTCTACTCAGTTCCAAGTCGAACATGATCTTACCTCCATCCACCGTTGGGCGACAGAATTCCCTTCGTGCAAAGCTCTCTCTTCCTAATCTTCGACGTATCGTAGACAAGCAAGATGAATCAAGCCTGCAGCCAATACCATCCACGGTTGAAGGCGATTTGCTTCAGGTCCAACATCTCGACTTCGAACTCGTTCGCCCAACATTTGGGCACCTTCATGATGAACGCTCGTCCGAAGATTCCGGGGTCATGGGTTTTGATGCGTCGGTTGATGCTCGTCTAGACAAAAATTTCCTGCGAGCTGACAGCCCCGCTCTATCCCTCACTGCGCCTCGTTCACCCACGTATATCTCCGATGCAAGCTCAAGTACATGGCGGGGATCAAAGGCGTCGGGTCGTGGAGGTACTGACTCGGAAGCATCCACGACTTCGATGATGGAAGCGCACCGTAACAGAGAGATCAAATGGATGACGGTGGTAGGATCAGTCCAGCCGTCACAATCCAGGAAGAGTAAAAAGGTTAAGAAACTGATCTTCGACGGAGTTCCTTCATCAGTGCGTTACCTTGTGTGGTCAATGCTTACGGACGGGAAGGCACGAGTTGTTCCTGGAGTATATGGTCAGCTCGGGACCAGAGCCAAAGTCGTTGCACTCGCTGACATCGAACGGGACGTCCATCGCTGCTTCTCCGATCGTCCCCAGCTTCAGAGCACCCAAGGACCTGTGACCTCATTGTTACAAGCTTATCTCACGATGGTTCCCGATGTTCAATACGTGACAGGTGCGTGTCTTTGAGTTGGACCAACTTTTGTAGATTCATTGTTTCTCAGGGTTGACGCTTATTGCGGGGAATCTTCTTCTCCACGCACCTGAAGAGGACGCATTCTGGATCTTTGTTTCACTTATGGATCTGCATATACGTCCATATTTCTCGTCGAATACTACGCAGATCGATGTTGATGCGACACTATTTGGACGATCGATGGATACTGTTGAACCGTCGATAGCCAAGAAACTTTTTGTTGAATTCAAGATTTCCCCGCTTAGCATTTGCCGACCATGGTGGGCACCTTGTCTTCGACTTTATGTGTCCGTATTTTTGAATCTCAATGTTCGCGCAGGTTCACTTCTCTCTTCGTCGGCTACCTCCCATCTGATTATCTCGATCGTGTATGGGATATCTTCCTCTTTGAGGGTATACTCTACCATTTTTCATCATTCTTCTTGTGCGCTCAACCCGACTATATATATAGGTGTTCCCTTCTTATTCCGGGTGGCACTTGTGCTAGTCTCATGTAGCCGCCAGCGCGTCTTGGACACTACTTCGGTTGACGGAGCTCTGAGTGCTGTGCTTCGTCCTTCTCCCGAGCTCTTGCCCAGTTCACCTCAAGCTCTTATTGTGCTTGCTCTTGCTGTGAAAATAAAAGATGACGATCTACGAAAGCAACGTGTCAAACTCGAAGCTCAAGCAAAGCGTCAAACGCTTGCCCCGCGGACCGTGTCAACACCAGGTTCTATCTCGTTACCACGCGTCTAGCATCCCTGTATTTCGATTTTTTTATTACATGGTAGACAACCTTATAGTCGTAACTGACGTAGTGTAGTCACAGAACTGAAAGTCCACCATATTGCGGAGAACCAATGTTGACGTACCACAGTACAGCTGTCTTTGTTCTCAGTCTTGACGCAGAGATGATAACTGCAGTCGTTGGAAGTGGTAAACTGGTAGGTTAGGAACTCAGGTGGAAAATGAGTCAACGATAAAGAGATTTATTCGTGCTTGTATCACATGTTAAGCTTGTCAACAGTCAAAACCACGGCAGTATAAACGTAGTCATACAAGGCTAACTTGAGCAATCTGACGGCCTTTGCTAACCTTGGCTCTCGATGGCATTGCTCTTATGTTTCGGAGTGAATGTCCAAGACTCTGGCGCAGGACCTAGAAACATCTCTGAAATCTTGATCCAGTCGCTGCTATTGCCACTAGCCAATAGAGTTTCTGCATGCTCGTCAGTAAATTGAACATGATCTTAACGATATACCCACCTAGCTCATTACGTCCCCGAAAAGCTGGCGCACGATCGTTGATGCGAGCGGGAAGGTGTTCAAGTAGCCCAATCGGTATGTATCGATACTGAAATGAGAGAGCTTCGCAGAGATATCGTCGTGTTGTGTTGACACCGGCGGTATCAGAACCGAAGTGGCTGGCAAGAGGTGTCAGAAGTCGGTATTAGGTGAAAGTGGTTAACGTACTTTATTCCATACTCAGCGTACTGTCAGGGCGTTAAAGCTGACCATGAGGCAGCCGTTCAACAAGAGGAAAATGAAATGCTTACCGTTTTGATAAGATCCAGGCGTTCACGAGCGCTAATGTCCCACTCCCGCCGCTCTTTGACCTCGGTGAACAACCAAGGTTTAATTAAGGCTCCACGCCCAAGCATTACACCATCGACATTGGCTTTTTCGACATTTGACCAATAATCCTGAGATGAGTAACAATCTCCTCCACCAAAAATGGGTATTGGAGGCACTGTAGCAGTATCATGAGAAGCGCATTGAAACGGCGTAAAAACGAAAAACATACGATCCTCTTCAGCCTCCCGTGCACGAACGGCCTCAACACATTCTTTAATGTAGTCCCAGTCTGCCAAGCGTGTATAGCGCTGTTGTCGAGTTCGGCCATGTAGCTGCATCGTATGTAGCATCGATCAAGTTTAGTGTAGTAATCACCTACTGTGATACAGCTAGAACCCCATTCTACAGCAGCCTTAGGCATCGTCTTATGCGCCGTGTTCTTTCCGTCCTTGACGCCCGTCCTAAATTTCACTGTGACTGGAATCTCTCCGAGAGCCTTATTCATGCCGAGAAGGATCCTTCCAAGCTTCCCAGGAGTATCGAGAACTGTGTACTCTTATCAGTAATCAACGCACCAAGAAGGGTCTGGACTACTCACGAGCAGAGCCACTGCCTGACTTGAACACGAGATCTATGGGGCAACCGCAGTTGAGGTCGACAAAATCTACATGACCAGAAAGTTCTTGGGCAATTACTTCTGCAGTTGGAACGAGCGTGGAGGGCTTATTCCCTGCGACCTGAACTCCAAAGATCTTTTCAGAAGGATGACGTCGGACGAGCGACCACTCCTCTTTTGAGCCTGCGAGGAATGAGTTCGCAAGACCCACTAGTGAAAGCTGTCAACAATGTTCATGCGCTTAGGATCGCTTGGTTGCACTTACTTTCGCCACAAGTTATATCAGCACCATATTTGACACAGAGTTGCCGGAAAGGCTACAAAAACAGTCAAAATGTATACATCGTCGCAATTACAATGATGGAAATATACCAAGTTTCCAACGGTCGTGAGAGGAGCAAGATCTGATGCATCGGATCGTCAGAAAATTCATCATAGAGTCTACTCTTACTCACATGTTTTGCCAGACCAGTGCAACCTTTTCTTCTCCGCGAATCGTACAGGGACATCTGGTGTATCCGACGTATACGTAGATGACTCTCCACTACGCTTCTCTATCAACTCTTCGGTGGTTGATAAAATCATCTCGGCAGGGTTTTCCGAAGAAGTCGTGTCGACATCCATTCTCTGTTCCGGTTCAGTGAGAACTATGGCTTCCCCGTCTACCTTCAGTTTCGAACGCGTTTCTACGTCATTTAGTTGTTGTAATTCTCGTAGATATGCATCGGAAATGGGGAATGGGTACTAAGTTTCAATCGATCTATTTCCCAAAAGCTAAAAAAAGGAATAAGACATTACGCACCTTTTTAGATCGTAATTGTTTTTGAACATCTCCCCCTATAAAGTTCAGTTCCTGTGAAGAGACCGCCGTCCTCGCTTTCCTCTCCTCATCTGTAATCAAAATCAGGTTTCCGCTTGCATCCGTCTGAAAATGACCACCGAGATAACGGCACTTGAAGCCATATCTGTATATCATACTCAAGTTAAAAGAGAGCGTTAGTGAGGCTTCCAGACAGACCTGCACTCTCCTGTTTCTACAAATATAGGGCACGTCGTGTTCAAGTCAACGGATGAGTATAATGGATGAGTTTGAGTGAGTGTTGTGAAGTCTGGTGCGATAGGCTGGGCATCTGATATCTCAAAAGTGTCAGGTATGCGAAGATCTTGCTGTTTTGCTGCAAGATATGCTGCGATATCATGCGAAAATCTACATCTATATGGCCAAATGCACAATGAGTTTGGGGAAACCACATTGGTATTAAACGCACTGCTCTGCACCGTGTTCACAATTTGAGTCATTTGCGACTCTCCAGCATAAGTCTAGCTCGTCTCTTATCTTTCCAAACCTACGACCTTTGTTTGCTCCACGCTGGGCCTTCTTCTGTTCCTTGGTTAGCTTCCCCCGCGTTGGACCCGACCTGGAATTACGATTGTCACCATCAATGCGAGTGTCCCCCTCTCTATCGCTACGAGCCGTTATTCCTTCAGTTGCATCATCGTCTGGCACACTAACAGCATCGTTGGCAGTAAGAAGATATCTTGAGCAACTTCTGAGATGTCTCCATGGTTTGACATGAAGGTTTCACGCACTCTGCTTTAACGGGCGCCGTTCCAGAAGAATGGTCCATTTTGCGCAAATTTTGGAAGGCTGGCTTTGAGATTGATTTTGCTTGGCTATCTAATCAGATCTTATCATGGCCCGAATAAGGCTGGGTTAATCAAAAGAAATCAGTTATAACTAGGGAGGTGGTGAAACTAGTAAAGTTTCATATCGTACTCAGGCGCAATAAAATAGCATAACCATGAAAGGTGTAGTCCCGGGTCTGTTAGATACGAATAAAGAGGAAAAGCCTCAGTGTCGTGTCGTTAATGATGAAGACAACTAATTTTTATTGTACCTGTTAGATACGAATAAAGAGGAAACTATACGATAATGTAATAATTAGTATATGCCATTGTCAACGAATAAGTGTGGAACTTACAGCCTCAGTGTCGTGTCGTTAATGATGAAGACAACTGAGGCCGCATAGAAGCCAAACAACGAATGAGGTGGCAATAGTCACGTGACTGGTCAGATGCGGTGACCAATAGGAATTAGTCCAACACAACCCCATCGCCGCAGGAGGAAAGTGACGTGGAAAGTAAAGAAGTGTGAAAAATAAGAATTAATGGCGAACCAAGCCAAGGCCAATCACAAAGCGATCATGCAATATACGCGGTAAAGCCTTTGTGAGAATATCTGCGACCATATCAGAGGTTGAGACCCAGGTAGGTTCAAAGGAACCAGATTGAAAGTGTTCGCGAATAAAATGATAGCGGATGTCGATATGCTTGGATCGGGAAGTAGTAGAATCGGATTTTGCGATGTCAATAGCACTTTTGTTATCACAAATGAGAGGAAAAGGTGTAGGAACAGGCAGCGAGAGCGATGTAAGAAGGGAGCGAATCCAGATAGCTTCGTGCATGGCGTGTGCCATAGACATATACTCCGCCTCGGTCGATGAGAGAGCCACTGTACGTTGTCGAACAGAGGACCAAGATATCAGAGAAGAATAGAGGAAAAATGCATAACCAGAAACGCTACGGCGAGTCGACGAATCAGATGCCCAATCAGCATCTACAAAACCACAACCCCGGGGAAGTAAAAGCCGTATGGGTGGATGGTTGTCAGGTTCCGTAAAGTTGTACAGTAGAGCAAAATCGATCGTGCCAGACAAATAACGGAGAACTCCCTTAGCAGCGAGAAGATGAGAACGCGTAGGGCAAGAGTTATACTGGCCTAAGCTCATGGCCGTGAAAGCCAAATCAGGCCGTGTGCAGAGGCTAAGATAAAGTATGGAGCCAACTAAACGTTGATAGTGCAGCTTCAGATTCTCGTCCGAAATGTCAGGAAGAGAATTGGGCGGTGGATCTGGAAGGGAATGGAGTGAGTGGTAAAGTGGAACCGCAGTGGACTTGGCCTCAAGGAGGTTATAGGTTGATAGTAAGTCCATAATGAAACCCCTCTGAGAGAGCCAAAGTTTGCGTTGAGGTCGATCCCTATCAATTCGAATTCCCAAATACAGTGTTGTCGGACCGGACCCGAATCAATAACTTCAAATCGTTCATTTAAACGTCGAATGAGCCAAAGGTAAAGTGGGACAGAGTTTGTGGCATTGAGACCGTCATCAACGTGTACACAAATGATGATGAAAAGTTTCGATCCATCAGAGGGCATCGGGACCGTAGAATCGGGTGATTCGTCAAAATGACCAAAGAAAACAGTGTGATCCACCTCACAGCGGATAAGGCCCAGATCTTCAAGAGCTTGATGAAGAATAGTGTACCACTCGTGAGAGGATTGCTTGAGGCCGTATAAAGCCCGAAGGAGGCGATAACAGGAAGATGAATCAGATTCAGGAAAACCTGGGACTTGCTTACAGTATACCTCATGTGAAAGAGGGGCGTTTAAGAAGGCTGTCTTAACATCGAATGTAAAGAGATGAAAATCATATTTCGCAGCATAGGCAAGGGTGATTCTGATGCTCGTTAACTTCGCAACAGGAGCGTAGGTAGAGCCGTAATCCTCCGGACGTTGGCTGAAACCCTGGGCAACTAGTCGAGCCTTTTCCTTGCCACGAATAATGGCGCCATCGGCATCCAGTTTGTAAGCAAAAACCCACCGGACACCAATAGGTTTACGACCTTGTGGCAAAGACGCAATCTGAAAGACTCCCTGAGTACGCAGACTATCCATCTCCCGTTGCATAGCTGCACGCCAGACCTCAGCATCAGGACGTCGAATCGCCTCGTTATAATGTTCCGGCGGTTTGGAAATGTCAAAAGGACGCGAGGTCTTGAAAGGAATGGGATCGGGTCCATAAGTCGCCAAGGCTTTGTATTCCGAAATGACGGCAAGTTCGAGTGCATAGCTCTCATCAGAGTGGCCCGAGAAAGACGAGGCCGTAATTAGAGAATGAAAATTCTTGATCGCTGACAAGGCTTGATCTGGGAGTAAGGTCCGTGCAGTACGATCAGCGCGAAGACGTATAAGTCGTTCATTACGCACAGCCATGTCTTTATTGTATGCGCGACTTTTGGCCATTGGTATGGCAGTCCGACGAGGACGACGAGGGATGAGATCGGATGACGGTGTCGAGGGGGGCATGAATGTGGGTGGGGATGCATCGGATAGAGAAGGCATGGGTAAGACCAAAGCAGGAGAAGAATCAGGCAGAGCAGAGGTCGAACGAGGTGAAAGTTGATCAGGTCGTGAAGATGTGGATTCAGAAACAGGTGAAGACTGAGGCTGAGGAGTCGAGACACGCTGAATTTGGTGAGGACGTAAATGTCCAGGAACCGATTCGTCAAAAATAACATCCCGCGAAAAGAAGTATTTTCCATTTAAATCACGGACTCTCCAACCCAAACGATCTTCGTCATATCCAACGAAAATCGCTTCAAATCGCCGACCTGAACCTTTGGGACGAATTTCGGTGGGAAACAGTACGAAGCACCGGCAACCCCATACTCGAAGATGTGAAAGATCTGGCTTTTTACCCTCCATGACTTCATATGGTGTTGTAAGTGATGGCAGCGTGGAAGTCGAAAGGCGATTTCGAAGGTACTGAGCAGTAAGAATTGCGTCCCCAAGAAAAGACATCGGAAGACCAGACCATGCCATCATAGTCTGGGCAGTGTCCTCAATTGTCCGTATATATCGCTCAGCCTTACCGTTCTGCTGATGTGCGTAAGGCGTGGTCGTTTGATGAGTAATTCCCCAAGAGGTTAAATAATCATGTAATTCTCCGGAAACAAATTCTTTCGCATTGTCGGAACGTACCGAACGGACACGATTTCCGGACTTTAGTTCCCAGGATGCCTCAACACGTTTGAAATGTGAGACAGCTTGATTGCGAGATGACAACAAAACTGTGCTCTCAAAGTTTGAGCAGTCATCAAGTATTGAATGGAAGTGGTTAGCACGACCATTAGAGAATGATATCGGAAAAGGACCGCACGAATCCATATGTAAGAGCTCGCAAACCGCGGTAGCATGGTGGTTGTGATGATCAAAAGGTCTAGCGGGACGCTTGCCAAGGATGCATGGTATACATATGTCATCGTTGAAAGAGCCATCATATTCAACCCCAGATGCGTAGTTCTTCATTAGAATCGCCTTCATCATGTCATGACCTGGATGACCAAGTCGAGCATGCCATAGGCCCGGCGTAACTTCAAGACGAGGAAATGAACTCGAAATCAAAGCCGGCAAAGCAAGTAGTGGAGATATTGATTGAGACGTGGGAAGAACGAAATCGCAGAATAAAAAGGAAAGGCGGTTGTGAACCGATGCCGTGATGGAGCTTCCTTGAAGGGATGAAATTGATGACGGGAAAAAAATTGATGTAGAACCTTTCTCAAAAATTAGCTTTAAGTCATGTTCTACCATGGACCCAACAGAAAGCAAATTAATCGGCACATCTGGTGCATGAAGACAGTCCTCCAATGTTATAATGATATTCTTGCCATTCAGATGGGTTCGAAAACAAGCTTGTCCCCACGCCAGGGTATTAAGGGTCCCACAATTCGCAGTTCCCACAGGAACAGTGAGATCAACATTATACGTCCAAAAAAGGGAACGATCACGAAGGATGTGCGTCGTACATCCAGAATCAAGGATGGAATTAAAACGAGTTGAAATGGAAGCAAGCGCTATCGGAGAGACGGATTGGAGAAAAGCCTTGTATGGAGACGAGAGACAGTTCGAATCACAAGATACATAAGCAGACAAATCAATATCATTGTTGGAGTCATTAGCAGCAGAGATGTCTTGCTCGTCAACCTCGTCGATAAAGGGTAACGGAGTAGGTACGGGTTGTGTGTCCGAGGTAGCTACATTAGCTTTAGGACGCAGGTGCGTAGGATCCCGACTATTCTCCATTCCACCACCCTTGGACCAACACAACTCTATAGAATGACCGTACATGTTGCAATTTGAGCAAATAATACGTGGTCGAGCAGTAGTCGAATCTGTCGTGGTAATATTGGTATTCGAAGTATTTGTTGAAGAAGGATTGACATTGGGGGGAACAGAAGATTGAGTCGAAGTTTGGTTGGGGCGAGATCGAGAAGCCATCGCGAGTCGACGACGTTCGGCATCCATGTTCATTACCCGAGTTGCCAGTTGAGCAAAATGATACGTTCCGTTTGGGCCAGCATTTTCCCAAGAAAGCTAAACCTCTTCTTTCAACACAGACCAACGATCCCCGTTAGGCAAACCGTCGACAAACTTTTGGATCCGTTGCCAAGGAGTGAAATCTCAAGCCGTGCCATTCAATTGATGTACTGCTGATCGCCATGCTTGGACATAGGCAGGGACAGTGTTCGGAGATGCCGTTAACGCAAAAACTTTGGACTTGGTGAATTCTGCTACCGAGGCGCTACCAATTCCGAAACGTTCACGTAAAAAGGCAAGGAGTTCGCGAGCAGGACGAATGGGTAAATCGTATGGTCCACCCCGTTTGGGAGGTAGAGAATCCTGTATTTCCTGGGATAATTTCCCAACAATGACGTGTTCGACAATATCATCATTTTGCCAGAAAATTCGGAAAGCATCGGTCTCCTCAGGCATGGAATCGAAATCGTAATGTGGAGGAAGTGCCACAGGACTCGTAGGATCTCGAAGATCCCCAACGTTAGGGATCCTACAGATATGGCCGCGCAAACCTATGCTGGTGATAATCCGCTCGTAGGATCTCGAAGATCCCCAACGTTAGGGATCCTACAGATATGGCCGCGCAAACCTATGCTGGTGATAATCCGCATAACCGCCGATTCCCAAGAAACCCATTCCACAGACGATCGAAGCAGGGGAACTGTAGCTAACGAAGGTAGTTTAATATCAGAAAAAGTTATATCAGCAGAACGAGGGGTACGTGATTGTAAAGGAAATTGGTTTGGCAACCTATCTCGATTCATAAAGAGATGATGAGGAGGAGGAACATTACGGAGTACCGGGGAAGCAGGGAGATTATGACGAGTAACATTGGCGGTATTAAGCTCATGTAAAGGACGAGTATTCGTATAGTGTTGAAAATGAGGAGGAATATGATCAATATTCGGAGGAGGAAAATGAGGTTGTTCTGCGACAGGAGGTCTAGAGGAAACAGAAGAAGGACGACCAGAGGAGACATCAGAAAAAGCAGGAAAAGCATGAAATTGGTTTTGAGGCAAAGGTTGGGGTTCAATATGATCAACTTGGATAGGTGGAATTGGTACAGAAGAATTGGTACATGATTGAGGAACCGGACGAAGGTCTTCCGGACGAACAGAATTTGCCCGAAAAGCATGAATAGATGGTGGACGGGAAAGCACTGGAGAAATCGGAACTGAGCGAGGACCAGAAGGTTGAGAGTAAACAGAGTTTGGTCAAGAAGCAGGGTCAGATTCTGAATGATAAGTATGTACAGAAGGTGGAGGAAAAGGAGGTCGACGAGGTGCCGGAGCATGAACATCAATGGGTATATGCGGTGAAGGTGAAGGTGGTACAACAGCACGATGTGTAGACTGAAAATTATAGGTTCTATTATTTTGAAAAGTCGGCGGCGTATCATAAGAATTTAAAGCATGAAAAGAAGTATGTGGACGTCGTGGGTTGGAAGCTCCCGGAATCGGCGGTTCGTGGGTCCGCATATTGCGTAAGGATCCTGGTAGAGGAAACGTCGTTGCGTCTTCACCCTCCCGAGGATTGCGTAAAACATCTCTCTCATCTAAAGCGTGATTGGACATGGTATGATGATAAAGAAAAAGGATTGCCAGCACCACGTGGAGGCAGCCATGGGCACCCGATTAGTTATCAGGACAATGAGTTGCTCCAAGATCAAGCCGGGCTTATAAAAAGGCCCATAACCTGTAGTCCCAGGTCTGTTAGATACGAATAAAGAGGAAAAGCCTCAGTGTCGTGTCGTTAATGATGAAGACAACTAATTTTTATTGTACCTGTTAGATACGAATAAAGAGGAAACTATACGATAATGTAATAATTAGTATATGCCATTGTCAACGAATAAGTGTGGAACTTACAGCCTCAGTGTCGTGTCGTTAATGATGAAGACAACTGAGGCCGCATAGAAGCCAAACAACGAATGAGGTGGCAATAGTCACGTGACTGGTCAGATGCGGTGACCAATAGGAATTAGTCCAACAAAAGGAAATGGGAAAGCCCTTTTGTTAGTCACCCGCCTTATCTCACGCTGGGCTATCTGGCGTGGCACGTAGCCTCAGCTTCCACAAAAGAAAGGAAAGGAAATACAAGCTTTTGGCTGGAAGGCACGTGCACTTGCACGTGCTCCCGTGGCGGTGGCGGACCCACCGGAGCTGTGCCCTCTGAAATAAAATCCAAACACAAAATTTTGGCTAAAAGTTAAAGCTTTAAAAGACACAAGTTGCACTCAAATAGAAGTATAAACAGTTTGTATTTTAGATGATTCAAATCAGATACTAAATTACATTAAGACATGAATAAGTTGATTAAGCACCAGATGCTGGAAGAGTAATATATTACCTGCCTGTCATCACAGTATAAGGCATTGATGATGCCAACTGTGGTTGAGAATGCTAGACACTACATAGTATAATGCTGTCTCCAGCACTTGGTATGCATAAAGTGCAAGGAGTTCTGACAGGGTCCCAGTGTGCTCAAACTGATAAGATGTGACAATGTGCTAGTAAATAGTGCTCCAGATGCTACCTAGCAAACTATAAGTGCCATGATTCTAACTAAGATACAACTGAAAGATGAAATAGTGCAACATAAATATGCCTACTGTTGGCACTGTAGATGATGAAGACAATGTAGACAATGCTAGCACCTAACTTAGTGACAAAGTAAAGTCAAGCTAGTAAGATTTGAACTCTGAGTGCAACTGTGTTCTAACAGGTTGTAATTTGTTGTTATTTACATGTTAAGTAGCTATCTTTTATACTATGTGTGTCAGGGGACTCCTCATTTTTTCCTTTTTTCACTCCCTATTCCTTCACTCTCCTTTTATTCATTTCCTTATTTCTTCTATCATTCTCTCCTTTTGTTGTTTCTATTCTCTCAACACTATCTGTTAGGACTATTCTCAGCCTTTGAGGTGCCCTGGTTTTTTAGCTATCATTCAGACAAGTGTGGGCCCTTCAGCACCACTTCCAGACTGTTTATATAAGCCAGAGTTTGCCTTGCTGACTTCCAAAGTCTGGAGTTTTTAAGGTTTTGTTGTACTGTACTGAGAAAATAAGTATGAGTAAATGGGGGACGTGACCTTCCCATCGCATACTCACTTTTAGCTATTTTAGTTAATTTTAAGGGAAAAAGCAAACCAGATAGAACTGAAATAGCTAAACAAGAGTGTGAGTGTAGCTCACTGACAGGTGTGAGTCATGGCCTCACTGATGAAGCGCACAGTAAGCAGATATATGTTAGAAGAATGGTGCATGACACAACGGCTGTCGAAACAAACAAAGTTTGTGGTGAGACCAGACTGACTATGTGAGAGAGCAACTCCATGCTCACCTGGGCAGGCAATGGAAAAGGAGATGGTGGAAAAAGAAGCTGCCCAGGATGTCTGAGACCGTATGCCATACTGATCGTGACTCAGCATCTGCCAGACCTTGGCACTGAGCCAGCATTGGCTTATGATCTAGAGTGGAGAGAAAGGTGAAAGTGTATGTGAGAGGATCCTTGTCATGCAGAGGCCTCTGAAAATGCTTTCTCATCTTTGGTGCTCGCCTTTATGCTGATACAGTTGTTTCCCATGCTTCAGAGGCCCCAGAAGCATCCAACCTGGCATAGGGAATCTCTAGACTTGTTTTCTTTAGATCTCCCTCTGCCAGGTGAGTAGTTATTATAATATTGTCAGTATATACTCTAATACACTTTGGATCTCCCTCTGCCAGCTGTGTGACTGAGCCACAGCCTTCAGAGGTCACCCTTACAATGTGCTACTGTATTTTGGAAATAAGTCCATCTGCAGCACTACCAATTAGTGCCTCCCCTCATGGTTACAACTAATGGCAACCTGTCAATGGCAACCAGCAGCACATGGATGACAGCAACCAATAGTGTTACATCCTATTGGCCATGGCAACTCTAAAACTACTTAAAATTATATGAGTCTGCTCACTTTTTAATACAAGTCTGATTGGCCAGGATATTCTGATATATAGTCAGAAAAGCCTCAAGAGACATCATAATCCAAAAGTGCTATCTCCAACACTAAACATTATTCCTCATTCTAATAGGCCAAAGTGTCAGGTTTTAGTATATCTTGTTCTATCAACATTGATCCCTATACTTCTGATAGCAGTGCCTCAACAGATGGCAGCACCTGATGCCATCCCCTTCTGGAATTGATTGGGGTTTGGTCAAGCCACTTTTCTATAGTCATGCTAGTGTTATTTCTTCATAAGTCCTGAGTCTTTGAAGTCAATAAATGACAAATGATAGTTGAGACTGCTAAGTGAAGCCTTCATTAAAAAGCAATAGCCAGAGATATCCTGAGTCTAAGAAGGTAGCTTGAGTCTCCAGATTGATGAGTATTGGTAGGCCTGTAATGTTCCTTGATGCGCTCAGTCTAAACAGAAGCCTATCAGCAGGCTTTAGATCTTTGCACAGTTGATAGCCAATGATCTGGATGACATGCTCTCACCTGACAAGGCCATGGCACATAATGACAAGCACGTTTGAGATGTGCCCACCTCAACAGGACCCCAACTCATTTCTTAATTTAACTTCACATATCACTTTCTACAATCTTGCTGATATGATCCTAGGCACCAGTCTTATTTCTCCACATCCTGTTACATATATCATTCTGGCACAATCATGATTCTCAAGAGATTTCCAAGAACTCTGATACTGATAAATAAACATATTTCTATTGATTCATAGATACATTTATGTCTAGTAGAGAGATAATGGAGATCTTTACAACATATCAAAAATTTTTGACATACATTTCTCCTTTCAAATACATAGCACTACAGTGTGATATACTTATCTAGGAGGTGAGAATGAGTGCTCAATGTCATATTTTGTCCCATTCAGTGCTCTGATGCCTGAAAAAAGCTGAGCACTCACATGTTATGTATAATTGACATTGAAGCACCATCTGTCATTCAGCATAGGCTTGCAGGCCTGCTGCAGTATAGACATCAACCTGAAAATATATATGGACAGTGTGGGCCTTCCACATGCTCTCCTGATATATGAAGAAGACAATCACCCTCTGCATCTCTCAATTGAGAAAGATACACTCCTCTTGCCATTATGTACATGAGCCTGCATCTTACACTATTTAATATGAAGTGCTAGGGATGAAATCAGCCAAGGGGCACATAAACATCCTTTGATTTATACATTTGAGAGCAGAGCAAAATAGTGTGCCCAAGTCTTGTAGAGAGTTCATGGGCTTGGGCATAACACAGTTGCCACTTGATATCTTGAAACTTTAGGTCACAGTCAAACTGAGACAAATTTACTGAGTTGGAAGTTTTTTTGTCATGTGCAAAAAACAAGGTTGTTGAAGATCCCTTGATCAAGGACCACCATCATCCCTATGGTGATCCGGCATCTAGCCTCTCCGTGGCTCAAGGGACCAGTACCCACAATGGGGAAGCCAATAGACGCCTCTACACTTCGATGGGTAGAGTTAACCAGGAATGCAGACGGCATCACCCAGCGTACTTAGTATCGCAAGTGCAGACGGCACCCCCATATTGAGAATCTTGTCTCAGGGAAACTAGCTACTGAAGGGAGACCATCGTATGCTATAGTAATAGAGTACGGACATCTGCTCCATACAAGACCACTGTGTCAAACATTACCTCTGCCACCAACCCTACCCCCCACCCTACGGGATCACGCCAGAGGGCAATCTATTCGGGAAAATTTCCCACCTCCCGGTCCGTCCCGTCTCGGGCAAAACCCCTATAAATCCAACAGGGCCCGGGCCCTGGCTTCAGTCCCGCCTCTAGCGCCATCCAAAATGGAAGTGCACCCCGCCAAGCGACAGTGCACACACGACGAGAGACATCCCTCCCCCATGGAGGAAACAATCGACGAGAGGGACTCTCGCCCGACCCGCACTTTACCAAGGAGAGGCACCCCGTTCCTCTGGCTCAACGCAGCAGATATGACAAACCTCCCTAAGTGTACCGAGGAGAACCCCAACACCCACTCCACCCAAATGGGTGCCACCCCGGATGTCCCCCTGGCAGCCAACGCACAAACCTTCACTCAGGCAGTCTACCCGAAACTCGTCATCCCTTATGAGAGACTAGTCGCGAACCTCGACGAAGCCCTCCTCCAACAGGTCGAGGATAATCCGGAAAACTTCCTAGCCGTCTTGCCCTTTGGGGCTGGGACCAAGCTATACGCGGATTCGCCCTCAGTTAACATCCACATTCTCAACTTCATCATATCCCTCGGCATCCAGACCTTCCCCGATACGCTCCAGCTTGCAAAAGCGAGGTGGAGGGCCAAGCCTAGAGGCAAAAGTGATTTCCAAACCCCCTGGACGCTCTTCCTGTCAGGCTTTTCCGCAGACCTCAAAGAATACCTGCTCTGGCAACAAACGTTCGCCGTCGACAAGTCGATAACCTTCAGCGTGGTCCCCTTCGTAAATCCCTTCGATCCTGGGTCATAATGAACATTTCAGGCGATGTGGTCAAACCAGGCGACAGTGTGAAAGAACAAGCACTGGGTGCCATCAAATCTGTCCTGTGGTTCAATACGAGGTTCTGGGCGGCGGCAAACGCGGCCCTCTCGGAGAGTAACGTTCCAGGGACGACCGACGAGAGGACCCTGTGGGCCACTGAAACTTTCGATCTGAAATTCATTGAGTCAAACGATGCGAGGGGTGACCCGGCCCCAATCTGGCAACTCACAGGCAAGCCCCTCACCACGAACGTGGAACTACACAAGGCCGTGATCGATGCCATTCGAGCCCCCAAATACTGGCTCAACACACACCTGCTGGAGGTAGGAAAGCGACTGGTAGAATGCGTGTGGTGCAAGGCCGACACTCACCCAGCGCACGCATGCCCGTTGCCTACCACTCTCGACTGGGCCGGCCCCAAGCCGAGCACCACAGCCAGGGCAAGAAGCCACATCACCCCCCCCAACACAAACTCCCCGGACACCCGAGCATTCCGTGGAAGGGGCTCGTCGACGAGGGGAGGCAGAGGCAGAGGCCATGGCAGAGGATCTGACGACAGCTATATGGCCCAGGGGGGCTAGACCCGCGTATCGTATCGTGCCTAGTACATAGCTAAATCATGAATCTAACGTCCCAAAAAGGGAATGAATGTCGTACCTTGGAATTGAGCACGGGTCAGTGAAATGTGTTCCCGGACAGGGAGCGGGGTTGGGCCCGCAAGACGGAGTGGACCGCTAGCCAAGTGGCGCTCTCCGCAACACCTGATGCTATAAGGAGGCAGGTTGGAGCGGAAGGTGAGGACATATTTTCCTGGCTGTCGGTGGAGCCAGTCCGTAAGGTAAACCCTCAAGGACACCCCCCCGCCCATTCGGGAGCCCTGTCTGAGAGGGACCATCAAAACCCAGGTAGGGCCTTGCAAGCCCTACCTGGGGACACCCCAATCAAATCTGCGACGAACAATCATTCACTGACAACAACCCTTACTCATCTAGGTCCCACGGTATCAGGCTCGAGCCTCGGCCTGTCAAGAGGGGGGGGAGCCTCACCTGCCGGCGACCCCCCCGAGGAAAGAGGGGCGGAGTTAGGTGGCGGACAGGTGCAGCGGTGCCGAAGTGAGCCCCGTGACGCCTGGAGGACTACCGACTCAACGGGCAACGAACAGAGGCCCTGCACAGTGGGGGCAGACGGCCCACCACAACTCCCCATACGCCACTGGCATGGCAAAGGGAGCCAGCTCACACAAACCCAGAGCACGGCAAACAGGAGCGAGCACCTCCCTCCAGAGCAGACAGCGGAGCGTGGCCGGGGCACTCAGCCCCCCCTCACCCAAGGCGGCCCATCACGCACCCCTGGGGAACGAACACGCACCAGAGCAGCGCAGGCGTGTCGTTTAAATACAAAAGCTTCGATACAAATTGCATCAATGAATATAAGGGGCTACATGAAACCTAGTGGTAACTCCACAAAGTGGAACCACATAAATCAACTCGTGCGAGACAAGAGAATAGGTATCCTGGCAGTTCAGGAAACCCACCTGACCGAGGAGAGGAGAGCCGAAATAGAAGGCCTCTTCGAAAAGAGACTGAAGATTGTGATCTCGGAGCCCCCGGAGCAACCCACGAGGAGAGGGGGTGTAGCCTTCGTAATGAACAGGAGCCTAGTTAACGTAGAGAACGTGAACCTGTCGGAGATAGTCCCGGGAAGGGCAGCCCTACTTACAACAACCTGGCACAAGGACGAAAAAATCTCCTTACTAGCTGTCTATGCGCCCAACGTTACTGCAACCAATGCCGACGAGAACGCTGCCTTCTGGAATAAAATATGAGACTACCTGGAGGCTAGACCGGGACTCAAAGTGGACGTCGCCCTGGGGGACTTTAACATGGTCGAGGAAGCCCTGGACCGCCTCCCGTCGAGGAAAGACCTGACTAGCGCAACCGAAGCCCTATGGAACTTAAAGCAATCCCTAGGGCTATCAGACGGCTGGCGCAGAACGTTCCCGAACAGGAAAAGCTTCACCTTCCTGCAGGAAGCAACGAACGCCCAATCCCGCCTTGACAGGATCTATGTATTGGAAGACGTGTTTAGGACGGCAAGGGAGTGGAAAATCGAAACTCACGGAATCCCGGAGTCTGACCACGACCTAGTCTCGGTCCAAGTAGCGCATGAGAACGCCCCATTGTTAGGAAAAGGGAGATGGTCGATACCGACCCACATTGTGAGAGACAAAAAGTTTAAACAATTTGTGCACGACACCGGAAGAGCTGCCCTGAGCAGGGTCAAAGACCGGTTGAACGACAGGACCAGGGAAGAGAACCCACAAACGATCTTCGCTCGGTGGAAACAGGCTGTGATAAGAGAAGCCCAAAACTGAGAAAAACAAATCTCCCCTCGCTTTGAGAGACAACTCAAAGAAATGAAGCTAATGATGCGGGATGAACTGGCCACCATGAGACTGAGTGAAGGCGAGGCCTCAGCAACGACAGCGAAAATGAAATCCGAGATACGTTCTCTGGAGGAAAAAAAGCATCGCTTTACCAGAACCCAAGCCAAAATAAGGAATCGCCTAGAGGGTGAAACGATATGCCGCTATTGGACACAGTCAAACAGAGAGGCGAAACCACGAGACATGATCTACGCACTGAGGAAGCCAAACGACCCGGACCGGGGGGTGACTACAAGCCCAGACTATGAAAAAAACTCGAGGAAGATGGCCGAACTGGCCAGAAACTACCATGACAAAATCCAACTGGAAAAACCGGACACGGATGAGACGCTCCGCCAGCAGAAAATAGCCCAGGTCCTGGGCTGCGTAAAGACCAAGACCTCAGGTCCGCAAAAAGACCTCCTGGAAGCGCAAATAACTAAGAAGGAGGTCATAAAAGCCCTGTCCAACTCAGACAACAACTCGGCAGCAGGCCTAGACGGAGTGCGCAAATAACTAAGAAGGAGGTCATAAAAGCCCTGTCCAACTCAGACAACAACTCGGCAGCAGGCCTAGACGGAGTAACCTATGAGCTGATAAAATTCCTGCACGCAAAGCACACCGAAGACTCGACAGTGAACAAGCCATCTTTCGATATAGTAGGCCTGTTAACGGAGGTTTTCAGGGACATCCAGAAGTTTGGGGTGGACGCCTCTACTGGCTTTGCGGAAGGATGGATGTGTCCGCTATATAAGAAGAATGAGAGAACGGATATCGCCAATTATAGGCCGATAACATGCCTGAATGTGGATTACAAGCTGCTAACTAAGGTTCTTGCTGACCGCCTTGCCTTGATGGCTACAGACCTGATCCATGAGAATCAAGCAGGCTTCATCCCCAGAAGGCGTATCTCCGATCAAACTAAGCTAATTAGATTGATGATGGAGTACGCTGATGACGCCAACTGTGGTTGGGTGCGCTGGACGTATACGCAGTACAACGCCGTCTCCAGCGCTTGGCGTACGTAGTTGTGAGGAGTCCTGACAGGGTCCCGGTGTGCTCGAGTGGAAGTGGTAAAACGATGCGCTAGATTATAGCGCTTCGGGGGCTACCTGGCAGACGGTAAGCGTCGTAGTTTAGGCAAGAATATTGGAGAAAAGACGAATAGCGCAGCGTATTGTGCCCGTAGGTGGCACCGCAAACGATGAAGACGAAATAGACGAAGCTAGCGCCCGACTTAGTGACGAAGTCGAAGGAAGCTAGCGCGAGTTGAACGCTAAGTGTAACTGTGTGTTCGAGGGGTTACGATTCGTTGTTATATACATGAAAAGTAGCTATTTTATATACAGTGCGCTACCGTGTTTGCCAAGATACAAGTCCATCTGCGGCGCTACCTCCTAGCGCCTCTCCTCGTGGTTTACTCTAACGGCGACCTGTCAACGGCGACCTTGTGCACATGGCTGACGGCGACCAACGGCGTTATGACCCACGGCGACCTGCGGTGACTCCATATTGACTTAGAGTTGTACGAGTCTGCTCACTTTTCTATAACTCCGATTGGCCAGGCCGTTCCGGGGTATGGTCGGAAAATCCTCGACAGACGCCGTGAGCGCTAATGTCAGCGCTACTCATTGTATTAGTTCCTGTCAGGTCCAGATGTCGGATTTAAGTATATCCAGTGCCGCCGTCATTGATCCCTTTAGACTTCTGATTGAAGTGCCTCGTCCAATGGCAGCGCCTGCTGCTGGCTCCTTCTGGAAGTGATCGGGGTTTAGTTATAGTCCTCTCCCGCCGTTGTGTTAGCGCTATATGTTATGAGCCTCCTTCGTCCTTGGGCTAGGTGAAAGGAGAGTGCTGAAGGCTTGGTAGCTAGGGGTTAGGATAAATTTCTAAATCCTGTAGTAGTTTGCCAGAGCTAGAGCTGCTCTATACTCCCAACTGGTCGCCAGAGTCCTGCGTACGTCAAGTGTCGGTTGGCCTATAATGTCCCTTGATGCGCTCAGTCCGAGTAGAAGCCTATCATCTCCCCCCAACTGAAAAATTGACTGTCCTCAGTCAAACGCCGTCATTAATTTGACTGCGCTACGGTCCGTAGAATGCCGCCGGCGCCTTATAAAATCGTTTTTAGCCCTTTACCTTCTCGTGTTTTCCTTCCCATCTTTCCAACATGTCCACTCCTTTCGATGCCTCTGCTCTTCGCAATTTCCTGGCTAAAGCCTCTTATTTATTCGATCGCGCTAAGTCTGTCGGTCCCGCCGATGCGCCACAAACCGTCCCTGGCATTATGCAACTCTATCGGCGCTGGCTCGTGGTCCGCGGCTCTGACAGTTCCTGGGCGCGGGGCGTCAAGGTTCGTGAATGGTGCATGGCTCGGTACCGTGAATATGAGGGTGCCGATTGGTTGCTACCGTTCGCGGACTTGTTCGTAAGTTTTTATGGTGCATGGCTCGGTACCGTGAATATGAGGGTGCCGATTGGTTGCTACCGTTCGCGGACTTGTTCGTAAGTTTTTAGGTTTGATTTTAGGTTCGTGGCGCTAAGGTTCAGCGCCCATACTAGGCTCCTTCTCTATCCGACGAGATCGACGCCCTGCTGGCTAGTACCGAGGTTGGCGAGGTGAGTTCCTTCCTTTTCTTCCTCACATTTTCCGTGTTAACCCTGAGTAGTCGGTTGCTACGTCGCCCACCGTTGCAAGTCTTCCTAGTGCCCCGTCGGCCTCTACCGTTCCTTCCGTTCCGGCCGCTCCTGCTGCTCCTGTTTCCATTCTGCCTCCTCCCGTTCTTGGTAGTCCTTTTCGTGGCGATGCTTCTCCCGCTCGCCCTGCGCCCATCGTCGCTTCTCCCACTCGTACTGCGCCTCCTCACTCGGCCATCAAACGGATTGCCGTTACCGCCAGTGAGCCCCGGCCCGGACCTACCCATACTATTTCTCGCCTTCCCCCCCGTAACTTCGCCGTCGTTATTAATCGCGCGCCCCCTACTCTCGCTAGTCCTCCCAAACGTACCGTGCGTCCTTGTCTTCTTGCCTCTAGTTCTTCTACTCACTCTGCTTCTTAGGTCAATCTCCCTGCCCGTGTGGCCCCTCTGTATGTCGTAAGTGTTTCCTTTTAAGATCGCTTGTCTCTAGCGCCTGATCGAGCCCTCCTTAGGCGCCCAACCAAACTATGTTTACCGACGCGGAGCTTCGTGATTTGCTGCGCCTTCGTCGCGATACTACCGTCATTGATACCGGCCTCCCGGCTGGTGTCCAGGTGCTCGGCGCTAAGAAGAAGGTTACGGTGGCACCCGTGGAGCGCCGCGCCTTTAGGGCGAAGATTGGTGCGGTAAGTGCTTGTTTGTCCCTGAAAGGTTGATGACGTCGCTAACTTCTTTCCCAGTGCGATAAATGCTGGTCTGAAAACGATCCTGAGGGTTGCTGGTTTCCTACCGCCTCTCTTCCCTGCTACCGTTGCGATGCGTTGAAACGGGGCTGTGCCTTCAATGGGATTCGTACTCGCGAACGTGGTAGGGACGCTATCATGCAGCGCAATTACGAGCGCGCAGTCTTAGTTCGTAACGCCCGGGCCTTTGTGCTGCAGCAACGCGATTTGGCCGCTACTCGTCAGCCCACTGTGATTAGCGCTGCAAGTCTAGCGCTTCCCATCACCCAAGATGGTACTACCGTGACTGCCCCCTTCGCCCGTTCTCCCCGTCGTCCCGTCCCTTCGAAGCGTAAGCCTATTGTCGCCTCTCCTAGCAAGAGTCCCGGTAAGCGCCGGGAGCTAGCGCCTGCTACTCCTGTCGTCTTGTCTTCTACCGAGTCGTCTACTGATGAAGGCGAGGATACCGAGAGGGACGCCGAGGGCGAGGATGATGATGAGGCTGGGCCTGTAGTCGACACCGATGCGCTGTTGGCGGTACGCGCTCTTCTGCTTCGCATTACTCCCCCTTTCGCCGCTAACCCTTATCAGAGTGGCCCCAGTGGTAACCGGTGCGTAGTCTTCGGGTTTTCTTCGCCAGGGGGTACTAACCTTTTCGTCGCTAGTTCCCCTACCCCTCGCTTCCGGTTGTCGTGAATATCCCTCCCGCCGAAGATGTCGTAATGTCTGTTGCCGGCGCTACCCCAGCTCCCGAGCCTGTCGCGGCTAGCGCCTCCCCCGTCGCCCTTCCTATTACACCATCTCTTACCCCTCCTCGTAGCCTGCTCCCGAGCCTGTCGCGGCTAGCGCCTCCCCCGTCGCCCTTCCTATTACACCATCTCTTACCCCTCCTCGTAGCCTCTCTTCTTTCCCCAGTACTCGCGAGTCCTCAACTGCACCTGAGTCCGAAGGGACCCTAGTAGCTCAGGGCGAGCGTCGCCGCCGCTGGAGGTACTTGCCTTCCTACGGCATCCGCCTTTCTTCCGCTAGGGCCATGTCCCCCGGCGATGAGCGCCATGAATGGACCCCCCGTGCTCCCGTAACCGTTCGAGTAAGTCTGCATTTCCTAGTTGGATCGTCTCTCCGCTGACCTCCATTAAGTTCGATCCTTTTTGGACTCCTCCCCCCGCCATGCGCGTTTCCGGCGACGCCTATCCTTGGCTTGGGGATGAGTTCTCTTATCCTGTCACTCCCCTTCGTCCTGCCGCCGATCTTCATCAACAACTTCGCCAGGTCGAGGACGCGACCGACGTCGTCGGTAGCGAACTCGCCCTCCTCCGTCCTCGTGTCTCCACCTTAGCGCGCCGTGAGCTCCTCCTGCTTGAGCTCCATGACGACATCACTGATGCGCTTGAGTGGCAAGCGAGTAACGCCATTCAAGACGGGGACTTGCTTCCATTGGGTGATCCCGCTCCCTCCGCGTCTGATGCGTAGTCGCCGGCCCGTAGCGCTTCGAACTTTTGTGGACTTTGAAAATTTTGATACGTAGTTTGTGATAGCCGTACTAAAATAAACGCTCCCCTCCCCTTGTTTCGAAATCGTCAGTTTGTAAGTAATCAAAATACAAAGTAAGAAAAAGGGGAAACGCTCAGTAAATCATCATGGCGTAAAAACCCCTATTACCAGCGCGACCCAATAGCCAATATCGCGCCAGCCTAGGAAGAAATAGGTATCGTCTGTAGAAAAATAAGTCGATTCATGCAAGAAGTTTTAATGTATAGGAAACAGAGTGCCACTGATCGCTTGTGGTTATTCGGTGATGGTGGGTATAAGCGCTAGATCTCGAAGGTTAATACCCTCTTTGTGCGACCTAAAATGGACTCCAGCGCATCCTATTGGTTCGTGTCTGCGTCAGGGTCCAAGCCCCTTGAGAAGTGCCCTCCCACGCTGTCGCTAGTTGAAACACCGTCCGAGTCCTATAAATTGCCCATGTCCCGACAGCATCTCATCAGTCTTCGCGATGGAAAGCCCAACCGGCATCGTGTGGACTGCCCGTTGTGATCGTGCTCATATCGTAATGGATCCCCCCACTTTCCTGGAACGCGCTACCTCGTTCTTCCACCACTACCCCGAGGTCGGCGTGCCCGGGCTGACCGACGGAGTCGTTGAGTTAGGTCGTCGCTGCCAGCTACTTCGTGTGGCCTGTGAGATCTGGAATGATGACCTGCCGTTGACCCGTTTCGGTATGGAGAAAAACTGGAGTCGGATTTTTCAGGTGCGCTATTGCCTTTTTCGCCCTCCTTCTCTTCTGATAGTCGCCCAATAAAGCAAATCGCGACCAAGGAAACGAAGGAGCGTCTTGAGTTGCTACTGGAGGAGAGTCACTACCTGGTCCGTTACCTTATTACCTTGTTTTCTTCCTTCTAACGCATTGCCCCGCTAGGCGCCCCGCTCGTCTACTGGTGGCCGGCTTTTTCGCGGTCCAACTGAAGGCTGGCGGCCTTCCAGGCCTCTCCTTTTGCCCGGTCCTTGATACTCGTCCGTCTCCCATGTCGTTTATGTAAGTCGGCTTCTTCTTTTTCGTGGCGCCCCGGGCTGACAGATTTTGGCTAGTTGATTTCTTTTGTCGTAGTTATATGAAATGTATCATTGTCTTCTCCCCCCCCTCATGATTGTTTGCGCATGTAAGAGTTCCCAAGTATCCGCGACCCTGCAATCAGCATCATTGTCTTCTCCCCCCCCCTCATGATTGTTTGCGCATGTAAGAGTTCCCAAGTATCCGCGACCCTGCAATCAGCTGGAGGTATTTTATGGGTTCTGGCGCAGTTAACCCGGTTAGTATCATATCATGCCAGAACCTTCCCTCCTTCTTGATGACCCCGTACTCGTTCACCGGCCTCTCATCCTAGATCGCCTCGAGCGCTTCCTCGCGTTAATGCCTGACGGCGGCTTTCCGCAAGAGAACAGCAACATATTGACCCTTGTGCGCCGATACCGGATCCTGCTAGCGGCCTCCGCCGAATGGGAGATAGATACAGACCCGTCCCTAGTCACCGTAAACCCCTTTATTAGCGCATGCTTTAGGGAATACTTATGCTCGTCGTAGGAGGAGACCATTACTGGTACCGCGTTGAGCCTTCATAGTCTTCTCCGCGAGACCGGGGGTTTGGTTAGTACCTATATCCCTCTTTCGCCCAGCTTTGGTTAGCTAACTCCCTGCCCCTTTTCTAGAGCCTTTCCTGGCTCCCTCTTCCGGTTCTTGTCAACCTTAACGCCAGCAGAGCCGTGCTTGACCGCGTGATCGTTCCTTTCACAGCTTTAGAGCGTCGCTTGGACGAGGCCGGGTGGTACTTGTCCCCTACTCGTCCCGCCGCTCCCCCGGGTCCTTCCCGCGCTCCACCTACAATCGCCCTTCCCGTGCCTCCTCGCGCTCCCGTACTTCCTTCTCCAGTCGCTCCCGCACCTCCTCCTCCAGTCGCTCCTCCCGCGCCGCCTAACGCTGCCATTCGTCCCCCTTCCGGTGCTCCTCCCGCCTATAGGCGACACAAGGAGCGAGTCAAGGGTCCTCGTCGGCGGTCGTCATCGCTGTCTTAAGCTTTTTGTAGTCAAATATAGTTTGGTAATGCCGCATGTATTAGTATCGTCAAGTTATGCACCCTTTTCATGATTACTCGCGCATGTTTTAAGTCCGTAGCAGGGGGCGCTAACCGCTGGCGCCTCGTTTTCCGTGGTTTTTCATTGTTCCTCTTCGTCATCAGGGGTGATTTCGTCATCGTCCACCAACTCAGTCTCTTCAAGCTCTCGCAGTTTGGCCGTGTCAATGTCTAGCGCCGGCAAAGGTAGTGGAATGCGTTCACGCGCTAAGTAGGGAATGAGTCGAAACGCCGCTACCGGTCGATGCAAAACCGAGCCGTCCAGCTCGCAGAGTACGTAGGCTCCTCCCCTATTGCGGGAAACTACTATGAGGGGCCCTAGGTATCGAGGTCGCATCTTTTTGTTATGGGTGACTTCGATTTTCGAGTTGCGCATTAGCACTAAGGCGCCAGCTGTAAAATTGTAGTCCCGAATAGTAGCGCTATGCTCGCTTTCAAATCGTAGTGCGGCTTGTCGTCTAGCTTGAAATACCACCTCGTGTAGGCGCTCTAGATCCTCCATGCGTCGTTGTAAGTCAATAGCGCGCCTAGCAATAAGGTCGGTAGAGGACAGGATTGAGTTAGGTGGTGGTTGTAGGTATGTTGCCTCCACAACGTCTGCTGGAAGCAGGGGATGGGTGCCAGTCGCCGCGTAGTAGGGAGAGCAGCCCATCCTCTTCCGTACGGTAACTCGTTCAGACCAAAAGACCGAATAAGTTGCTTCGCTCCAACGACTTTCGTCGCCGTCTACCGCCTTAAATAGCGCCTGTCGTACGTCAAAATGTGGCCTTTCCACTATACCGTTAGCGCGTTTATTGTATCCTGAGATCCGAATATGCTGTATGTTGTATTTCTTCGCGAGGTAGGTAAGCGCCTTAACTATTGGCGCTCCGTTGTCTGTAACAATCTCGTGAAGGGCTCCCCATCTGCAAATAACATCTTCGAAGAGCCACTTAGCTATTGCATCGGTATTTTCCCGCTGGAGCATACGGAACTCTGGCCAATGTACCAAAGAACACCTTCCCTGGATAATGTACTTGTAGCGTCCCGACTTGGGCATGTGCATAGTGTCGATATATATCTTTCCGAACAAGGGTGCTGGAGTCGCTACGGTTGGGGGTATAAGGACTTGGCGCGTCTGTTGGATTTGGCAGAGATGACAAGTACGAATATACCATGCTATATCGGCGCTAACTTGAGGCCACCAAAAACGTTCCAATAAATTCGCCCGCGTCGCGTAGAGTCCTCGATGTCCCAAGTCATCATGCATAGCGCGCAAAATCCTGACGCGGCCCTCTGGCTTGATTACTAATTTGTGCGCGCCAGACCTATTTCGTCGCCAAAGCCGATTTTCAACCATAAAGAAAGTCGTTGCATATCGAATGAAGGTGGCGTATTCCGTGTCCGTAAGGTCTGATGGTCGTCGCAAATCCTGTAACCATTTCCTAACCTGATCAACTCGTTGGTCTTCTGACTTAGCCTTGGCGCTACGAGGTACCGCCGAATATGGAAGGTTGCGACTATCTTCCCGTAAGGGTCTTGGTTCCTCGACTATCTTTAGATCATTATGCGGCTTAGCGACGTTATAGATACTGGCCGTGTAAAAAGTCGATGGAGCCTGATACGGATTAGGTTGGTACGGAATGATAGGGTGTAGCCAGGTCGAGACAGGTCGGTCTTCGCGAAGGGCCGTAATAGGCAATTGAATAATATGTATGAAACCGTGCAGCCGGTCAATCCAGTCGTCAAATACGTCATTATCGCTTTCGTCTAGCGCTTTGTCCTCCGGTTGCCTAGGTCGCCTAGATAGTCCATCAGGTCCATGAAACGCACTTTTGACATGCACGAGCTCGAAGTGGAACATTAGTATCGCTACCACCCAGCGATTCATGCTAGCCGAAGGTTGAATGTCTGGATTCTGAAGCATTCCTTTGATGTAGCGTGCGTCCACTTCGACAATCAGGTTTCGAACCCCAATAAGATACATGCGCAGCGCCTGGAACGCTCGAAACAGTCCATATAATTCCAGTTTGGGCTGACTGTAGCGCGATTCTCTGTCGTTAAGGGTAATCGATCCGAAGCGATTGTAGCGTCTGATTTTTCGATTCGCGCTATCACATTGACATAAAAAGAAGCCAACCGCGATGTAAGAGGTGTCGACGGCAAGTATAACTGGGTCGGATGTAGTATAATCGATGGGTACCAATGGCTTCGCTTCCTGCAGTGCCTTTACTAAGTCTTTTTGGGCGTTAATTTGGTCGGGTCCGAATTCGAAGGGGACCCCTGAACGAGTTAGGCGATTTAGCGCGTGCGCTCGATGTGAAAAATGGTGTATGAACATGCGCAGCACGCCTACCGTGCCTAGAAACGCGCGAACTTCCGAGAGGTTATGGCAGACTCCCCACTTCTCTAGAAGCGCTAACCGGCTCTCCTCAGGGATCCTGCCTTCTGGCGTGCAAACGTGTCCTAAAATTTTAAATTGTGGCGCGCAAAGAACCAACTTGTGTCCTGAGAACGTTCCACCACAATATTTCATGCGCTGAAGCACCCGGTTGACCAATTGGAAGAAGTCCCATAGCGCCATGCGGATATTAGGATTTTCCGGGTGCACTTCGGGCTT